>LPNX010677697.1:136681-270728 GCA_001517045.1 Pseudotsuga menziesii
GCCATCTGAAGAACGAGTCATCGAACTTCACCTTCCCTCTACCTGCTCCTGTACGAGCCATGATTTGGACCCACCTTAGCATACGAGGGTCCCGCGCTCTCAGAATTCTGAATACCATATGAGGTCTCATCTATGGAACCCGCTCGAAGAAGAAGCAGGCTAAAATGGAACCAAATCCAAACTGCTTTAGCTCTCCCTGCAGACACTTAGTCAGCTAGTCTTTGAATATCGAAAGCATGGCTTCCACCCAATTGAATACCATGGGTTTCATGGCCTCTATGGCATATAACATGTGCGCCCTAGAATCCTGGTACACACCTTGACTCTCGGCCACCCTCTACATAGTAAATAGGATGGTCCATAGGGGCCCATCCATCACTACTCTGATGGGGATTTTCTTCCCCGATGTGCTCATCCCTGGAGCATAGTGATGATCTATCAGCTCTCGAGTGGTAATATCCCCTCCATGGGAACCTGTCAGTGAGATGGGGGCACCCGGCCTCAAGAGACTAGTCAGGAAGTAGATATACTCTACCTCCACTGTCAGAATATGGGCCCCAACCTCGAATTACTGTTGTTTGGATTCCACATCCGCAGTATGTGCACTAATAACCACTCGTGTGACACCATGCTTTGGGTTTGGAAGAATTTCAGGAGCCCACAGTCCTATAATGCGGCAATACAACCTGCATTCCTTTCATAAAAAGAATCATCATTGTCATGTTTCCTTTCTTTCCATATCACCATGTTTGAGCAACAAAAACCTGCCAAAAACAATCATAACACTCATTAGAATCATCTCCAATCATTTAAAATCAAAAGAATGACTTATTATTGCGTGTGCTATTAGTTTAAATTATCCATGGCAGGCACCGCCTGTGCACCGTTGGAGACAGGCGGTGGCACCACCTTTCATCTATGTTTTAGGCATGGTTCTTGGGAGGTACTGCGTACCCCGTAAGGGGTATGTGCAGTGCCCATTTTTAAGGTTTTAGGGATTTCCATACAAGACCAAAACCCCATCAAAACTCAAAATAAATTCTATGAAAAGAAATATTAAGGTTTTAGCTGTTACCTGCAACTGACGGTGCTCAAATCTGACGGTGGGAACTCCCGGTATTAGCTGCTGAAGATCTGGCTAGGAAAGTGCTCCAAATGTTGTCCACTGTGATTAAATAGTAAAATGATTTGATTTTTTACTATTTACATGACTTATATAAGCATTTTTGGGTCTGGTATACTATAGTTTTGATGTAAAATTACTTTTTACCCTAAATTTATCAGTCATAATCCCTTAATGCTAGTGATGAACGCATTTAACACTTGTTTCTGAGTCGATTGTAGGATAAGAGAACTATAGTAAGAATCTTTGGGAGTTTGTTTACGACTTTTTCGCACTTCCATAAAACAGAAAAGGTCGATGAGCATTTGTTACGACACATTGGTCATGCTCCTTAAACCCAGTATCAAAGGTCTAAGTCCATTTTCAATTCTTTCTAGGCTCATAAAAAATGACATTGTGTAAAGAAACATCATGGAGTCTTTTTTTCACCTCTTTTCCAGGCTCTTTAAACACAAAAAGATCATCGAGTCCGTTTTCAATTCTTTCCAGGCTCGTAAAAAGTGACATTGTGTAAATAAAACTCATGGAGTCCTCTTTAAACTCTTTTTAGGCTCCCTAAATACGAAAATATTGTCGAGCAATCTTGTCTTCTTCATGCTCGTTAAAGCATTTGAAGAGTCATTTGTCCGACAGTAGGTTATCTCTTTTTCAGTTCAGATAGGACTATTTACGAAAAAGGAACACTCCAGCCAATCATGACTGGAAGAGTTCTCTAAGGTATGATTTTACACTTTTTTGGGCCTTAGAGACTAAATCATACGAAAAGGACCCCTTTGGAGTCTTCTTCCATAATTTTTCAGACTCTCTAAACATGAATGACACTGATTTTTCTTTCATTGGACTCGTTAAATTAAACATTGAGAAACCCGTTTGGGAATGAACCCCTCCTCTCTCAGGTTCGTAAAACATATGAGTCTGGACTTGTCTTTCGACAAGCTATATTGAGTGTTTGTTACCCTCTTTGAACTCGTAAAACTGAAAATAGATCTTTAAACAAATACCCAGGGTCTTCGTCTCATCTTGCAATGGATTTTTGTATGTCTAGCATGGATCCACATTTGTATGGTCGTGGCTATGTTCAAATTTGTGTTTTTACGACATAGATCTACATTGTATGTCTGGTAGCTATGTCCAAGTTTGAATTCTCTATCACATGTATGCTGTATTCTAGTATCCATGCTTGTTTGTTCCTCCCATGGATCTGCCTTGTATCGGTATGCAACCATGAGTTGGTTATTTGTGTCTATGAGTTAAAATATTGATGTACTACAGATGCCTACTTGACGACATGCTCCGATCGAGCCGACCTTTTCACCTCGTAGTGACAACTTGTTCTCTCAAAGCCCTCATTTATCGTATCCCTCTAAGACTCATGCTTTGGGGGGCATCTTGTTATACCAAAATCCTGTCATCATCATGTGATAATACCTTTGACATACCTACTTGCCCTTAATCCCAACACTTGGAGTGGAAACCCATGTTGTTTGTCATTCTTTCATGAAAATACTTAGCACCGTGCTTTCCGCTTTATCCATGAGTGGTACCTTACTCGCACCACCTATTCCTTGTTGTCCATAAGTGGTGCCACCACTTATAGCCCTTGGTCCATAAGTGTTTCTTACCTAAAACGCTTTGTCATAGAAGGAGAAAAGAGGTACCCTAGGTAAAATGGGAAAAAGAGAAGATTCTCAAGGATTCTAGATCATGAGCCTCATGTCCTCCCTTGTCCCTATCATTATGAGTCAGTTGAGCTCGAGATCCTGCATCCTAGGATCTTAGAGGCCACCTCATCCACAAATCTCTCAACCATCCCTGTCCATTGAGCCTTATAAATACAAACTCATGGCCATGGTTGAGGGGGAGAACCATTAGAGTATTGTTATGCTGTTGAATTGACCACTTGGCCCAAGCCATTGGACAACAAAGAGAGCAAAGTTGGAGCTTATGGGAATGAAAGTTTTGGTTTCATGGAGATGCATGTCAACACTAAGGCTTAATTGGTTGTAAACTTCTCCATTTTAATCTTAATGCAAAGCTAATTTTCGTCCCACTTTACTGTTGTTGTTTGATTTCACATGTAAATTTTGTTGGATTCCTTAGTCACTGACATGGATTAATAAATTATGTTCTGGTAGCTTTGATGTGTTTGTGTGTTTAATCTGATTGCAGGTACATAGGTTTACTATCGAAGCAGCCATTCCAGGTATCTACAATATCCAGGGAGGGTCTTCATCTTTTGTCATTCATTTGTTCTGGATCTGAACCATTCAAACCAGAGGAACATCTTCTATCCGCAGAAGGTTAAATATTAGGTTTGGCAAATGAATCCACTAAGGAGGAAAATGACACTTTCTTGTCATTAAATAAATGTTTCAACAATATAGGTGATCAAACTAGATCTAAAATGATTAGAACTGGATTCTGGAGTCACAAATTTAGTTTTGGAATGAGAACTTGGTTCATAAGATAAGTATATAAACTCCTTAAAAGGTTACTATTTAAATATTTTAACATTCCTACATAGAGTTCTAATTATCAATATTGAGTTCAATCTACAATTTATTTATTTACTAAAGAACTTAAATATTTAACACTCAACTGGGTTTCCAAATCATAATTTTAACTTTTGAATCACTATTTCCAATACAAAGGTGAAGGGACACATCCCTCCACAATCTTATAAAAATGGTTATTAATTAGTAAGGCTCGACTCTTTTAATTAAAGTTACATGAGTTTTCTTATTTCATACATGCCCGGTATAGAAATCAACTTTATTCAAATATATCATATAGATTGATCTCATCAAAGTTGGACTTGTAATAGCCAAGTATAGAAATTGGATCCCAACGAAGAAGTGTCCATACCAAATACAATAAATTTAGTAAAAACTTAACTAATAAACAATTATTTAATCGTCCTTTTATAGCTAAAATTATTTTTATTTTAATCATTTTCCAAGATAAGAAAAGGAAAATATGGATATATGAAAACTCAGGTAAACAAGGATGTTGCAAGTAGGATAAAACCTGAAATTCAATAATTCAAAAGTTTACTTTGTCAAGATGCTTTTCCTACTAAGAATCTATTGTGAAATGAATTTTCATTTGAGCTTTGAATGAAAGGAAAAATATAAATCAAAATGTATATTATGGAAATGAAAACTCAATTTAGTTCGATAAATTAAAGGTTTCTAACATGCCATACACCCTTATTGTGATGCAAAATAGATTATTTGTAAGAAGACGACTTCCTATCATGTAGTATAAGCACTGCTGTTGATGGGTTATTCTAATAAACATTCATATTAGTAGTAACAGGTAATAGAAAAACTTATTTTTGGCCTTTCTTTGTTCTTTTTTGTGATTGTGATTTATTTGTGTTTCCTCTTAAGGAAAAACTTTCAACATTATCATTTCCAATTTTTGGTTGAATTGCATTTATATCACTTTCTTCACTAGAGGTATTAATCTGTCATAGTAATCTAGGGACTAAAAGACAGTCTTGTAAGAGATTTCAGACAATTAAGCATGAAAATGGCATAATGATGCTGCAATAGGAGTAGCAACTCTGTATAATCAATGAAGAATGAATAATACAATATAATGGTCATGCAAGATGCATGAAAGCCAAGACAATTCGAATTCCCAAGGAGGTCATTCGATTTGAATGAATGGGTGTAGCTTAACTGAATGTAAGCCACAGTAAACACACCTAGTTAACCAACTAATCAAGTCCTAATTGACTCAACTTAGTCCTAACTAAAGTCGGAGTGCAATGGATGACTGATTCTAATTGAAAGTAGCTCAGACACATGTCATTGCATGCCAACCAACAAGTGGTAGCACATCATTAACTCCAATGAACCCCGATGAGGTTAACTGAAGTCAAACTGGTCATCAAAGGTGGTTGGAGGCACCTCAGTTGACTCCAGTTCATAAATATTAATAAAAATAATCAATATAATGAGTGGAGGTGCCTTCACCACTTAGCTTAACTGATTGTAACAATCAGTTAACAATTAGGTGCATTTATGACACTTAGATCACCCCCGGAGTGCTACTTGTTTGAAAGAGGAATCCCAATTAGCCTCCCCAAATAAAGGAGAAGGATTAGTTGGCCTCCTTGATTGAAGGTAGGCATGGGTGTGCTCATGCTGATGTCATAGTGTGCTCATCTAATGCCAATTAAGTCAATAAAACTTAGGATAGTGGTTTAACAAGGCCAAACTGACCAAATTAAGTGTGTATGTTGGGTAAATGTCTCCAACACCCCCCCTTAAGCTATACTCGGGAGAAGTAAAAATAAAGTGCATGAAATGCTATAGCCCCGGAAACAAAGGCCATAGGTCACCCTATACAATGATGTAACTCAAACAATGCTCAAAAATAAATCTAAGTGAGGAAAAGAGGGAAAACCCAGTGGGAACCCCCCCCCCCCCCCTCAAATTGAACAATCAAAGTAGTCTGATCACCCTGCTGAACTCACCCCCAAAAGTGAACGGAGGTAAGTGAACTTCTTTTCTGAAAATCTCTTGGTGAAGATGTCTACAATCTGCTCATTAGTCAGGAAGTATTGCAGAATCATGGTCATGTCATGCACTAATTCCTTGATATAGTGCATGTGTATCTCTACATGATTGGTCCTCTACCTGGTAACTGGATCTGTGGATATCTTAATAGCACTTTGGTTGTCACAAAAGAGGATAGTGGACAAAGTACTACCAAGATCAAACTTTGAAAGAATGCCTTGCAACCAAACAGCTTGGATGCAAGCATTCACAACTCCTTGGTACTCAGTCTCTGCTGCAGACAATGCTATGGTGGCCTGCTTTTTGATAGACCAGAAAATGGGGCCACCACCAAACATGAAGACATATCCAAGAGTATATTTTCAATCAATAGAATCACCCACCCAATCGGAATTTGTGTAACCAACCAGCTCTAGCTCGGAGTCTGCAACATAGTGAATGTCGTAGGTCCTGGTTCCCTGAATATACTGGAGGATCCTTTTGGCTGCCTTCCAATGAATATCATGAGGTTGCTACATGTATCTTGACATAGCATTCATGACATAACATATATTAGGCCGAGAATGAGTCAAGTAGAGAAATCTCCCTATCAGTTGTCGATAAATTGTTCAGTCCATGGGAGGTGTGCTTTTTCCTTCTTCAAAGTTGATCCCTGAAAGGAAAGGGAATGGATCAGCCTTACATTTAGCCATGTTGAACTTGACTAATAGGTCTGATATGTATTTGAACTGAGTGACCATTATCCCATCAATATTTTGCTCAATTCTGATCCCCAGAAATTGCTTCAAGAGCCCCAAATTGTTCATTTCAAATGCATTGTGGAGAGCAGTTTTGATGACTAAAATAGAAGTAACTGTGCTACCTGTAATTAGTAAGTCATCAGCATATAAAACAATAATAATCAAATGACCATCATACTTCTGTATATTGGCATTCAGATCTGATTTACACCTTTGGAAGTTTTGCAAGAGAAGGAAGGCATCCATCTTGGAATACCACTCTCTTGGGGACTGTTTTAACCCATATAGTGACTTGTTTAGTTTGCAAACCAAAGATGGATTAAAAATGTATCCCTCGGGCTACTTCATGTATATCTCCTCATGAACATATCCATGAAGAAAGGAAGACTTAACATCCATATGATGGACTGTTAACCCCAAAATCCTCCACTTAGCTCTCTATGGCCTACACCACCCAAGGACACCATCTCACAACCCTCGTATCACTCCATTTGACCCCCACACCCTCAAAATAGCCTAAGGATGAAGAAAAGGGCTTAAAACCCCCAAAAAGGAGCAAAAAATACTCTCCTAGGATCTAAAGCCCCGAAAAAAGGGGCTAAGACCCTAAAAGGACCTAAAATTAGGGCGAAAGGGGCTAAACGCCCAAAAAAGGGGCTAAAGCCTGGACCAAGGGCTTAAAACCCTAAAACCCCAAAAAAGCTATAAAAGGAAGGTGGGGGGTCACTCTTAAAACAATTCTCCCTTACCTACTGTTATGCTGCCCATGGATGCCTTGAGACACCTTTGCCTCTCAAGTCATCCACACTCCCTCTCCTCCATCTCCATTGAGCCATAGCTCCCCCATCCAAGAGAGGTGATTCCACAAGCTAGGGCATGGTGGCCCATTTCCACCCAAAGAGAAGGTATAGCTTGTCTTTCTTGCATTTGCTTCTTAGTTTTCTTTGCTTTCTAACCCATGTTTTCATTTGCAGGTTTATGTTTAACATTGTTTTGCAGGTATTTCAGTTTTCTGTAGTTTCGTCATTGTTTGCAGGTATTTGGAAGTGGAACCCTAACCTTTGTTTGCAGAGGGGTTCACCATTATTTCTCTTCCATCTTTGTTTTGTTTTGTTTTTCTTACTGTCCTTTACATTTCATTTTATTTTTCAGCATTAATCCACGCAGGAACCTACCCTTCTATCCTATAGACAAAAGGGAGCCATTCCTACCCCTGTAGCAAGGAGAAATCCCTACTACAGAACTGGCGACCATACCAGGTCGATCCCATAGGATCCCTGGGCCAATTTTTTAAAATTTCAAGTTTTTTAAGTTGTGCCCTAGTTTTTCAAATTTCACGTTAAATTCAGTTTAAATTCAGTTTATTTCCAGTTATTAGCACTGCCGAAGCCTCTGCTATGCACATCCGAGTCATTTTGGTAACAGTACAGGTTACTGTAGGCTGGATCTGACTCTGGATCTCAAAAAACCCCAGATCTGGGGCAGGTCACTTTTATTGAGCCTAAACATGAGGTGAGGGTGCACTTAATGGCCAAACAGGCGTGCTCAGGTTGCACTTAATCCCCTGATAAGTGCAACTTCACTCAGAAACATAGACCGCGACTGTCTATGAATTCTGTGTGACCTCCTCGCCTGTTTCTGAAAAAATCTTGCGGCCCCCTCACCAGATTTGATCAGAAATGTGTGGTCTGTCAAATAGAGCTTCAATTTCAAATTTAAATTTCATAGGGATGGTCAGTGTGGCTCAGCCGCCTCTATCCAGCACTGCAAGTCAATTTCAATTCCTGTTTTAATTTCCTGCAATTTCTTTTACAAACAATGTGTAAATTCCAAGTAAATTTTAGTGGCTTAATCAAATGAATGTAGCTTAACTAAAATCAACCTAAAACTAACTATATTGCTCACCCTTCCTCCTCTACCCATTCATCATGCTCTGGGGTATTCTAGGATACGATGAAGGGAAAGCTCATATAGATTTAGGCACTCCACTAATATTGTTTCAAACCATTAAAACCGGATGACCTAGAAGGTAGAGGGGGTAGAGAAGGAGGGCTTCTCATGGTGCTAAGCATCCTTCCTATTGACCAACCTTGCATCCAGGAGGTGACCTGAGGATCTATGGATGGGATTAGTCCCATTGTGTTGAGAGACCAGCACCTTCTCTTGGTTGAAGAGGAATATCAGTGTGAGGTAGTCATCTAGTTAGGCCATCAACATTCAGGGTTAAAAACTGTATTTGTTCACAATTTTTTATTATTCAATGCTTGCATACACAACCACAATATGATCAATTCATAAACCATTTGCAGCTACCAAATACCATAAAGACAAACAAACAAATACACCATACCAACTAATTAACCCAACTCAGTTCATGACGCTGAGAGAGCCTTAAAATTTACCAATTTACACTAAGTACAAACAAATCTGCAGTCTTTGAGGACATAAGTCCCTGACTGCATCAACTGTGGGAAGTACTTGGGCTCTACCCAAAAACTCATTGTGAGGAGTACCACAGGAACCCCAAAGCAGCTGGCCACTGAGAGGAATTTCCAAGCGAAATGGGAAGCGACCCCTTTCGATTGAGCAGAAACACCTGTGAGGAAAAATCCAAGCGCTATCTTCTGGCAGTCTTGGTGGCCGAGTGACCACCTACAGCCAATAGGAAGCCACTGAAACCAGGGTCTGAACATCATTCCCACCAGTTTCATACATAAAATCTAACACAGTTGATCCTCCACGCTCTTCCTAACGCCTAAGAGGTGAACCACCACCATTCGGAACACTCAACTAACACCGTCGAAACCGTTCTCAGTGATCTCCCACACCATTAGAAGGCCACACAGCCTCTGATGCAAATTCAGACCCATATCATTCTGAACCAGATCTACATACCATACCATCAAGCCCCATGGCTAGTGCAAACCCAAATCCATTTTCCATCATAACCTTAGCAAGTGGACCCATGTCCACACCACAACCTGTCACCCACAACCTAGAAAGTGGCCCAAGCCAGTCAATTGCCACCACCTATAGTGGCCATCCAAGATGGTCCACTTGCAGCACACGAGGGTAGTGGCCCCTCCACCTACACTGCCCCTCCTGCCACACAGGGGGACAATGGACCATCCACTTACATTGTCCCTACTGTCATACATGGGGGAAATTTCCTTGCCATCCATACTATCCCCACCACAACACTTGGGGCCATTGGCCCATCCAGAATGGTGCCACCACAAGTACCCCCAGCTGTGTAGATGCTTTATGCACCTGCAAATCCCACTACTATCGCAGCCCCATCCCACATCAACTTGGGGTCAACCCTGCCTTTCATGGCTCATCTTAACTTGCATGATTTGGAACGGTTAACAAACGACCCCATCCGCCACCAAGCTTTCTGGCCACCCATGCAAACCAAGCTGCCATCAGACATTCCCAAGTTTGAAGGAAAAGTAGGGGAATGTCCCCAAAACCACATAATGACATTCCATCTATGCTGCTCGTCAAATAGCA
Source organism: Pseudotsuga menziesii (assembly GCA_001517045.1). Lineage (NCBI taxonomy): Eukaryota > Viridiplantae > Streptophyta > Pinopsida > Pinales > Pinaceae > Pseudotsuga > Pseudotsuga menziesii. The sequence continues at coordinate 146,587 of LPNX010677697.1, forward strand.
TTGTAGATGATTCCATCAGACTTAGGCTATTCCAACGCACCCTCATAGGTGCTGCAGCCAAATGGTACATTGAGCTACCGCAGGCCAAATACTCGGACTTCAACTCCCTAGACTTCATGTTCCTACAGTATTTCCAACTTCCTGTCAGATATGACGAGGGGGTGGAGATCCTGCTATCCTGCCGTTAGAACACTACCACTCATATAACTGACCATATCCATGAGTGGTGGTGACGCCGTAGCCTATGCAAAATCCAACTTGATGACAGGATCTTCTTGGATTGGTTCCTTAAGACCTTGCTCCCGCCCATAGCAAAGGACGTCGCATTCGAACATCCCCAATCTGAAGAAGAGGCCATACTGAAAGCTCAATAGTTTGACCTGATCTATGTTCAGTCTGGATACTTGTACACCGTCATTCCAGACGCTCCCCGTCCGAGTACCTCCTGCCATGATGCACCAGGGGCATCCCATGCTGCAGATGGCATCATAGGATCGGTCTCCCAACAGCCACAACACCAATTGACACCACCTGTAGTTCCATCACAACCAAGCAACACTACCAGTGTTGCTTACGAGAACCAAGCTCTGGACTATGCAAGAATGATGTCCCAGTCAGGAGAAACAACATCCTACGCACAACTTGCACCACCGCAGCAGACTCAGGCCATGGCCTGGCCAGCACAGCAGTATGTGGGGAAAATGCCCACGTTTGTGGCACTGCCTCCCACTCATATCTGCTATGCACCACCAGTACAAATGGTTTAAGCCCCTGCCTCCGCTCCACCCGCTCCATTGGGACAAGTGTTCGCACAACAAAACTGCCCCAACCTGCCTGCCCCCAATAACCAATAAGGGAAATCTAGAAATAACCAACCCCGCAACCAAGGCAATAACCAACCATAGGGAGGCGATCAACATCCAAACCCTCCCAACAATGCCACGGTAAACCGGCCAGCCCAAAATCCCCCACGACAAAATGTACAAAGACGCAACGCCCCGTTGTGCACAAACCAACCATGCACACTCTGTGATGTTTATGGGCACTACACATTTGAGTGTCCCCTCACGGCTCATGTGAAGCAGGCCATTCAAAAAGAGGCCCAACAGGACGCCAACACCGCAAATCAAGCCCAACCCAACCCGACACCACAAGGACCTCCCCCCATGGTGCTTCAAAACCCACTACCAGTTGAAGGATTGGTGGCAACCGCTCCCCCTCCCCAGGCCAATCTCAACACTCCGGGGCTGCCTCCCACGGCAGAAACAGGTGTTCACCACCTGCTAGCCATGATAACTAAAGAGGTCAACTTACAAACTAGATGAAATTAGTACGGTACCACAACCAAAACCACTGACACATCAGCGACCTCAATGTCCAAAACAATCAACCTACCTCTTCAGTTACCCCCATTCCCACACCCCCCCGTATGCAGAATTTCTAATAATGCCATAGCTAGAGCTGCAGTCATCTATAGCATCGTGGATGATTTGGCTCAAACGCCAACCTGTATGTCTGCTCTTGAGGTACTTAAAATGTACCCAACACAGTGAAAATCCTTACTAGCCACCCTTGGGGCAGTAGACCCCTCTGACTCCAAGTTGATCACATTCGAAATGGAGAACAGAGAACCACACATGCCATCGACCATCACCTTTCAAATCCTGGTGTCCATTCAGAATTTGGTTGTGCACTGATGCATAGTGGATGAGGGGGCATTCACATGCGTTATGTCTACCTTGGTTTGGCAGAAACTTGGATCACCAATTCTGGAACCATCCTCCACAACTCTGTAAAGCCCAAAGAATCTTCCCACATGTCCCCATCACATTAGTCAAGAAGACAGTGCTGATTGACATAGACGTCGTCAATGCTCAATTGGAATATAACCTTCTCCCCGGGAGAAGTTATATGTACACCATGCAAGCTGTCGCATCAGCTATCTTTTGTCTCATGATGTTTCACCATGAAGTGAATATTGTGACGGTTGATCAACTCACTTATCATGATCTGCAAGGGTTAATGTCACCCGCCAACATTATCCCTACCATCACCACCATTGAGCTGCAAGGGACGACCACACATGCCAATGTAGTCCCTGCAATCAATACTATGGTTGAAAACACACCAGCCTCCCCATTGTTGAATGTGGGCCCTGGGTTGTTTGTCGATACCACCATGACAGCTCCTTTCCCATTAGTGTCACCACCACTGACACAAAATGAAACTGTAGACTTATGCATGGTCTCCTCCAGCATCATTGCACCCAAACAACAGCCACAGCCATAGCCCCAACCACAACCACAACATCGTCCACAGTCGCAACACCAACAACAGCCACAACATCACCTACAACAACAACATTATGCACAGCCGCAACAACAACCACACCCCCACATGCAACCAGCAGGGAGTTATCTGGGCTCATCTCCAGTCCATACGATTCCCTTCCTCTTCCCCCCACCTGGTTTCATAAGCAAGCTGGTCATGGCCACCTTAAGCCTACCCAAATTTACGTTGAGAATTTTGGTGTGGTATCTTGATCCACCGGCTCAACCAGCAATGCCCCAATTTTTCTTAACCTCGATGCAACCCATCGCAATCGAGTCTCACCCTCCACCTGGTCCGTAAAAGCCAACCGCTGCACCCACACCCGCATCGCCCCACCCGAAAAGGGCCAGGTGCAAGAATTCCAAAGCGTAGAGCCACAACAAGTTCCACCTTGCACTGTCTACGAGCAATAGAGCCATCCAACTCAGAATTTACCTAAAATCCCAATGATCCATGCGCATTTAGATGCCATGGATACAAACGAAAACATCCCCATGGTTGAACTCCCAACCGCACCAATAGTCAGGAACAAGGGATTGAGAACAAACCATGCTTGCACCCTTTACAGCTTGTATGGCCATTATTCTCACCATTTTCAAGACTTACCCAAATTTCGAATGGCTCTCACTAACCTCCGTCAACATTCCCTTGAGTCTGAGATCACCTTGATCGAAGAAGTTCACCCCCCACCACCTTCTTCAGACACCATGTCCATTTACATGATGTCTAGTTCCACCGACCCGCTCATCTCCTCCTACACCGACAGTCCATCAGACTTGTCTCTTTGTTGTTTTAACAATGATGAGGAGATACTTGAAGCTCTGACCGACCCAGAATACCCATGGGATGACATGCACCATCACTCGTTTTTCCTCCCTGAAGAACTTGTGTCACAGTGTGACCAGTTTTCTGTGGAGACAAAATATTTCATCCGTGGGAAGGTCAACTGGTTCAAAAAAACCCATCCCAGCACCAGATGCCTTCGAAGAAGGGAATATGGTGAACATTTCGCCAACCATTAAAATCAACATCTCAACCAATTCTAAGATTGTTGAAGAAATCATGTTGGGGGCATCTTGCTCCCCAGAAGAGGTCGATGCCTACAAATCTCTATTCCGAGAATTCTATGATATCTTCTCCTGGTCTTACACTGAAATGCCTAGCCTAGATCCATCCATCGTGGAACAGCACATCGACACATGGCCAAATGTGGTACCCGTACACCAAAAGCAACGGCCCATCCATCCTTCCAAAGTGGCTACATTGAAAGCTGAGATAGAGAAGCTGCGCACAGCTGACTTCATCTACCCCATTACATACACCACTTGGGTTTCTAATCCTATTCCCATGAATAGAAAATAGGGTACCATTCACGTTTGCATAGACTTCTGCAACCTTAATGGGGCATGTCCCAAAGACAACTTCCCCACACCCTTCATCGATCAGATCATCGATGCATGCACCAGACATGAGGCCTTTTCCTTCATGGATGGTTTTTTCGGATATAACCAAATCCAAATCCATAAATAGGATCATTATAAGATGACATTCACAACCCCATGGGGCACATTCGCTTATAGAGTCATGCCCTTTGGCCTGAAAAACATTGGAGCCACCTTCTAGCGTGCCATGACATATTGTTTCCATGATTTAATTCACATCATCTTGGTCTACCTGGACGACCTTATCGCTCGATCACCGAAACAAGCACAACATATAGACGACTTGCGGCAAGTCCTTTTACGTTGCCGCAAGTGCAAAATTCGCCTCAATCCCCTCAAGTGTGTTTTTTGTGTCCCAGCAGGCTATCTACTCGGATTCATCGTATCTCACAAAGGGATAACGGTAGATCCCCTCAAAGTTCAGGCTATCCTTGATCTTCCTTCCCCAAAACCTCAACACCAACTACAGAGCCTCCAAGGCAAGGCCAACTTCATTCGCTGCTTTGTACCAGAGTACACAACAAAATCTTACGGATTCATTCGCCTGCTCTGCACAAAAATCCCCTTTGGTTGGGATCAGCAAGCACAAGAATCATTTGATGCACTCAAACAAGCCCTAGCTTCTGCACCATTACTTTCAGCACCAGATTTCACCCGGGACTTCATTCTTTATGTGTCAACCTCGGACAATACCATTGCTGGAGTCTTGGTCCAACAAGACGATGCTTGCCATGAGCACATGATTTATTACATCAGTCAGAAGCTAACAGGACCCCCACTACGATATTCACCCAAGGATAAATTGGCCCTCGCTGTCGTATTCTTGGCTCAGAAGTTACGCCACTACATCATAGCGAACCATACACGTGTAGTGGCGGATTCGAACCCAATGCAGTACCTCTTAAGCTGCTTCCTTCTACAAGGTCGAGCAACCAATTGGGTAGTCGTCCTCCATGAGTTCAACTTAGAGTTCGTTTCCCCAAAAACCACAAAGGCACTCACGCTAGCCACTCTCATGATCGATCTATCCCCATTAACCATGTCATCACCCCCCAAGGATGATCTCCCTAATGATTTCCTATTCATCATATCGATAGACGACCCATGGTATGGGGACATCTGTCTTTATTTACGAACATAGAAGTTCGCAGCGCACTTAAACTGTGAGGATAGGTGACACATCCAACATCAAGCCATTCACCACTTACTGATTGGAGATGTTCTATATCATTGAGGCATTGATACCATTCTACGTCGTTGCCTCACCCATGACTAGGCTGAAACCATCCTCAACGACTGTCATAGTGGAGCATGTGGTGGCCACCTTTTAGGCCTGGAAACCACTCAGAACATCCTCCGCATCGGCTATTTCTGGCCCTCAATCTTCACTGATTTCATAGAGGTAGTTAAGCATTGCTGTAGTTGTTAGCTCTTTGCCCCAAAGGCAAGAACCCCCCCTGTACCATTGCACCCTGTAGTCACAGTCGGTCCCTTCTGCAAATGGGCTATCAACTTCATGAAAATCAACCCTGTTTCGGCTAATGGTCATAAATACATCATTATGGCAATTGATTACTTCACTAAGTGGGAAGAGGCCATGCCCCACATTTGATTGCAAAGCTGAAACTACAGCATGCTTCTTCTTTAACCATGTTATTTCATGATTTCGTGTTCCTAAGCAATTATTTCTAGACCATGGAGCACACTTCCAAGATGTCGTATGGGCTGAACTGTCAACCATGTTGAAATTCGAACACCGGTACTCATCTTCCTACTACCCCTAGGGAAATGGCCAAGTTGAAGCAGTCAACAAGATCATCAAAACAATGCTCCAAAGGATGGTAGGAAACCATAAAACCAATCGTCATCACATGCTATTCTCTACCCTGTGGACTTGTCACACATCCACAAAAACCACAACCGGTTTCACTCCATTCTGCCTAGTACATGGCATTTGAATCAATACTCCCTATAGAGTGTGAAATCCCATCCGTCCGCCTGGCGGTAGAACTCCTCCATGATACTTTGACTTTAGAAGAACGGCTCCTCCAACTCGAGAAAACCATAGAATACTGTCGAGCTTCCCTCCAAGCCATCAAAGCAACAAAAACATGATCAAAGATCCACTATGACTCCCATGTCCACCCTCGCACCTTCAGCAAAGGTGATCTGGTTCTAGTCTATGACCAACCTAACGACAAAATGGGCAAAGGCAAGTTCGAGTCAATGTGGTATGGCCCATACGTCATCCACCATTTCCGCGGAAAAGGGGCATACACCCTCATTGAATTTGATGGACAACTCTTGGAGAACCCCCACAATGGGATCTACCTCAAGAAATTTTATGCTTAACATCACCAATCAGTCGCTTCATTTTCTTTTTCTTATTTTTCAACATTTTTCAGCAACAATCAGGGGCAACAGCATCAGCTGCTAGTCCAAAGTCACCTGGAATCAGTTCTAGATACCTCTCACATCTCTAGGCTCAAACTTCTATCTCCAAATGAGACCATCGTCTCAGTTTAATAAATCAATTTCAGACCATTTTCCACAAGTCACCTCAATTCACAAGCTATGACATGATGATGCAAGTGTCTACGGATCCGTACTTGTATCACACTTCCTGATTGCTACTCATGCAATTTTTCAGTCCACCGCCCGTTAAGGAATGCCATTTTTTACTTTTATTTTGTATTTTAACACATAGTTGTATTTTCTATCCACCACACCTTACACGGACTTCTGGACCATTGTCCACTAAACGATTTAATTTTCTTGTATGTATTTGGGATATAAGTGCCCCCAGACTTGCGCTCACATAGCATGTAGTCAAGTCTGTCCACCACAACACACAAACACACGCTCCTGACCTCTGTTCGAGAGCCACCTCGGTTTGCATGCCTCTGTCGCACCGACTCGTGAGCCTCTGTCGTGACCTATCCTGTGCATGTATTGGTATGTTTGAGAGCCTTCTGCTCCATCCATACTACGAGGATGACCTTTGGACCTCTTTCCACTATCCCGACATGGGGCACCGCCTGTGCCACCGCAATCGGTTGAGCACACTAGAGTTTCGTTTAAGCTCTTTTCTTACTCTTAAAAACACTGAAAATATTGCCGAGTGCAGCTGCTTCCTTTCCTACTCACTAAAGTATAGGAAAGGGCATCTACATCGTCTTGTTTACCTCCTTTTGCAGACCATGTAGACCATCAATTGAAAAGGACCACCTTGGCATATTCAAGCCAAGACCGTTCCCCTCTGCATACTTTTATGCTTTCTTGGGCAAAGGGGCTGCACTTTACAAAAAAGCTCACCACGGGTTGTCGTTAAGCTCTTTTCCAGCCTTCTCATCAAGAAAATATTTCCGAGCAAACTAGGTTTCGTTCATGCTTGTAAAATATCTGAATGACCATCCAATCAGTATAGGTTTAACCTTTTCCGACCTGATTAGACTACCAATGGTAAAGAAGTCTCTCGTCCCCTCCAGGATGGGCGAGCTCTCCTATGTATACTTTTATCCTTTTTCGGGCATAGGAAACTACCAATGAAAAAGAGCCCCCACTAGAGTCTCCTTCTTGCTTTCAGACTCTCTAAAATTGAAAGCACCATCGAGCATTTGCCTTCTTGGGCTCACCAAAAATTCACGAGATCGTACCATAATGGTGTCCCTAGACACCACCCCACATAAAACATTTTGGCAGCATTCCTACATTGGGTCACCTTTGTTTAGAGTATTCTGCAATGTGTCTTCCTTGGATCCCATCAATTTCAAAAGTGTCTACCTCCTCCAAGCATTTCCCATCTGCAGTGACATTCCCCGTATTACAGCTATGATCCCATTCCCATGAGTCAGTTTCATTTGCTGCCTAGTCCACCCTATCAACATACTCTGAACAAAGGAAGTTTGATTCTACCTCCCCCTCCACCCCCCCCAATTCAGTGAGTCAGTCCACAGATTGCTTCACACCATTCGGTTATTTCCCTCACGCTCTTGGTCAAGGAAACATCATTTCCTTGACTAGGGGCATGTATCCCTCTATCGACAACAACACATATATTCTAGAGGATATTTCCAGAGGTCCCTGTATCCTGGTTTCATTAACCTCATTGATGATTTCCTTAGACCACTTGAGAGGAGTCCTTGGTACCTCTCGGGATGGTTGTTTCTCACGTGCTCGAATCCAACTACATCATCGCACCATTGAGATTCGTACAGCGTTTGGTCCACACAATACTTGGTCAAAAACCCCGAATGTCATCTAACTCTATCACATTGATGAGTCTACTCGAGGGACCTAAACAGGTTATGTCCCTTATGATTTCTAGGTTGCGTTGGAGACAATGTTCAGAAGCCCCGGCAGTGCTTCGATATACCTTTACGATTGATGCAGCATACTTGTACCACAGAGACGCTAAATCTCAATCAGCGAGTCCATACAACTATGTACCATTCCAGATCCAGCACACTGTAAGTCATGAAGATATATCATTCCATGAGAATTCCATGGGTCCAATGTACCAAATCAATATTGTATTCAGCCTCACATTGAGGCAACCAATATTGTATCATCAGTTGTATATGATCGGCTCTTGTATTTTAGAGCATAGATCAAATTATTATTTTAACATTATCACGAGCATGGGGATTCCTGCCTCATCCATATACATGTCACACATTTATTCTATCTCACCCATTGTTGGGAACCATATTAATAAAAAAAACAAAAGACACCATGCCCCAGCCCCGAAAGCACCACCTCTACGCAGCAAATCCTATGATGTCCATCGGCCATACGTTGAGCTCCTACCCTCACACATCAGGGCGTATTCTGTTAACCCAAAAATCCTCCACTCATCTCTCCATGGCCTACACCAACCAAGGACACCATCTCACAACCCTCATATCACTCCATTTGACCCCCACACCCTCAAAATAGCCTAAGGATGAAGAAAAGGGCTTAAAAACCCCAAAAAGGAGCCCAAAATACTCTCTTAGGAGCTAAAGCCCCCAAAAAAGGGTCTAAAACCCTAAAAGGAGATACAATTAAGGAGGAAGGGGCTAAAATCCCAAAAAAGGGGCTAAATCCCAGACAAAGGGCTTAAAACCCTAAAACCCCAAAAAAACTATAGAAGGAGGGTGGGGTGTCACTCTCAAAACACTTCTCCCTTGCCTACTGTTATGCTGCCCATGGATGCCTTGAGACACCTTTGCCTCAAAATCCATCCAAACTCCCTCTCCTCCATCTCTATTGAGCCATAGCTCCCCCATCCAAGAGAGGTGCTTCCACAAGCTAGGGCATGGTGGCCCATTTCCACCCAAAGAGAAGGTATAGCTTGTCTTTCTTGCATTTGCTTCTTCGTTTTCTTTTCTTTCTAACCCATGTTTTCATTTGTAGGTTTATGATTATCATTTTTTTGTAGGTATTTTGGTTTTCTATAGTTTATTCATTGTTTGTAGGTCTTTGGAAGCGGAACCCTAACCTTTGTTTGCAGAGGGGTTCACCATTGTTTCTCTTCCATCTTTGTTTTGCTTTGTTTTCATTACTGTCCTTTACATTCCACTTTTATTTTTCAGCATTCATCAACACCAGAACCTACCCTTCTTTCCTATATATAGAAGGGATCCATTCCTGCTTCTGTAGTAAGGAGAAATCCCTGCTACATGGAGTTCACAGTGCTTAGATGCAGAAATTGCCAAAACTAGGCGAATGGAGTCCATTTTTGCAACCGGTGCAAAAGTCTCATGGTAGTCCACATCTTGGACCTTAAAGAAAACTTTTGCTACTAGCCTTGCCTATATTTTCAGGTTGTGCCATCAGCAGCAACCTTAGTCTGAAACACCCACTTGCAGTGAACCAATTTCCTCCCCGAAGGAAGAGAAACTAGCTCCCTAGTAGTGTTTTTCTGAAGAGAATTCATCGCTTCATCCATGGCATATTTACATCTCACATCCTTCTAAGCATGGTAGTAAGACTTAGGATTTGAACTTATCATTGAATTAACAATATTCATAAAGAAAATAATCAGGACAAGAGAGCGCAATACCTACTCTTTGGAAATCATCCCCGGTTCTCCTTGGATCATCCGGATTTCCAATGTTATCACCTGCAGAAGAGAGTGTCTGTCGGGCCCAAGTTGGGAGATTATTTTGTACTTCAGGTTCTGATTCAGCATCTAATGTTTTTTGTTCACTAATATCAGAAATTATAGGATCCAAATCAGGGTCATCACCCCCAATTACATCATACAAATATTCAATAGAATAGGAAGGAAATTCAGCAGTTTTCTCCTTCACTAGTTCTACGTCCTGAAGAGGCTCATCGAACATGAAACTCCTCTCAATGATGATATTTTTTGTTCTGATATCCAGCAGCTTGAAACCTTTAGATTCATCAGGATATCCAATAAATATACATTCGATGCTTTGTGGTTGCAAATCCATCCTTTTATCAAGCGGAATTCGGCCCCATGGAGTGGACCCAAACACCCTCAAATTCGACACATCCATATTGTGTCCGAAATATGATTCAAAAGGGGTATTCCCTTTCATAGATGAGTGTGGTACTATGTTATAAATATATGGTGCAGCATGAATGGCTTTAGCCCACAAGTTTTCAGCCAACTTCTTTGATTCCAGCATACAAGTGGTCATCTCCTTGAGAGACTGATTCTTCCTCTCAGCTACACCATTCTGCTGGGGAGTGTAGGGGACTGAATGTTGGATCTGAATAACACTTTGGTAACATATATGCAGTAACTCATTAATTATATACTCCCCTCCATTATCATATCTCAAAATCTTGATCTTTTTTCTAGATGCATTCTCAATCAAAGCCTTCAATTCAGTGAATTTTTCCAAGACTTCCGACTTCTTTTTGATAAAAAAGACCCATGTGTATCTAGAAAAGTCATCAATGAAAGTGAGAACATACCTTGATCCATTAATGGATGTGATAGGCATGGGACCACTGATATCAGAATGTATCAGTCCTAAGATGCATGATGCTCAGCTTGCCTTCCCCCGACCAAACTTATGCTCAGGGTGCTTGCCAACAACACAACCCTTACAAATTACGGTGGTAGCTTTAATGACTAGGGGGCCTTCAACCATAGAATTATTATGTAATTGCTGCAAGTATTTCCATGAGTAATCAATGCGGAGGGATTTGAATTCGCCACAAAATGGGAGAACTCGTAGGATTTTCCATGATGGTTTGCAAGGCCTTTTGCTTCAAGTTTTCCAGATGCAATATTTGTGATCTCTACATCATCTGGGCTAAAGGCGACTCTCTTGGGAACTCCTGTATGTGTCATTTGATAAACACTTAGGAGGTTTGATGCAAGAGATGGTACATACAGAACATTGGAAAAATAACAATGCTCAAGATCTACAGTTCCTTCTCCTTCGAATCTGATTGTGGAGTCATCTCCCATGTGGATGGGAATGGATTTGCCAGTCTCCAAAGATGAGAAAGAGTCTCTTCCATCCATCATGTGAATTGAATCTCCAGAATATATCAAAAGAGATTTGGACTTCAAAGTGCTTTCCATGAGAGTGTAACACCCCCCTAGTACACAACCGGAATACGACAAAGCGTAAGTAATAGTCACTGTAAGTATGAAAGCTGGTTCATTGAAAATTATAAATGCAGTCATAGTTGCTAGGAGACTAAAAATGTGTGTGACTTAAAACGATTGTGGGAACGAATCCACTAGGGGGAAAGGGCGTTCAAGCAAGTACTCGATCAAAGTCCTCGGTGCATTGTCGAGATACTTGTGAATCCTAAGATTTTAGAGAGTGGTGTTTATTTACTAACACGACAAATATTTTTGTATGTAAAGTGGAGTCGATTTAGAAACAATGCTCTACCCACTTGAGAAAACAAGAGGACCATGTAGTTGTTGGAGTTCGGTGAGGTAACTCTTCTATTAACTACGATACCAATGCCACTATGCTAAGCGGGTGGGTATTAATGTGCCAAATGATAGAGAAAATGGGCTCATACGTATAAATATAGAAGAATTTATATATATGCACATACTCCTCAAAGGAAAGAATGAAGAGAAGGTTTTAGAAGGCATATGGCTTCAATAAGGCCTTTGTATAAACCTTTGATATAGTCCCAATACCTTTAGTATAATGAAAAGGTAGTATAATTAAAAGAAAAATGGTTGTACTATAAATACCAAAGTGATATTATAAATATCATAAAAATGGATATCATAAATATAATGAAAGGTTTATTATAACTAAAAAAGAAAATGCTTTACTATAAATACCAAAGTGATATCATAATATAATGAAATGCTTTTTGTGTAATGACGAAGTGATGCCAAGCTTGAGTAATTACAATTAAAAGGTTAGATAAAATTTAAAAGGGAAATTCTTTATGCTTAGCATAAATACAAGTAATATTTAACTTAAACTAAAGGGAAAGAACCCTCGAAAAAATAAAATAGGCAGAGGAAAAAGGGATAGAAGGACAGGGTTCGAAACTATGAACACATAATGTAATTAAAAATCTGTATTGAGCACAAAAGATGTACAAGATGTAATACGTCAATCCCACATGCGTTGGAAGGAAAGAAACAAGAACTCTACAACGGTATAAACAAAGAAGAACTTGAAGGCTAAGGACATCCGGTTTTCTTTAGGAAGATCGACCCTGGAGTGTAGACTTCTACCAGATCTCTGATCTGAGAGATGTTTGTCCACCGGGATTGTTAGAACAGAGCTGGGAGAACCCATTGTTACTGTCTCTGAAGGCGAAACAACCAAGAATAGGACATGATGGGTAGTATTTCCAATCGGCATAGTGACACAGCCCAGGGAGAAGCAGATCAAGTCAGAATTAACCCACCGTGGGAGAAGCAGATCAAGTCAGAATTAACCCAACGCTATGGGGATTACTCTACATTACGGTAACTTTATTGTTGTGATTTTTTTGTACCGATGCTAGGGTAAATATGTAGAATGCCTGGTTATAAAGCTGTAGAATGCTAACTGTAAGCGTCGATCTGTATAATGCTCTGCCACAATGCTTAGGTATGTAGAATGCATGTAAGTTAAGCTTAGGCCTTTGATTTTCATTGGTATGTAACGAACTGGGTCTACGGGTTGCATTGGGAGCAAAACTGAATCCGTATAGATCTGGGATCTGAGGTGTATGGTTATCGTGTTAATACTTAGTTGAATTATGCTTGCGTTTCAGACTAGAATAAGCTCTGCATTTAAAAGTACTGTTAAATACCTCGAAAGATCTGACTCTGGAAAGTTAAACGCTGCCTATGAAAATGGAAACCCCACTGGAGATTGTATGCATTATGTTTTATTCCTTTTGTGTGAAAAAGGGTGCTCATGTATATTTGTCCCTTTTGATACTATATTTTTGTATGCGAATGTCTGGAAATGTATGAAGTAAATGTGCCGAATTGTATGAATTAAACTTGCGCTCTCAACCTCTATAGACTGCGCTTTATCCATACCCTGCATATTGACAGATCTCAACATGGATAGTCTCCTCCTTTATTCATACCAAAACTAAGATTTGGATTTGGTTTTTGCAGAAGATTTTATATCATTATAAATGTTGTCATTTTATGAAGATCCGTATACCTATAATTGCGTTTTGGACTAGGGTTGATGGATGGATAAAATGGAACTAAATATAATATATATATATGCTGGTGTCATCATCTTGAAGTGAGGGATATACTTGGTTGGAAGTCTGATATTCCTTAACAAATTTTTTAAAGGAAAACGAGTTGTTTAATATATTTTCCATAGAATGTATTTTTCATGAGCTGTTTAATGTATACTATTGGCTTCTATAGTATAAAGGTGCCGATTCCATAAATGGATTAGATAAATGGAATTAAAGATATTGATATTGTCATATTGAAGTAAACGTTTTCCTTTGTTGGTTTATTAAAATCTAGAAAAGAGAATGAGTTGTTTAATATATTTTTCATGCAATTCAAGAATGTATTTTCCATGAGTTAAACTATTCGCTTCTATAAGTGCAAATGTAACAATTAGATAAACTGGAATTAAAGATACTCATATTATCATATTGAAGTAAAGGTTTCCTTTTGTTGGTTCATCAAAAGTTAGAAAAGGAGTTGATTAATACTCATAGTATTAATTAAAGAATTTATTATATATGTGAATTATATTTACATACTCATATTTTATCTTGAATTCATTTACTCATATTTTCTTATTGAATTAAGGGTTGTCTTTGATTGAGGGTCATAACCATTATCAAAAGGTATAATAGGAAATGAGTAGTGTTAATAGACATATATGTATATTTTCCATGCACGCAGATATACTATTGGCTATATAGTATAAATGTATGGTTTTGATCAAGGGAACTTAACATATATGTAAAATATGTATATATTCGTACTTACACATAGATATCGTGTAAATGAGGATTATACTTTGTCACAAAATATTGGTAAAGAAATTAACTACCTCCGAACCTTGGTGGATTCGTTTCCCAGCTCGGGGGTGGTTTTAGACGAATGCACACACGTCAAATAAAACCTACGGTTGGGAGGAAAGTCGCACACATGTTTTCAGTCGCCTAAGCTCAAAAGTAGTGCTCTTAAAAGTTATTTTGTTTATGGATGTAAATACCTTGTATATAAGATTTATGCTCTTGAATGTATGGTACTAATATGCTTGTCCAGCTACATAAAGGGGGTGGTTGCAGGAACTATTGTACAATGGTGGAAAATGCTCTCGAAAGGACTCATGCGTCATCTTGAATGGTTTATCCCAGAGTACTAGCACAAGTATAATGTTTAAATTTTGTTTATAGAGATTATCACGCAGCTTATATGTTTTATAGTACTAACACGTACCTTGAGTGTTGGATGCAGAACCTACAACTCGTTGATGGAGAGAGGCTGCAAAAGGCATCGAGGAAATAAGAGAAAGTGGTAAAGTGTAATTGTTATTCCATTCGAGGGAGAACCTAATGATTGACGAAATGGTTATATCGAATTTCAAAAAGATTCACTTAGGTGGAATTGTATTACAGATATTGTAGATTCACGGTTCTTAATTGTAAACAAATGTGAGGCTATACTAAAGGTATAAGTTCTTAGTATTATTCTTGTACTAGTATGGTTCTGAGTAGAGTCTGTGGAACTTAATTGAAATAAATTATAGCTCTCTTACCTGAATAGAGTAAAAATGATAGCATCACTTATGACTATGTGTTTATACGCTCTCAAATGTCTAACATCGTTGGCTTGTTTAGATATAGTAAATCAAAAATTTATCCCACTTTCTCATAACCTACTTTGAGCAATCTTGGGGGCATTACAGAGAGCATGACCTCTTTCATGCTATGGTTCCCGATATTGCTGATCTCTCCTCCAAAATCTTTCCGGAATATTGATGTGGATTTTCTCAAGAAGAGAAGTAGCTTCATCAAGTTTCTTTTTCATGCAGGCATGTTCAGGGTGGAAGCCCTTCCTACAGTATGAACACTTGACTTTTTCCTTTCCATGATGCCCTTTGCTTTTGTTCTTCTTCGAGCCAGAAGGCTCTTCACGCTGCTGGTTTTCAACTTTAGGCTTAGGAGCTTTGAATTTGGTTTTTGGGTTCTTTTGATTATTTCCTTTACCCTTCATATATTTGGGCCCTAAGACATAGAGGGCTTGATCACACGAGGATCTCATGATATCCATCTGGACAAGATTATCATGTTCACTTGTTAGGGACTCAATGAAGGAATTGAGTGAAGGCATCTTCCATCCAGGGGTTGTGATATTCCCCACATATAATGTAGAAACAAACATGGAATAATCAGCTCCAAGTTTGAAGAGTATGGCGAAGATGAGCTGATCATCCTCCTTCTCCACCTTACACTACTTCAACAGTAAGACAATGTGCTTGAAATTTGTGAAAAAATCATTTAAGATCTCGAAATTGGAAGGTTGGAGAGACATCAACTCATTTTCAAGCTGGTATACTCTCAAATCTCCTATTTTCCATACAAGGTATCCAATTTGTACCAAATTTCCTTTGGATCCTTCAATCCCGAGAGATGGAAAAGAAGATCCCGGGAAATAGAGAGGCACAAGAATCCGAATGCTTTATCTTTCTTGTTCAAGAATCTAGCTTTGTCTATCACATGAGTAGGCTCTTCTTCAGTGTCCATAGTGACCCAAAATAGTCCTCTGGCATGTAGCTAGATCTCCATATCTCATTTCCATGAATGGAAATTGAACAGAGTCAAGAGTTCGATAGAAGAAGCCATCTCAAACTGCTGTAGTGAATTCTTTCACCTGTCAAAACCTACAAATCACAACAAAAGGGGCACCATAAGGTTGAACAACCTACACATTTTAGGATTTCATCACACCCACCATAATTGATCAAGCAATCTTGATCAACAATTCCTTAACTTGGGGTATTAAGTGGTAAGCCTTGGCTTCTGGTACAGTGTTGGATTTTTGAGCTTTTGCTCAATTTTTCATGAAAGATCTGTCAAAAACCATGTTTTTGAGAGATATGAGCTTCATCCTACCATGAGCTCTGATACCATATTAATCTGTCACAGTAATCTAGGCACTAAAACACAGTCTCATAAGAGATTTTAGACAATTAAGCATGAAAATGGCATAATGGTGTTGCAATAGGAGTAGCAGCTATGTATAATCAATGAAGAATGAATAATACAATACAATGGTCATGTAATATGCATGAATGCTAAGATAAGTCGAATTCCCAAGGAGGTCATTCGAATTGAATGAATGGGTGTAGATTAACTAAATGTAAGCCACATTAAACACACCTAGTTAACCAACTAATCAACTCCTAATTAAATCAATTGAGTCCTAACTAAATTCGGAGTGCAATGGATGACTGAGTCTAACTGAATGTAGCTCAGACACATGTCGCTGCAAACCAACCAACAAGTGGTAGTGCATCATTAACTCCAATGAAACCCGATGAGGTTAACTGAAGTCAAATTGTTCATCAGAGGTGATTGGAGGCACCCCAGTTGACTCCAGTTCATAAATATTGATAAAAATAATCAATATAATGTGTGGAGGCACCTTAACCACTTAGATTAACTAATTGTAACAATAAGTTAGCAATTAGGTGCATTTATGACACTCATATCACCCCCAGAGTGCTCCTTGTTTGAAGGAGGAAGCCTAGTTAGCCTCCTTGACTAAAGGTAGGTGTGGGTGTGCTCATGATGATGTCATAGTGTGCTCATCAGATGTCTATTAAGTCAATAAAACTTAGGATAGTGGTTTAACAACGCCAAATTGACCAAATTAAGTGTGCATGTTGGGTAAATGTTTCCAACACCCTCCCTTAAGCTATACTCAGGAGAAGTAAAAATAAAGTGCATGAAATGCTACGGCCCCGGAAACAAAGGCCATAGGTCACCCTGTACAATAATGTAACTCAAAAAATGACCAAAAATAAATCTAAGTGAAGAAAAGAGGAAAAACCCAGTGGGAAACCCCCCCCCCCCCCCCCTCAACCTAAACACTGAAAGTAGTCTACTCAACCTGATGAACTCACCCCCAATAGTGAATGGAGGTAAGTGAACTTCTTTTCTGAAAAGATCTTGGCGAAGATGTTTGCAATCTGCTCATCATTCAAATAGTATTGCAGAATGATGGTCCTGTCATGCACTAATTCCCTGATATAGTGCATTTGTATCTCTACATGCTTGGTTCTCGGCCTAGTAATTGGATCTGTGGATATCTTAATAGCACTTTGATTGTCACAAAACAGGACAGTGGACAAATTAATACCAAGATCAAACTTTGAAAGAATGTCTTGCAACCAAATAGCTTGGATTTAAGCATTCACCACCAAACATGAAGACATATCTGGAAGTTGATTTACGATCAATAGAATAACCCACACAGTTGGAATCTGTGTAACCAACCAGCTCTGGCTCAGAGTCTGCAACATAGTGAATGTCGTAGGTCCCAGTTACCTGAATATACTAGAGGATCCTCTTCACTACCTTCCAATGAAGATCATGAGGCTGCTACATGTATCTTGAGACTGCATTCACGGCATAATAGATATTAGGCTGAGAATGAGTCAAGGAGAGAAAGCTGCCTATCAGTTGTCGATAAATTGTGTAGTCTGTGGGAGGTGTGATTTTTCCTTCTTCAAGGATGATCCCTAAAAGGAAAGGGAATGGAGAAGCCTTACATTCAGCCATGTTTAACTTGACTAATATCTCTTATATGTATTTGGACTAAGTGACCATTACCCCATCAATATTTTGCTCAATTTCGAGCCCCAAATCGCTCATTTCAAATGCATTGTGGAGAGAAGTTTTGATTACTAAAATAGAAGTAATTGTGCTACCTGTAATTAGTAATTCATCAACATATAAAACAATAATAATCAAATGACCATCATACTACTATATATACACATTCGGATCTGATTTACACCTTTGAAATTTTTGCGAGAGAAGGAAGGCATCCATCTTGGAATACCACTCTCTTGGGGCCTGTTTTAACCCGTATAGTGACTTCTTTAGTTTCCAAACCAAATATGGATGAGAAATGTAGCCCTTGGGCTTCTTCATTTATATCTCCTCATGAATATCTCCATGCAAAAAGGCAGACTTAACATCCATATGATGCACTTCCCAATGCTTAGATGCAAAAATTGCCAAAACTAGGCGGATGGAGTCCATTTTTGCAACCGATGCAAAAGTATCATGGTAGTCCACACCTTGGAGACGGGAGAAAAAATTTGCTACCATCATTGCTTATATTTCCAGGTTGTTCCATGACCAGGAACCTTATTCCAAAACACACACTTGTATTGCACCAATTTCCTCCATGGAGGAAGAGAAACTAGCTCCCTATTAGTGTTTTTCTAAAGAGAATTCATCTCTTCATCCATTGCATCTTTCCATATCAGATCCTTCCGAGCATGGTAGTAAGACTTAGGATATGAAATTATCATTAAATAAAAATATTCAAATAGAAAATAATTAGGACAAGAGAGTGCAATACCTACTCTTTGGAAATCAGACCGGGTTCTCCTTGGATCATCCGGATTTCCAATGTTATCACCTGCAGAGGAGAGTGTCTGTCGGACCCAAGTTGGGAGATAATTTTGTACTTTAGGTTCTGATTCAGAATCTGATGTTTTATTTTCACTAATATCATAAATCATAGGATCCAAATCAGGGTCATCACCCCCAATTACATCATCAAAATATTCAGTAGAATAGGAAGGAAATTCAGCAGTTTTCTCCTTCACTAGTTCTACCTCCTGAAGAGGCTCATCGAACATGACACTCCTTTCAATGATGATATTTTTTGTTTTGATATACAGCAGAATGAAACCTTGAGATTCATCAGGATATCCAATAAACAGACATTCGATGCTTTGTAGTTGCAAAGCCCTCCTTTTATCAAGCAGAATTCGGCCCCATGCAGTGGACCCAAACACCCTCATATTCGACACATCTGGCTTGTGTCTGAAATATGCTTCAAAATGGGTATTCCCTTTCATGAATGAGTGTGGAACTCTATTATTAATATATTCTACAGCATGCATGGATTCAACCCACAAATGTTCAGCCAAATTCTTTGATTCCAGCATACAAGTGGTCATCTCCTTGAGAGACTGATTCTTCCTCTCTGCTACACTGTTCTGCTAGGGAGTGTAGGGAACTGAATGTTGGATCTGAATACCAATTTGAGAAAATATATGTAGTAGCTCATTACTTATATACTCCCCACCATTATCATATCTCAAAATATTGATCTTTTTTCCAGATGCATTCTCAATCAAAGCCTTCAATTCAGTGAATTTTTCCAAGACTTTCGACTTCTTTTTTATTAAAAAGACCCATGTGTATCTAGAAAAGTCATCAATGAAAGTGAGAACGTACCTTGATCCATTCATGGATGTGATAGGTATAGGACCTCTGATATCAGAATGTATCAGTCCCAAGATGCATGATGCTCGGCTTTCCTTCTCCCGATCAAACTTATGCTCAGGGTGCTTGCCAACAACAAAACCCTTGCAAACTCCGGTGGTAGCTTTGATGACTAGGAGGCCTTCAACCATAGAAATATTCTGTAATTTATGCAAGTATTTAAATTTTAGGTGGCTGACCCTCTCATGCCACAATCTACTAACCTCATTTACATGAGTCAGCAATGTGGTGGGCTTTGCATCCGCTAGAAAATGGGAGAACACGTAGGCTTTTGCATGATGGTTTGCAAGGCCTTTTGCTACAAGTTTTCTGGATGCAAATTTTGTGATCTCTACATCATATGGGATAAATGAGACTCTCTTGGGAACTCCTATATGTGTCATTTGATAAACACTTAGGAGGTTTGATGCAAGAGATGGTATATATAGATCATTGGAAAAATAACCATGCTCAATATCTATAGTACCTTGTCCTTCGGATATGATAGTGGAGTCATCTCCCATGTGGATGGGAATGGATTTGTCGGTCTCCAAAGATGAGAAAAAGTCTCTTTCATCCATCGTGTGATTTGAATCTCCAGAATCTATCAAAATATATTTGGACTTCGAAGTGCTTTCCATGAGAGCATGACCTCTTTCATGTTGTGGTTCCCGATATTGCTCATCTCTACTCCGAAAGCTTTCCAGAAGATTGATGTGATTTTCTCAAGAAAAGAAGTAGCTTCATCAAGTTTATTTTTCATGCAGGCGTGTTCAGGGTGGAATCCCTTCCGGCAGTATGAACACTTGACTTTTTCCTTTCCATGATGCCCTTTGCTTTTGTTCTTCTTCGAGCTGGAAGGCTCTTCATGCTGCTGGTTTTCAACTTTAGGCTTAGGAGCTTTGAATTTGGTTTTTGGGTTCTTTTGCTGCTTTCCTTTAACCTTCAAATATTTGGGCCCTGAGACATAGAGGGATTGATCACGGGAGGATCTGATGATCCCCATATGGACAAGCTTATCATGTTCACTTGTTAGGGACTCAATGAAGGCATTGAGTGAAGGAATCTTCCATCCTGGGGTTGTGAGATTCCCCGTAAGGAATGTAGAAAAAAGCACCGAATAATCAGCTCCAATTTTGGAGAGTATGGCAAGGATGAGCTGATCATCCTCCTTCTCCACCTTACACTGCTTCAATAGTAAGACAATGTGCTTGAACTTTGTGAAAAAATAATTTAAGGTCTAGAAATTGGAAGGTTGAAGAGACATCAACTCGTTTTCAAGCTAGTATATTCTCAAATATCTTGTTTTCCATATAGGGTGTCCAATCTATACCAAATTTCCTTTGGAGTCTTCAATCTGGAGAGATGGAAAAGAAGATCCCGAGAAATAGAGAGGCACAAGAATCTGAATGCTTCATCTTTCTTGTTCAAGAATCTAGCGTTGTCTATCACATGTGTAGGCTCTTATTTAGTGTCCATAGTGACCCGGTAGAGTCCTCTGACACGTAGCTATATATCCATATCTCCTTTCCATGAATGGAAATTAAACGGAGTCAAGAGTTCGATAGAAGAAGCCATCTCATACTGTTGTAGAAAATGCTTTCACTTGTCAAAACCTACACATCACAACAAAATGGGCACCATAAGGTCAAACATCCTACACATTTTAGGCTTTCATCACACCCAGCATAGTTGATTGAGCAAGCTTGATCAACAATTCCTTAACTTGGGGTATTAATTGGTAAGCCTTGGCTTCTGGTGCAGTGCTGAATTTTTGAGCTTTTGCTCAATTTTTCATGCAAGATCTATCAAAAAACCATGCTTTTGAGAGATCTAATATTCGTCCCGCCGTGAGCTCTGATACCATATTAATCTGTCACAGTAATTTAGGGACTAAAACACTGTCTCATAAGAGATTTCATATAAATAAGCATGAAAATGGCATAATGGTGTTGCAATAGGAGTAGTGGCTTTGTATAATCAATGAAGAATGAATAATAAAATAAAATGGTCATGCAAGATGCATGAATGCCAAGACAATTCGAATTTCCAAGGAGGTCATTCAAATTGAATGAATCAGTGTAGCTTAACTAAATGTAAGCCACAGTAAACACACCTAGTTAACCAACTGATCAAGTCCTAATTGACTCAATTGAGTCCTAACTGAAGTCAAAGTGCAATGGATGATTGATTCTAACTTAAAGTAGCTTAGACACATGTCACTACATGCCAACCAACAAGTGGTAGTGCATCATTAACTCTAATGAACCCCGATGAGGTTCACTGAAATCAAACTGTTCATCAGAGGTGGTTGGAGGTGCCCTAGTTGACTGTAGTTCATAAATATTAATAAAAATAATCAATATAATGAGTGGAGGATCCTTCACCACTTATATTAACTGATTGTAACAATCAGTTAGGAATTAGGTGCATTTATGACACTCAGATCACCCCCGCAGTGCTCCTTGTTTGAAGGAGGAAGCCCAGTTAGCCTCCCTGAATGAAGGAGAAGGCTTAGTTGGCCTCCTTGACATAAGGTAGGTGTGGGTGTGCTCATGTTGATGTCATATTGTGCTCATCTGATGCCGATTAAGTCAATAAAACTTAGGATAGTGGTTTAATAAGGCCAAATTGACTAAATTAAGTGTGCATGTTGGGTAAATGTCTTCGACAAGAGGAACTCATTCTATCATTCGTTATATGGTTATTATATGCATTCTCAGTAGTGTTGACATTTCTCTCATTGAACGATTGCTCAAAAGGGTTTGAATCATGAAGAGAAAATGGATTCTTAGATTTACGCTTCTAAAAGTATGATAATACATCCCTCTATTTTGATGCTTTCTTTCCACCGTCATTGTTTGAAATCACGTTGAATATTTCACAATTAAAATATCAAATAAATCTAGAAATCCAAAGTGAAACCCACATGATAAAAAATAAATAAAATCAGTACAATTTGTAAGATATCCATGATGACATGAATTCTATAGGCTATAAAATTTGAACCTAGTAAACTAAACCCATGCATGATTAAATTCAAAATTAGACATAAATCCATCAATGTAAATATGAGTTTAGATTTGTTATGTATTTAAAACATAATTTTTTATTTACTTTTTTCATTTCCAAAATACCTAGTAGAAAAAGCGACATTCATAAGAATCAAGATTCAAAATATACAATAACATCACTTCCATGGCATCCATCACCTATGAAATTTAATCTAATAAGATGTAATGGTGTCCAGAAATTCATGAAATGAAAGAATTAAAAGCTATATGAAATAAGCTCTCTTAAATTGAGTTGTTCTCCTTATTCATGCTCAAATGTGATTAGATTATTTTAGATCTTCTCTTAGCATAAGCCTGAAAGAGAGAAAGAAACTACAAGTGTGTATTAAGAATCACTTGTATAATGGAAAATCTTTTGGAATAGCATTGGATGATAGTGAAAATGGAATTTACTATAATAAATAGTATAAACTAATGAACTAACTAGCTTGGGAAAAGAATTGTTTTCAGTTGAAGTCATGCTATACTCTTCATATTCATGGTAGCATCTTGAGTTAAAAGCTATACATAGTTTAAACATATCAAGACAATTTGATATTAGACAATATAGGTGGACTAAGCTTATTATAGATAATTCTAGCGGACATGTTTGTAGCACCTCTCAACTCAAGACCTCCTTTTCAAGCTAGTCCAAACACTCAACCCTTGAACCCTCAGATCTCTTAATCTTCATAGTAGATTAACTTTACATAAAAAATACTTCAATCTATGCATACTATAAAATAAATAAAATTGGCCCTTATGACCAGGCACAAAGTTTGTCTTCCAAAATGTTCAATAGGCCTAGCTATTTCCAACCTTCAAACTCTCAACAAGGTATTGGTAGGGAATATCTAATGGAGGATAGATTTGTGCATAAAAGGGTATTTCTTGGTTTCTTTGGGAATGCCACTGGTAAAGAAATATAGAAACAACCATTGTGTGGGTAAAGGAAACTGTAAGAGACATAATTACAAAGAATTGATCAAATACCTTTGATTAAACATAATGATATATCCAAGTGAAATCATAGATATAAAATCCATTACATTCAATGAACTTTAACTTGCACCATTGAAAAATCAACATTTTTATAAACAATTCACTTATCACAATCACATTCATTTCATTAACTCCAATTATCCATCTCATTCATTCCATCCAATCTATTGATCATTTCATTCATCCCATACGCAACCATTCCATCATTCCACAACCTTCACTTGCAATATACCATCTTATGTCTTATGCATACACCTAAAGAAGGTTACAATATGTATTATGTCACAACTTTTTCCTGATGCAAGTCCCTCCATGATTGTGCACCAATAGGCATCTACAAGGGATGAGCACTATAGGAATGTGAACCTATAGGAAAATATAGGAGAGGATCATTACATGAATGTCAACCTATAGGTAACTACAATAAAGGAGTGCAATAGGAATCCCAACCTGCAAGTATCAATAGGAAAGAAGACCTATAAGAGTAGCACCTACATTAAACTATAGGAGAAGCAAACTATAAACATACAAATTACACAATACTATAGAAAACAAATCCTCATCCTATGCATTCCTAATCATCCAAATCAGGCATATAACCCACCTATTGCAGACAATTCAACTAAAATATGACTTAAAAAATCTCATAGTTTTATGTCGTGGTGTCCTATCAAAATTATTTTGGACTTCAAAAGTACAACTTCTACAACTATATAGGCGAGAAACTACTTATCAAGCAAAGATGGGGGTCATCAAGGTTGGGTTGGGAAATATCATTACTAAGAATCAACATATACTAAAATCCCAAATAGGCATTCCTACTCACTAAACTTGCTTTTAAATATTAAATACCCCAACTAAAATCTATCACTAGTATGATCACGATAATGCCATGAAAGTATTTAGGATGAGTTAGTTCCTCCTTAGATGCTAATAAATGCCAAATGATTTGGTGACAAATATTAAAGGGTGTAGTGAGCAAACCTTTTGGATAAATGAATTTAATTGACCTAACCAAAGTTTGGTGAAAATATTTGTTGTGACATGAGCATCATTTTCCAGTGTTAAAAAAACTATGTTCAACAAAGATATACATATTTGGCTCAACACAGCTACTTAGAGATAATGACACAATTAGTATCAACATGGAACCTTGAGGTACTAATAACCATCAACATCAAATGCTGATGTCATTGACATGCAAGACAACATATTTCTTATAAGTATTTCCCACTCTATTCATCTGTCATGAACCCTTCCCATGCTTGGGTTCCCTTCTACCACAAACCTGCTATCTTACACAATCTCATACATTTAATAACACTAGCTTGACATTAATTCCTTTGGTAAAATTCATGAACTATCAACCCACCTCAAATCAGCTTAACCTTAGGAATTCTATCAAGAAACCCCTTCAGTACCCCATTGTAGGCATTCCTTAGTTACATTGTCACTAAATCCAATTGACCCGCTAGCTACACCCTATGGAAGGATTAGTTTTTCATTAAGACATCCAATGTACAACACCTACAAATGAATTTAAAATAAGATATGTAACTAATATAATTTCCATCAGATGGCCTCCCATTGATCAAAATATGTCGTGAGCACAATTCTTTTTTTACATCTTTTTTTAAAAGGATGGTTTCCTTAACTGCTATGACCTCCCTATGTTGGGTTGTGACCGTGTATTCCCTCTATGGGTGGGACGTGACCTGTGTGATCCCTCTAATGGTTGAGTCATGACTGCTATGCCCTCCCTAAGTTGGGTTGTGACTGTGTATGCCCTCTATGGCTAGGATGTGACCTTATTTATTATTGTGGGCTGCTAGGGCTTGGGAAATCCCAATGTTTGGGTCCTTAAGCTAGGATGTGACTTTATTTTGACTGCTAAATATAACGTCTTAAAGTGTATTAGACTACTAAAAGATAAATATGATCTTCATTTAGTTGTTGGGTCTATTTATAAGGTACCTTTGTCTTCATGAGAGTGTTGCTACATTTTGGGTTAGGGTTTGAAGGTTCCTCTCATTTCAGAACAGTTTGGTAAACAATTTGAGGTCTGTACTCTACACTACAATAACCCTGCCATATGTTTCTCTCTTTGTTAAGTCCATTGTTCACTTAATGATTTATCTTTATAGTGGCAAGGTCTGATTCAAAAAACATTTCAGTATAAGGAAGATCTAAACCATCATTGTCCTTTTTTCTTTATTGATACTATTTACTAGATTTGCTTATTAGTTTGTCGTTTAATAGTACTGATGTTACTATTTATTATTGTATCTTGCATCTCAAGGACCAACTTTAACATAGTGATCACTGAGGAGTGTTAAAAGTGAAAGAGATGAAAATTATGTTTTAAACAGTGTTACACTTGTATTGTTCTGTATATAGCATTGATAAATATTTTATTTTATGCATTAAAGTACAAATATTTTTTTCCTATCTTAAACCCTAACATAACTAGAATTTTAACACAAAATAGAATTAATAAAAGTATCACTAGTCCCTTAGTCCCTTCTATAATCTCCTAAATATCCATCCCCAACATCATCTGCAATCAACACTTTCAAGACGCAAAATTGAAAGCACCACTTGCAGTCACACTCTACTCTAAGATCAAGAGTAGTAATATTGCAAACATAGAACACACTTCAACAAATGAATGGACCAATTAAATCAACCTATCATATTTTCAATAGTCCTATCTTGGATAACAAATCCATTATAATCACTAAATATACAGCAACATCTCACCCACAACCTCACACAGGTATTGGTTCCTATCATAGGAACAAATCACTCCAACCTTTAGAATATTTTGGGCATCACACCCGCTAAGATCATGATATACAGATATGCACTCAAAAAATTTGTCCTACAACTAAAACGAAAGACTAAAACACCAATCAAATATTGTCCTACATAGTTGAAAATTTTATCCTACATACAACAATCTGAAGAAAAGAGATAGCAATGTAGACTTGAAGAGTATACCTTAAATGATATTTTTGTTAAATTTGTGAACCATTTATCTATAGGCGAATGAGAGAAATTGAGAAGTAGAATTATGCAGCGGAATATCAAGAATAATGTACATTGAACAAGACAAATCTGAGACAAATCTAATAAGAATTTATTAGTTAATTACAACATTAATCTTCATTATCCCAACAATAATACAATGGTGTTACAATAAGAAGAATTTGAATGATGTGGATAATATTTGAATCTACCAACTAAACCTGACTGACTCGATAACTCGGTGTTTCTAAATCACTACATGGGAGCCACTAGTCTAACTCATGATGTCTAAATCAGTCTACAATTAGTTAACAGCTGGGGTAGGTGGAAAAAGGTGTCACTCTCCCTTCAATCATGCAAAGTTGGTGCTAGACTAACTGAAAGTGATTTAACTAATTGTAACTGGAGCTTGACTCAGCATAAATACTTTCCAACCATAACCAACTGATGGAGGCTGCTGGTGGAACTTAGAGTGGCTCATAGAATGTAGGGACTAGCGCCAGTGGCACCAATGGCACCAGTGGCACCAATATCATGGTGGAACCAAAATCAAGAAAATGACTCCTAAGTTAGAAAATATGATCAAATAGACTATATATGGATAAGGGAGGATTATTTAATCCTAACACCCTCCCTTAATCCTAGTTTGGAAAACTTTGGGCCCCAGAAACTAGGACAAAAGTCACCCATACAATCTAGTGAAAAATAAAACTGCTTAATAAACTAACAAAAATGGGGAAAACCTCATGGGAACCCCCCCTTAAAATAAGAAGGAATTAGGAAAACAAGCTATACTTCAGAGAAAAATTCCTTCTTTGGGTATTAACTTGTGAAAAAATTGCTGCAATTTGCAACAACAATGCAGTATGTTGGTTCTTCTGTGCAGCAACATTCCGAGACTTTGCATGTGAACCTCTTAATTTTTTTTCGATCTGATGAATGTTATTTTTGTTTCTTCTTTCTAGAGGAGGAATGGAATGATCAATTGTGTTCTTAAATGGGCCAAGTTGTTTATCATTCACTATCATCAACCAACATTTCCTTGAAAGTTTTTTGCACCACTCTATAGATAGTGAAAGCTATGTGAGAGAGTGCAACATGTTCATTATGATATTGGGACCGTGTTCTCATTCTATCTTCTGGATTCCTAGCACCATCCCCAGCTATTTCAATGAGCTTATGGGCTCATTTAGGCTTAGGCTATTGATTTGGAATGGGAGTTGGATCTGGATCTAGATTCTCATGAGGTACAGCCTCAATATCAAGATCATGTTTATCTTGTTCCTATTCATCTGAATATGAAACATAAGACAAAATATCATCATCAAATGGAAATGAAAGAGTCTTTATACCTCCTTTTGCTTCGGATTGTGGTGGATCAAGCTACTCATCTTATTCAAAATGAACACTGCGCTCTATAAAGAACTTCCTAATTGCAAGTTCTATCAATTTATATGCTTTTACATCCTCATCATATCCCAGCAGTATGCATTCACTAATATGGGATTCGAAGGCCTTTCTCTTGTCTATAGAAATTCTAGCCCAAGCTTTGGAACCAACGACTCTCAAGTGAGATACATCGGGCGTATTCCCATGTAGTGCTTCGAAGGGAATGGCCCCAATCACTAATTTGTGAGGTACTGTATTCTATATGTATGAAGAACAATTTACAGCTTCATCCCAAAAATAAGGAGGAATATTCTTGGATTGGAGAAGACAGGTTGCGATCTCCTTCAATGATATATTTTTCCTCTCATCCACAAAATTTTGTTGTGGTGTGTATGGAACTGAGTGTTCCATTTGAATCCCCTCTTATTCGAAATACTACTAAAAATATATTTTAATGTATTCACCTCCATTATCTAATCTAATGAACTTGATCTTCTTTCTAAAACTATTCTCAATCAAGGCTTTAAAAAAAATCTAAAATTCGAATACCTCTTATTTATGTTTCATAAAATATACCCAATAGAACCTTGAACAATCATCAATAAAAGTAAGGAAATGCCTGGAACTATAGATTGATGTTGTAGGAATTCGTCTTGAAACATCATTGTGTATCAGATCAAGTGTAGAGGAAGCTCTAGTTTCCTTCACAACTTCATACCTCTTCTCTAGATGCGTACCTAGCAAGCAACCAGGACATACTCCATCTAATGTTTGGATGAGTGGAAAGCCCTCAACCATTCTTTCATTGTGAAGTTGTTCGAGATATTTGAAATTGAGATGCCCAAATATCTCATGCCACAGCTTGTTGGTGTTATTGGCATGAGTCAATAAAGTTGTTGTATGTGAAGCAGGAAGGAAATGGGAGAACTCGTATGCCTTTGAGGCATGGTTAGAAAACCCTTTTGCTATTAGTTTTCCAGTATATTTTTTCAGTGATTTATACTGAGTCAGAGTCAATTGTAACTCTATATGGAGATCCTGTATGAGTCATGTAATAAAAATACAACAAATTTTCTGCAAGAGAGGGCACATAGAGTACATTCTTAAACTCACCATGATGGATTTCAATAGAACCTATCCCAGCAGCTGGGATTTGGGAGTCATCTCCCATATGAATTCTAGGTCCTTATGATATAGTAAGAGTTGTGAAGGATTCCCTAGAGGAAACCATGTGGTTGAATGCTCCAGAATCTATCAAGTAAGCTTTCGACTGAGTGAGGCTTGCCTTCAAGGCATGGCATCTCTCATGATCTTATGTTGGTTGTCCAGCATTATATTTCTTTGCTCCTTATGGGAGGGAAATATTGTTATGTTCAAGGAGTGTCAACAGTTGGTCTATTGTCTTCTTCATGCATTGGATCTCTAGATGAAATCCTCTCATACAGTATGGATATCTAGTCTTCTCAAATTTCTTCTTTTTCTTGGAACCCAAGGCTCCATCAGAATATCTCTAATTCTCCTTTGGATTTGAAGCAGTGTTTTTGGTCTCCTTCCCTTTGTGCTTCCCTCTTTCTTGTGCATTTTTTGAGTTTTTCATCAAGAGTGTTCGATTATTGGAGGTTTGAAATGATCCCATTTGAACCAATTTATCTTGCTCTTGTATTAAGGACTCAACAAAAGCATCTAGACAAGGAATCTTCTAATTAGGGATAGAAACTCTTCCAGAATGGAATGTAGAGATAAATATTGTGTACTCTAAGCCAAGATTTATCAACACTGACAGCACAAGCTGCTCATATTTCCTCTCTAATCCACATTGTTTGCATTGCAGTAATAGTGACCTATATTTTGTAAAGAATTGCTTAATAGATTCGAAACCTCTAGGTTGTAGAGCTATGAGATCATTCTCCAAAATATTCCCTCAAATATAATATTGTTTTCCAAACAAAGATTCAATATTATCCCAATATTCCTTCAGATTCCTTAGTCCCTCAAGATGGAACAAAATATCCTGGGGGATATGATTGCACATGAAGTCGAAGGCCTCATCAAGTCGATTAAAAAAAATAAAAATTCAACATACTATTGGCTATCAGTTTCTCTTCCCATTATCATCATAAAAATACCAATATTGTGCAAGGTTACCTGCATATCTTCCCTCAAATTAGTGTCGTTGAAGGGTGTAAGGGTTCAGTGTACGAGAGCTGGAGAATCCATATTTTTGTATGTTGAACAATCAATTCCTCAAGAAGGTGCATAGGTACCTCAAAATAACATTGCAAAAACCAATTCAATTCATAATCATGCCATTTTCAATCCTTTAAACTCGACATATACACTTTCTCATAGTCCATCACACCTGGATAGACTTCTCTAGACAAAATCTAAAGGGAGCAAGGTTATCATTTTGGGATTCATGTGGAAACTCGATTGCTTCTGTTGTACAATGGATATCAGGCAAGACTTGCTGCTAGCATGAATAAGGCTTTGGTACCATGTTAAATTTGTGAACCATTGATCTACAGGAAAATGAGATCAATTGAGAAGTAGAATTATGCAATGGAATATCAAGAACAATGTACACTGAACAATACAAATTTGAGACAAATCTGATGAGAATTTATTAGTTAATTACAACATTAACCTTCATTATCCTAGCAGCCATACAATGGTGTTACAATAATAATAATTCAAATCATGTGGATAAGATTCGAATCTACCAACTAAACTAGACTGGCTAGATAACTCAGTGTGTCTAAATCATTGCATGGGAGCCACTAGTCTAACACCTAATGTTTAAATCAGTCTACAATCAGTTAACACTTGGGGTAGGTGGAAAAAGGTGCCACTCCCTTAAATCATGCAAAGCTGGAGCTAGACTAACTGAAAGTGATCTAACTGATTGTAACGGGATATTTACTTAGCATAACTTCTTACCAACCATGACCAACTTATGGAGGCTACTGGTGGCACTCATAGTGGCTCCTAGAATGTAAGGATTTGGACTAGTGGCGCCAAATGAAACCCATGGCACCAATGGCACCAGTGGCACCAATATCATGGTGGAACCAAGCAAATGACTCCTAAGTTAGGAAAGACAATCAAATAGACTATATATGGACAAGAGAGGATTATTTAATCCTAACACTTTTGTTCAATGTAGTTTTTATTAAAAAAAATTGGTCCCATTTACAAATTTTATCAATATAGATGTTTAGACTGTCTTTAGACTTTAAGATTCACTAAGGTCAAGTACATCTTAGAATGGGTTGGTATATACCTGTAACTAGGAGAGAAAATAATTTTTTAATTCCTTTAGAATTCTTGGAAAATTTTTTCTCTCATATCATTCTAAATCACCCTAAATAATGTATTTTTAAGATAAAAGGAAACAGGACAAAATGGACATCAACCAGGGGGGAAGCAACCAGGGTATTCAATTAGATAAGTGAATTTGATGCTTTAACAGACATAAAGAGTCTGAATATAAACAAATGTTAGAAGAAGAGGAAGATATTACCAAATTAATGAATTTACTTTCATGAAACCAAATTCATCAATGTAACTAATATAATTCATGAATTTTACCATAGGAAGCATTTCAACGAGCATTAACGAAAATCCAAGAACTCTCGCAACAGGTGGGAATAAACATGACAAATAAGCTAGGGTGGTTAATTAATTCAAGGAGATATTTGGACAAGCCTTAAACAATGGTGTAAAGGTCAAAACCTTATTAAAAGGATTCAAAACAAGAATGGAATGAGGCTTACCACTGATTAATTTTACGCATCATTCAAATGTAGATACTGATACTCTCAAAGGTAACCATGTAAATTATTCATGCATGATTTATAGGTTGGTTAAGAAATCAAAAATATTACCAAATTTCTATTATCTAGTCCAATTTACCTATACCTAAGATAAATCAAGGATTTGTCTCAGGCACTTTGGTTTTGACAGTCTACTACATGATTGATCTAGTAAACTAAGGATTTTATCTTTGTTTCTCTTTATTATTGGTGATGACCTCATATTCAAGTTGGTGATGGGATACTATTGGATAATATTCAGGTTTTCATTGGATAGTTCAAACAAATTTAATGCATACCTCAAGTGGTTTCCAGCAGGTAAAGAAGATAAGAGATAGGACTAGAAGGGATTACATAGGTAGTCATGAATAAGAAAGAGTAGCATCCAACTTGCAAATACAACTTGAATGTCATGTCCCACAAAAAATGAAACCCTTGAATTTTGAATGAACCTAAAGAGGTGCAGGTATATGTCTAATTCTACCATTACTATGCTAAGTGGTATTGCAAAAATGGTTCTACAGAATACCTAATCAAGAATTCATAAGTGGTTACTGTATATCACCTAATCATGGTGAAAATATGGACTCCTAATAATCAAGGATTTACATTTGATCCTGATATTTTCTAGCTCAAAATTAAAATCCTTACAGTTTCCTTTTTAAGACCTTGAGCTAAATGCAGAGCATTACTCATGGTGATCTGGATTCTACAGTATTCACAATGTAATTTTACATAAGTTTTCTAAAATTATGTCCAGAAAACTATGCTGGAAATGCCGATTTTTCTTTCATTATTAGAAGGGAAAAACCAACTTCCCACTACCCTCATAGTTGCACCAAGATTCTGCGAGAATGCCATGCATTGAATGAACAAAAATTGTGGTTCAAAAGCACCTTCACACTACATTGTAATCAACATTGTTTTTTTATGGATAGCTTATGATGCCATCTAAGTTTACCAATATGCAAATGCATTCTCTCAACTGGATAAGATCATAAAATTGAAGTATCATGGAAATTTCATGAAGCATTCCCCATGAATATTAACCAAGAAATTAATTTCATTTTGATTAATATTTTGCAGGAAGGAAGACCATATTGTCCTGGTATTGTTCCTCACACATTCAAAGAACTCTTTCGATAGGCTGCTTTGGACAATAGTTTAACCTTTACCTTTACAATTAGCGTCCTAGAGGTTTACAAGGGATATATGAGAGATTTGCTTGTGCGTCGAATTACAAGGACAATAGAACCCTCTGCAAAATGTTAACCCCCTCCATATTATGCTCCTCTTTTATTAAGTTTTTTAAATGTGCTTCTATTCTCTCACAAAATTTGATTTGAATATATTGATGGGATTTTCTAGTTTTAGTATAACCTTTGAATTCAAATGTATGCACCAAGTGGTGTGGAGATTGAAAATTTGCATGAGGTTGTAGTCATGGATTTCAAACAAGCATTTCAATTATACCATCTAGTAATACGAGCAAGATATATTGCGTGGATCAATGTCAATGAGGCATCAATCAGGTCATGTAGGTGAGTTGCAGTAATGTTTACTAAATTTTGTGCAGTGGTTTTTTTGAATGATATCCTCAGCAAAATATTAAAGCATACAAAATTTAAGTCCAGCTAATTCATCACTTATTTTCATATCTGTAATCAGGAATATATGTATTATAGGTAAACATATATATATATAACTAAAGGTTAGAAGCATTCGGGAACCTTTGAATAGAATTTCACTTACTGGGAAAATTATTTTTTCATAAATTGTTAAAGAAAATGTAAACTGGGAAGCTTTCCTTGATGGGTTTTATTCCTCATTTCATCTTGATCATGATTGTCATTAGATGTTCAAGGGATGATGATGCATACACCATAACAAGCAAGTTGTGGATGGTTGATTTAGGTGGAAGTGAATGTATACTCAAGACACAGGCTAGTGGCCAAACTATGGAAGAAGAAAAATCTATAAACTTGTCACTCTCTTCCCTTGGATACATTATTAATGCATTGTAGATGAAACAACCTCACATACCTTATAGGTACTTGAAACTTTCAACTCCAAAGCATGAAGAGGTTCCTGCAACTTTTGATGTTCCTTATGCTAGTAACTTTGAAGTAACATCCCTAATTTAACAATTGGTAGGAATGATTTCTTTTCTTTGTACTTGCAAAATAACAAACTAACTCAAATACTCAAAGACTCTCTCGGTATCCACAATAATATTTCTGTTAATAAACGTTATTTGGTGTACCCACATGAAAATATATATTATGGTTGCATGTTGTTTGTATGTTGGATATAGGTTATCTTATTCAAGTTTTTTTATTAATATGCAATGAATGATTCAAAGGTTGTGATTCTTCTCCATATTAGTCTGAAGGAATATAATCTATCTAAGACTATTTGTTCTCTGAGTTTTGGGACTAGGGAATGAGGTACACAACTTGGGAGGGATCTATCAATTGTATTCCCCCCTATATCCTCTTTTAGATTAAATAATTGAATTTCTTCTACATATTCAGAAGATAGATGAGATTATCTTCTTATGTTCTCTAAAAAAATTACATTAATAATGTATGGGAGTGTATTATTTTGTCTATGAAGGAAGATAAGGAATGAAGAACAAGTGCCATTGATGATAGCATGTTACACATGAGACAGCTTGAATATGAATGCCAAACATGATAAAACATATCCAAACTATTGAACTTCTTTTAAGAGAAACGAAGAAAGTCCCGAAGAGTGATCCCTCGAAAAATCAGATGACACAAACTTTTGCTAGTCAGGAAAAAAATGACATAGACACATAATCTTCTGACTCATGTAGTATTGTAGATATATCTATAGAGTTAAACGTGCCTATACTTATGTCACCTGCTGCTTGCAACTGCCTCTGAGGGAGGGCATAGGATATGAACTGCATATCTCCAGGGAAGGAAATAAAGAGAGAATAAAGGAATGGAAGGAGACTATCTCTACCCATTTACGCTAGATCGATGCCCACTTGCTCCAAGCCAAAATATATTATACAATAACAGTGTAACTCAAACTTCAATTATAAGAAAATACTGAAGTACTCAATGTCTAACAATAAGGGATTGATTGCTCTTGTTTCCAAGCAAGGTACAATCAATGAATTAGAATGTGTTTCAGATTTTAGGGTCAAGTTTGATCATGGGTTAATATTTCCATCAATGCCACAATGACTTAGGGTGTCTGTTGGACCATTGTACAAGAAATTATGCATAGTTGATGAATCACAACACCTTGATATGGATATTAATAATGGAGTGAATCATGCTTTAGTCCCAAAGAAAAGGATTTTTTTTAAGTCCTATTCAAAAAAAATCACAATTAATGATATCTAATGTTTTTCAGAGCCTAATGTAACTCATGTATTGAGGTGTACTCTATCGACAAACAACAAAAGAGATACTGGGTCATTTTTCAAGCAATTCACAATAGATGAAATCTCACAAAATATTTCAGAGATTTATAGTCTTAAATGTATTGATAGTGATCAAGTATCCTCCCCAGTGCCAAACATCAAGAAGAAAGCATCAATGCATCATTCAGAAAAAGGATAGTATCCAACAAGCATTCAACAAACACCAACTCACTAGAAAATGGTCACATATCAACACAAAATTCTGGACAGTCTACTGGAAATGAATTCCCAAAATCACCAGGGCTAGCCCCAGGGATGAAATCTAGAATGGAAAAGGAACATATTATGCAATTTTAGTAAAAGTAAAAAGATGGAAATAACAAGACGAGATAATTTTTAGTTAAGGTAAAATCTATCAAGGACTAGTGGGTGTCTTTGCATAGTGTTTTCTAGTTATCATCTTGTCACCTTTGGGTATAACCATACAAAATGGAGCCATGATTGTCTATCAATGGATATTAGAAGAGATACAAGATGGGCATCTAATCACAAGTCTGTAGTTGGACATCTACTAATAGATGGCCCACTTGATTGAATAATTTCCATTATCATACATAATATGTTGCACAAAGAAAAAATGAGCTTATGCAAGAATTTAGTGATACAAAAATTTTAAAAATGAATTAGATTATAAATTAATGCATATGAATTTGTATTTGGATTTGTGAGCTCCCCTATACATTATAATTGAAACTTCATGGTATTCTAGTTCTTCTAAAGACAGATGGATTTTATCAATTAGATCACTGCAATATGTCTCATGTCCATAACCTAGCACCCCAAAGTAGTATGTACAAACATAGTGCATTCAACTCATACTCAAGACCTTAAGATCTTATGGGTCCCTAAATGATGAGGAAGATGAGTCTCTAGAGAAGTTTATTGTCATTAGTGACTTTGAGTGACCCTTAGAGACCCTTTCTTTTCATTTTTAATGTTTTTTTTGTTTATTGGTCACTCTCTTTGTGGGACATTAAAGGAAAATGGCCTAAGACTTTATATTATGCATTTAGTAAGATATTGTTTACTTCATTTTCTTAGTCTTATATATACATTTATTGGACATATTTTTATGTTTTTGAAAACACTAAGGTTCAAATGTTTGTTTTCAATCACTGGGTGAGATGTAAGACTCAAAGACTACTTTTGAATCTATTTTATGTTATGCTTAGCAAGAACCTAAAAGAGATCTATGTATGCAAGGTATGTTGTCTTTTTTTACCTAGACATTGACAGGTTTTTGTACTAGTATGTGATATTATGTCCACATTTTATTATCATCTTGTCAGGATGAGCCACTTTTGCTTTGCAGTCCGATATTTGGTGAAGGTGTTATGAATGATGCCAATATGTTATCCTTTTCAATATTGTTCATAACATTTGGCCTCACTCATATTAAGGGAAACACTACACTGCAACTATTTGGTAACTTTGTTGATGTTTCTGACAAGCACTGTATTGGGATTGGAGGTGGGATTCTAAGTCCCACTACAATTGGTATTGGGACTTAAGGTCAAGGATTACCACTAGGAATGCATTTGCAATAATACCACCAATAACTGAAACAATTATCTTCATTTATGTGGAAATGGATTCTCTAGACATTGAAAATAGGCAATGGTGAGATAAGGGGCTTGTCCGGTCTCTTTGGGATTTCATGCTAAGTATACACCAGAATATCGCATGGCATAGAGTTATGATAGTGTTTCTAGATGGTAGAATGTATAAGGACTTTTAAGCATGATGGATATACCACTATTCAAATAACACTTATTTTCATGGTCGGAGTTTCAAGCAAACATTCCAGTGAAGAGAATAGTAGTTTGAACTAGATAGAATTATCCATAGCAATCAAGCTCAATCTGCAATACTATTTACATAGTTTTGTTTAAAGGAATAACATGGCCATTTTCAGTATGCATGTGCCAAAAGGACCTCCAAGATGCAAATTGAATATTGGAGTACATATTTGAAGACTAAAAAAATAGTATTATCCAGCTTATGAGGTATCTACTTTATAAGCAGTGAAGACAAGTTAATTAGATGTTGAATAAGGGGTCTTCTACTTTCTATGCACAATCTAAGGGAACTTCAATGAATCTTCCATCTAGGAGTCAGGACCCTTGTTGACTTTAATGTTTGATAAATATTAATGTTGATTTGAGGGTTCCTTTATGAATTGATTTATTTGGTATATTTGGAGCAGGAGTTGCACCTTTGTTCAAAGACATGTATATATGCCTTGGAGGAGAGAGCACCTATTAATTGAAGATTGATTATTTGGAAATTGTATTATGTGAGAGGGTTTTTTCTTTTGAAGATGAAAACACCTTGATATTTTTTGTTCTGGATGAAGAACACAGTCATATCCTATCTTCATACTTGTTTAGGGGCTAGCCTAACCATAGAAATGACACTCCTTGTCTAGTTATTTTCAGACATGTAGTAGTTGTACAAAATGATGGTGTAGATCCTAATGTTGATCTCCAAGAAGATAACAATATATGTGGATGGTGATATACCCTTAAAGGAGTGTTTAGAAGTGATAAGTAATCATAACATATTACAAGAATTGTATAGCCAATTTAGTACACATCTAGACAGCGTGCAAATGCAAAGAGGAACAGAATTGTTTGTTTTCTTATGCAAGAAGAGCTATTCATCCTTTGTAAGGGTGGCATGTATAAACCTGATAATGTATATGAACCCTTTATAATTGGAATGAGGATCAAGGAATCTTGAAAGAGACTGCTCCATAACTCACAATAGTAGTGAACACTCAATCACAACATTCCATTACTCTTCTCTTACAAAAAGGTTATCACCAGTGGATTGTCATGCCAAATAGGATGAATTACATTCATAAAATAATAGCAAGTGGCATCTAGAGGTCTATCCTTTAATGACAGGATTCACATTCAAGGGATCTCTCCACTTCATAAGGAAATATACAATATACAATATACAATAAGTGATCCGCAGAAAAGGCATGAGCACTTGGACGTGAGTGTTGAGAGAGAAGGTCAATCATAAGAAAACTTGAGTTAGAAAGTGAAGAAAATAGAAACACAGCAATAGCATCTTGATTGGAATATTTACTTAGAAATTTCCCACCATCATTAATGTCATATATCCTTTGATGACCTAGGAGACCTTTTCATTCAACATGACAAGGAAGGTGATTACAAAACAAGCCCACATATGGAGGAGGAGTGAAGATGAATAGGTTGTTGTCGCAACTATTGAGCCTATGTTAGGTTAAATTGCACATACTAATATGCAATTATATCCACTGGAATATTTCATTAATACAATCCTTTGGGGAAACAATTTTGAAACTAATGGAGGAGGTTAACCAACACAAAGAGCATATATCTAATATAAAAATTAGACTACATATTATAAGGCTTTTTAACCACAACATGGGATATTTTTTCATGTTTTCTCATAGGTAATAACTATTGGTTCCCCTTGTCAAAGTTTTTTATCAACACATTATTGCTTGCAAAGAGTTTGTCATCATCAATACCATGGAGAGTGTTGGTACCAAAAACTACCATATTAAAATTTTCAAATTCTGGCAGCGAAATGGCCATATTTTCATCTTCTTAGCATATAAAATAGTACCAGAAAAATCCCTCAATATGTTTATCATCACAAGGGAATTGAAATATATAGGGAATCCCACGAGTTGGGGTGTATCATTGAGTAGGGGACATTACACTCATTTTGTTTCTTTCCTCACTCAATGTATCTTCCAGGTCAGGTTCCATAATTAGCGCTTACAGGTTAGCACTGGGTAGTGGTAGAATCTACAAATGTGTGGAAGTTCCTGGGAAATTATTTGTAGGTTTTTTATTGGAAAAAAAAGTGTGCCAATGTGAGCTGAAAGCCACCTCCCACAAGTGGCACATGCTAGAAAACCATACATCCTTATTGTAAATTATTTCCAACAACTCTAGATTTATGTAGAGAATGTAATGTAAAGATAGAAAATCCCAAGCAATTATTTTTATCAATGAAATCTCATGTTTTGAGGGTGGGTTATATTTTAAATGTGTTTTTGTTCATTTTTTCAATTAAATCTAGTCTCCATTTTTCTTGAGGGAACCTTTGACTACTTTAGGTGGGCTCAGATGGGCCCCATTTTGCATTTGAGGCAAGTTCTCATGGGGGTTTCTAGTGTCTTGGAAAAAGATGAGGATTATTGTAGTCAACAGTATTTTGATTTTATCGTGCTTCAACCTCTATGTGGGAGATGAGTCATGCTCATATATTTTCTATGTTGGTAGAATCTGTGAATGCATTTTTTGAGGATTCTCAGCAGTTTCCTAGGCAACTTGGAGGGTCTGCTAAGGTTTTTGCAAGTATATGAGTTTCATATATATTACAGAAATAAAAAACATAAGCTTCGATGTAATGGACTCACTAGTATTACAACTTGTAAGATCTACCTTATTTCCATAATAATATACTCTTGTTAGTACAGGTTAATACATAAGTTGTGATTACTTACATGGAGAATCTAGATAAGTGGGTATAACACTTACCTTGGATCTGAAAGAATAGAGTAAGCTTGTCTCCTTGCATCAGTATTGGCTCAATCCCCATGAGATCCATCAGAAATATCAATAATGTATGATGTCAATACATTGTATAACCTATGTGATTGAATATGTGATGTCTTCATCATACTAGTTAAGTTTAAAAGTACTAGTACCATATAAAATTGGAATAAAACATTATAACATAGAACAGTTAAACAATGGAGTTCATACTAATATGTATGTACTAAGAGCTCACGACACCGATATGTATAAGATAAATACTTGGAGCTATATAATAGTTACGCTCTTATCTGATTAACAAGAGAGTAACTAGTATATAAAATAAACATAAAGGAATGGGAAAAACCTTGAACCAATCAAAGTCAACCAGGGAGGGCCATCAAAACTAAAGTGTCATGAAGTTCCATAAGCTCAAAGAAGAAATAAATAAGCATGTAAACAACCATGGAACCATGACATAGGTAGTAAATAGAGAAATACATTGTAGGAAGTAAATCCTTTGTTAGGAGGTTGGTCTTTGTCCTTAGGGGCTGATCCCCATCCTTCAGCTACAAGATGAGGATGAACCTCTATGGTCTCTTGTCTATTATTACTCTGCTTAAGGTTTTTTATGTTTTTTTTACCTAACTATTTTATGATAAATCTTGTTTCAGATGTTTGCAATTTGCATATCTAATGTACACATATAAACATTGAATTATCTCAAAATTCTTTGTTTTTAACTTTTTCACCAAAAAAGGCTCTAATTGTATGTTCAAGGTTATTGGAACTATGGGAAGATTACATGGACTTGGTTAGTCTAAAATATAATGACATTGTTAAGAAAAAGCAAAACCCACTATTTGAAGGAATCATTGAGGATGCTTTGTAAAATGAAATATGGGTTTGTTTTGAAAAGTGCTACACTGAGCAATATATATATATAATTTATTGTATGTTGATAATGAAACAAAATATAAAAATACTACTAGATACAATCTTTGGTACTTTCAGGTAGAGGTAAATCAATTTTTAAGTTTCGAAGAAAAAACTAGTATGCTAAGGTTCCACTAAAATGACATTTGCCATGTTTTACCTATGTTGCTTGTCTAGTTAATTGTTTGATTACTTTGATCCAAAAGTCTTATCTTTATTTTGAAATGGTGTCAGGATTTTGTGGCAAGAAATTTGAATATAAGGGAACAAAATGAGCTTGACCATCAATCTTATAGAACTCATACTGCATGCTCAGGATGTTTTACCAAAACTTCAAAATGGCCCAGTCACTTAATGGGAACTCACCAACTATAGAGGTACAAATATATGTTGATAAAAAAATGCAGGTAATGGTGCTTCACTAGCTACAAATGCAATAATAAGAGGAAGGAAAGGTAATATATTGAATGGTAATCACTTGCTAAATTTTTATTTTCATCCAATTCCTCGAGTTCCTCATGCCCCATCGAGAAATATGCTACCTAGGGGATAAAAACGAATAAAACCATACAATAAGGTTCTATTTTTTCACGAAAACTTCAGATTTTTGGTTTCTGATAAGGGGGACTATGTGTTGAATTCAAGAAATACAGATAAAATGTTACAATGGGAAGATGTTGCAGCTGTAAATTTTTCCACTCCTAACCACGTACGATGCCCGATTTGTTTGGACAACCATCCATTGTGTCCTCAAATAACAACTTGTGGTCACATCTTTTGTTTTCCTTGTATTCTGTGGCATTTGATGATGGGAGAAGGGGATCACAAAGGTGGCAACTAGAAGAAGTGTCCCCTCTACTCTGTTATGATCTCATGTAAGGATATTCATACTGTTTCAATTGTCAATGTAAAGATGTATGATTTTGGGGAACACATTGACTTCACACTTCTAACTCAGGAAAAATGTTTTGTCAATCCTTTCGAGAAAAAACAACATTCTCTGGGTTATTTTCCTCACAGTATATATGGTCAGTGTAATTCCTTTTCAATTTTTACACTGACATATGATATATAATTATCTGCACTCAAGGAAACACTTGAGCTTACCAGTTGTATTGAGAAGGTACAGTCTAAGGGGGGTGAATATCTGGAGTTACTTCCTTAGGTGTATGCAGCTAGAGATCAATTAGAAGAAAGAAAAAAGGTATGGACAGGCCATTGAACAACGTACCTCAGAATATATCAGTGGTAGTCCCCCATTGAAACAATGATTTATAGTTGAGGCTAAAGTGAGGCTTGGTAAACTCAAGATTGATAGTTCTAATTCATGATATATTACACAACCTGTGAAAATAAAATCTGTGCATGACATTGCTTTTTCTAATCATGACTCAGCTCATCAAGTAACTATGAGGTCAAGAATTTATCCCATTTCCATTGCTAACTTGGAGCAGTTATCAACAAATAAGGTTGTTGTAAAGGTGGATGATCCATCAGAACCACAAGTTATTAAGGAACGCCTTCCTTTTTGTGTAATAAAGGTAAATTAGATAAATGATCAGAGAAACTTCAAGAAATTAAAAATTTGGAAGATATAGAGTTCAAGCATCAAAATGAAAACACAGATCCTATGGATGGGGAGTCATATTATTTTCATCAAGTAGTTAATGTTTCTTGTACCCCAAAGGCCCACAAGTGATCAAGGTTTATTGGGTATTTAACTGTGTTCTTCTTTAAAGATTAGATTTGTATTTTTCCCTCCATGTGTCAACATCTACAAGGCATATTGTTACTTAAATATTTTTCTCTTTTTTTCACATGGGATAGACTAAGGGGATCAAGTTCTATGGTTCATTTTCCCATATATTACATTTTGACCCCAAGTATATTAGAATGAGTGTTGGTTGATTGCTTTCACTAGGTTGTCAAGTGCTAAAATCCTGTACTAAACATGTTCAACAAAATATTCTTGTATAACCTTCTGTGCCATAACAATATCATAAGGATTATGAAAGATCCTACCTCAACAAATTTGATCTCCAAATGACTTTTGAAATTTGATCTCCATCTATTATGAGATTAAAGGGAGGTTTAGTTGCATTTACTGAATCTCAAGACTCTCTTGGTAATTTTTTCCTATAACCATACCAAAGATGCCTACCATCTTGTATTAGGAAGGTGTCAAAACACAATTATTAGAACTTATAAGAACCTACTCAAACAAACTCCATCAGGTGTATCATTTTTGTATTTCCTTCGATTTGGTTTACTGCCATCAACAAGCAATACGTAGATTCCCAAGATAATTCTGACACTATATTAGTAAGACCACGAAGCTCCTCTCTCTCTTTGGTTAGAAAACCGTCCCCTACAATATACTTGAGGATCTAGTTCCTGATATTAGCACAAGGATCATATTAATTCTCATCATGGGCTACTTACATACCCCAACCCCACCAAATTT
The DNA here is from genome assembly GCA_001517045.1 of Pseudotsuga menziesii. NCBI lineage: Eukaryota > Viridiplantae > Streptophyta > Pinopsida > Pinales > Pinaceae > Pseudotsuga > Pseudotsuga menziesii. The sequence goes on from LPNX010677697.1 coordinate 189,995, forward strand.
AGAACAACGATTTTTCATCACTAGGTTCTTTCACCAACATCACATGTTAAGGAGAGTCTTGGTGAATCATTTAGACTCTATGTGGTATAAAACCATAGAAACAAGTAGTTGCATATTTTCACATTGATCCTTTACAAGAAAAAAACCATATTAATGTGGAATGAAATCATCAATAAGATTTTATTCTAACTGGGAATGCAATTAAGAATGCATCACAAAAATAACAATGAGAAGAAAAGACAGATAACCAAGAAATATTTAGAACCACAAAATACTCAGGAAGATCAAGGGTACTATCATTCATTTCCTCCTAAAGTGTAGGAATTTGTAGTAACAATATTCAATTCACTTCACTTGGGATCATATGGTGTTCAATATAATGCTATAGACCTCCATGAAACCAATCCATCCAAGGAGAAGATATGATGTGAGATATCCCACTTGCTTGAAATTGGAACCATGTATTATTATAAGTTTTACCAATATAAACTCTACCGGAGAAATGATTTAAATAGAATCAAACATGTTGGATCCCAGTCACAACAAAGCTTAACAAGAAAAACCCTATTCTCTCAAATTATTGGGAAACTCGGAACAAAAAATGGAAAGAAAATACATAATCCCATAGTGAGGTGAATCATGCCCAATATATCCACTCTGAATCACATCACTCCCAACAAAACCCCACATTTAACATGAGGACGAAACCCTTCACAAAACCCACAATGATATCATCCACAAACCTATCCAAAATATACAAATAGAAGTCCCTTGAACAACCCATTTTTCTATAAATCCCCTATAAGCTTATCATAATAAGTTAGATAATAGAAACCTAAAAAATGTCATAATATTCATGAATTCCAATCACGAATTGATTCAAATCCTTCCACACAAATCCCATACGCTTCAAGAGCTGCCATATGTGTTTCAAATCGAGACCCAGCGCCATCAGTAGTAGAACCAAAATTAGCATATGATCTATGTAAACAAGACCTCTAGTTTTCTGATCTAGATCCATATTATGATGATCTTCATAAGCAAAACCCAAAAGCATAGGGAGTATTTTAATACCCAACAGTATAGGAAAAGGCATAAGTGGTACTATAGACAGGGGCAGGGACATACCTAGGGGCTCTGACTTGCATAGGAATCTAAATACCATATGAACTAAACTAACATGTCATCACCAATTGAAGATTTAGTTTCCTAGTTCACGCAAATGAAGCAAGCATAATAGCCAGTGGTGGTCACTACATAAGCCATGGGATAAAATCGCTCCCCACTGGCCATGATTCTATGAAACGTGGGTGATTTCTCCATAAAATAATTTTTTAAACCACAAATTAAAATTGAATGTAACTATAATATTGCTGTCTAAATGTGGTCATTTACGCAGTAGGAGATTGAATGATAGAAGAGGAAACTGCGTTAGAAAATTTGAAACTCGACGTTTCGATCCCTACTCTGGGATCATCATCAGGAGACCACAATCTTCGTTGTCTCCTGATGATGATCCCAGAGTAGGGATCGAAACGTCGAGTTTCAAATTTGCTAACGCAGTTTCCTCTTCTATCATATAATATTGCTTTCCCAGATCATGCATTCAAATTCTCTACCTAGAAAACACATAATAAGTTCCAGTCAATGCAGAAATAATTTTAAAATTTTAAAAGGGAAATGACCTACAACATTTAGAAATTGTAAGCCCCAAATAACATTGGAAAAATGTAGATATTTCCCACTCATCCAGTGTTAAGCTGCTTTCCGCTCAACCACTGTCAAATTGCAATCATGCAAACTTCAAAGTTCCAAATATCTTGATGGTTTCTCATGTGGGTTTTTACAAAGTGATATGCTACCTCTTAAGGCATTTTATAGAGACAAAATTGTTCTATTGTCCACATTTTCTCCAAATTTAGACTATTTTCAAAATAAAAAATTATTTCACCTAACAAAATGGGGTTGAAACCCCTGACTTCCCCATTTACCTCGAATTTAACCCTATGGTTTGAATTTAGGCAAAGATACTGGGGCCAACTCACTACTCATGAATTCAAATGAAAAAATCGGGGCGAACTAACTACTATTTCCCTAGATGACCGAAAATAATAGGGTAAAATGCAATCAACAGGGATTGTAAATGGAAAAATTAGGGGTGAACACAGTTGGTGAGGACTGTAAAATGAAAAATAGGGGGGCTAAAATCAGGCCTCAGGGACTGTAAATGGAAAAATCGGTCGAACTCCTACCTATGCAGCTCAATTCCTAAAATCGCACAGGAGGTCTCACCATTTTAACCCAATTTGAGAGGGATAAATGTTATTTTTTACCTATTATACGGTGGGCTATTTATTTTAGTTTAATTATTGATTTAATAATTATTGGACTATTGTATTAAGTTAAAAAAAACCCTTTCTATATTAAAAATTCGGCCAACATTTTTTTCTAACCCTTCTAATTTCTCCCTTGGGCCATAGTTCACCCCTAAAATTTTCCCTAATTTGGATCAAATATAAACATTTGAGAAACAATATATGTTTTTAGTTCAATATCTATATGAATGAATAGGGAAGCTTGCAAATCACACATTGATGAAAATAGTGGGGGTCATGTTGACCTAGTTTCCATTCTTGGGGATCACCCATGGCCCCTTGACTAATCAGGGATTGATCTCTTTCGATAAAAAAATATATGAATGAATAATCTAGTTCCTAGTATCTACCCTATTAAATTCTCCAAAATGGGAATCTACACACTAAATGGTTGTGTCGAGTATAATATTACAAATCCCATTAATATATTACAAATCCCATACATATGTACATGCCTCAAATGATTAAGACCGGCGAGGATAGTGCTAGAAGATAATTCCAAGCCATCCAAGTGCCCCCCACAAACGTTTGAGAAATAAAATTCAGTTCATCTAAAAATGTGATTCAAACCCTTGATATTCAATGTTATATGAGGTAATGTTTCTTCACACTTGTCATGGATTACAACACTTTCAAAAGTGTGATTCAAACCCTACATATTCACATTGGATGAGGTCGTGTTTCTTTACACCTTACTGAGGAATATTGAAACACTACATGTATAACCTCAATGGTGGTCGATTACAATGACGCAAAGAACATGTCATTATGAATAAAAATAGACGGTTGTCAAGCCTTTAATGGTCATTTAATAGCGATCTAGAGCAGATGATCCTCTACAAGGATAAAAAAAACATAGACTTCACCATAGAGAAAATTCCTTACAGTGTAATCATATTTACATATGTTAGCATGATTAAGAGGGAGGTAGAATATATATATATATATATATATAGAGAGAGAGAGAGAGAGAGAGAGAAGATTAACATATTTACATATTTTACAAAACTATAGTATAATGCAATATTGACATGTGTATGTGTGTGTGAGATATTTAGATCAGGGAAAGTAATTTTATAATAAACCATTTGTCTATTAATCCAGATGCAATAGTGACAAAAATAGAGAGTATAGAAACAAACATGTAAAATTCTATAGACAATATTTCACACGTGTAAGAATTTGAGGACTAACTTAGACAGTCTTTCATGTAGGATTATCTTATTAGTGAAATAAATTAGAATTATACTACAATGTGTTTTACATCGTAAAATATTATTGGTGCTCTTTCATGTACTAGGAGGATCTTAAATTTGAAATCCGGAACATGTACAAAGTGCAAGCATATATGTTAAATATGTTTCCCCCCAAAGTGCAAGCTTATATGTTAAATATGTTTCCCCCCCTCGACCCCTCAGCTCCATTAAAGTACATAAGGAAAACATTATTAGTTCAATTCAACATTAAAAATGTTAATCATGATCATAACTATGTTTATGAACACGAAAATGAGTATACCACTAAAACTCTATTACTTAGAGGTAAGAAATACCATTAATTCATACTCGTGTAGTTGTTATCTAGTTGTATTTTTTTATCCCTGGACTAAATTAGTAGTTTACGTTCATTTTTAGTTGTGGTCACTTACAATTACTCAAATTTGGTAGTATTTAACTTTAAAAAATGACATGACTGACTTGTTTTGTCATGTATTCATTTATTACCCATAGTGACTAACTGTTTTGGTTGTGTGGACACTAATTATCCATTTTTATACTAGTGCTAGGGGATATCTGAATCCATATGCAATGTTAAAATTTAGTAAATTGTAACATTGTAGATGGATTCAGATACACGAGTTGTGATCATGTAAATTGTCACTCGACGACAGTGGTCAAAAATTGTAATTCATTGTCAAAATTACACCTTTTTACCACTGTCGTCGAGTGACATAGTTTATATAATCACTCGTATCTCTGGATCTGTCTGCAATGTTACTAAATTTTAACACAGTTTACTAAATTTAGTCAAGTGTAGGGGGTCTCTGAATCCATATGCATTGCTAAAATTTAGTAAATTGTACAATTTCATTGTCAAAGTTGTAATTTTCCATTGTCAGAGTGAGATAACTAAAAATGACCAAATAAATGACCTATTGTTATGTGGTCATTTTTACTTTAGTTCTTATCCCATGACCAAATTGGTCATTTATCATGGTCATTTTTAGTATAGTTCTTATCTTATGACCATATAGGTCATTTTTAGTTAGCTCGCTTAAAATTTCTCAATTTTGGTCATTTATCCTTTGAAAAAACCATGATGACCAAATATTTTGGTTCCCTGGTCACTTATCTCTCATTTTGTATTAGTGATATAGTGGTTGTGAAAGTGTTTCCCAAAAATTGTTGATACTCTTAGATGAGTGCCGTGGAAATTTAGCATGTATAGTTATTTCAATTAATAAATAATATTGTAGTTTTATTCAAGTTTTTTTAAAAAGATCTACATTATGGCTATCTGCTTGTTTGTCATCAATTATTATATTTGTGGTTATATTTCTGTTGTGCGGCTCTTATTTTAGTTATTGGTTGCATCGGGGATACACCTTCATTTGCAGACTTCATATCAATAGATTCATCAATGAATTATCTATCCAAATGTGACATATAATTTATGGGTATTTGAGTTCAAATTATTTTTTTTTATTTTCTTTTCAAACTTGCACTTAAAAACTAGGTCCATGAATTTGAAGAAGCACAAAAAAAATCAACATAAAAAGTACACAACCAAATAATTTCAAAAAAAATATATGCCCCACATCAACACGTCCCCTTTAAAAGAGTAATTTTTGGTTTTCAATTTTTGTAAGCAGTAAAAAAATGTTTGTGTGCATGCACATGTGTAAAAAATGTGATGAAAATTTTCAATGGTCCCTTTCGAAAATTAATAAAAAATATATTTTTCCAAAATAAAATAAAAAATATATGTGCACCTTGATGCATTCTCTCTCTCTCTCTCTCTAATATATATATGAATTTATCCCTAAATTATTTAACATGCACACAAGTCACTTGTAAATTTTTCATGCAATTTACAAGAAAAAATATTTCATTAATTTCAATCTTGATGTATATATATGATATTATTATTATTTTTTAGATACAAATGGAAAGATGACATAATTCCCTACAATTTGTTTTTCTGTTGCATGTCGAAACTTACAATGTACATATAAGTTTTGAGGGCTTTGATTTAATGAATAAGTCAAAAATAAATTTTCAACATTACTTTTGGCTAATAAATATTACTCATCTTCATTGATTTAGCCACCAATATAGATCCATATTAACTATGGATCAACCAAGCACTGAGAGGGATCAAGTTCTCTTGAGGTGCAAACCCTTTTTAATTTACAAAAATGTATAATAAGTATTCCTACTTGGGAGGGAAATGACCAACTTTATTAAGTAATTTCAAAATAGGGTAAATACCAGTAAAAGAATGAGCTAAGTAACATTAATAATCATATAATCTAATAGTTTTCTAAAAATCGCTTTACTTGTCTTTTTTAAAAACTAATAATGAATATTAAGAGTAATTAATGAGTAAAATAATCCATATAAAATTTTAAAATCTAGATTTATTAGAATTTGAAAAACTTTTACCATCAAATGAAGATTTTCAACATTTATCCAAATGTTTTTGAGAAATGACTTGTTTTTCTCTATAACTAAAAATGAGCATTTACATGTTAGGGTTAACCTTGAGTTGGGAATGTGTAAAGATGTAAGTGGTTTAAGGCACATGGTTTTACTCGCCTGTGGTTTCTTGCTAGTTGTATTTGAATTTAAAGAACCTTATAAATATGGTTGTAATATTTCATTGTAATAGCTATAATTCTGTAATTTATTTTCTATCACATATTTTCTTAGGTTTCAAGTTAACGAAATTTCAAATTGAAATTTGATATATAATTACATAAATGTGTTTTACAACTTAGCTAATTTTAAATTAAATTTTATATGTTCTTGGTTTTATAATTTTTCTTTTTACTACTAATATTTGTAAGATAGTGAGTATTTCCCTAATATGGTTGTATATTTATATGGGTATAATATTTTTTATTTTTTTAGTTATAAGCCAACATGTTATAAGTTTTTTTTTATTTTTTTACTTTTTATTATTATTATTTTTATTAAGCCAACATGTGCCACGTCAGCGTTACAGACGACATACATCTCATTCATAAAAAAATTATGAATGATAGAGAAAATGGTTTATCTAACCATAACAAATAATAAAACTATATATTTTTAATATATATATTCTCATTTTTTTTATCGAATATTTAGTTTCAATTATTTTTAAGCTTATTTTCAATTATTTTTATGCTATTTGGAAAAAGAGACAAAAGAAGCTCATTCCAAATACAATACAAGACACAAACGGATGTATAGATGTATTTTTATTATATTACAAAAATAAAGGTAATGAGCCTAAGAACATGATTATATATAAACACTTACTTATTTTAAATTATTTTTATTCTCTTTGGAAAAAGGGACAAAAATAAACTAATTCCCAATATAATATAAGACACACACGGATGTACAGATGTATTTTTATTATATTACAAAAATAAAGGTAATAAATCTAGGGACATGATTGTAACACATTTGCAACATATATGATGAATAATAGCCTTTAAAAATAAGAGACATGTAAAAGTGAAAAGGCAAAACAACATAAAGAAGAATGGAGAAAATATTTTAGCTAAACTTTTTTTTGGGTTGAAGAAGTACTTTTTATGGCCAAAGTGAGATGTGTTATATCTATAAAAAGATGAGTCGACGTATGTATGTGTTTCAAGTTTAAATTGACTACATTGTAAAATATATTTGTATAAATATATATATCAATTTTCAAATTCAATTTCAATCAACATATCCATATATATAAAGAGAAAGTAAAACCTTGTATAAGCATGGCATGCATATCATATTTATGTGTTATCATTTACAACACAATTACAAATTGAAGTAGTTAGCACTTCATTATAATGGAAAGTATGCTATTATGTATTGTTATATATATCAAATTCAAATTCAGTTGGTGTGTGTGTGTGTGTGTGTGTGTGTGTGTTGAGTAAAGTTGTCATTAATGTCAACATGGTCAAGAGATCTATGTCATGAGATTATAAGATCATTGAGTGATGTTGTCATCGATGATGATGATGATGATGTGGTAATAATAATGGTGGTGTGGCAATGATGATGATATGGAAGTGATCAAATGAGATGTTTGGATCCTTGAACGGATTTGAAGGAGCCTTGACATAAGTGTATTTATTGTGTTAAGAATTATGCAATGTCATTGTGTAGAAGATTAAAAATATCGACGCGTCCACCCGAAATGCGTCGATACTTTGAATTTTCTACACAGTGACATTCCAGAATTCTTAACACAATGGTTGAATACTATTGAAGCATACACACTCAGAGAAGTGTGTATGCTATAATGGTGTAGCTATTAAGCATGTTTGTCATAGGATGAGATAGCATGTGGTTGTTCCCACATGCCCTAAATCCATTTAAGAGTATCCTAAGGAAATGATGATGTCCCCATCGAAAGTGTCTTGAAGAAGCATCTGCATAAGTCAATAAAGAAGCCCCTAAAGTGATGATGATATGAAGTCATTAAAGAATTCCCTAAAGACCATGATGATGAGAAATGTGAAGAAGCCCTAAAGTGACGATGACGTGTCCACCTGACCATAATGAAGTGAAACTTGAAGAATCCCCAAAGCCCCTTGAGGAATACATGAATACATAAAGAAAAGTTCTAAAGTTTCAACATAATCACAATGAAATGAAACTTGAAGAAACCTTAAATTCCCTTAATGAAGACATGAATCCCTAAAGTGTAATCTAAAGCAAAATTGAATAAGCCCCTAACTCAATGAAGATAAATTCACTTGGAATACCGTAATGAAGCAATGAATTGGTCATGAAGACAAATCAAATCACATTGAACCATAAAAGAAGCCCCTAAAATTATGAAAGACAAAAGCTTACCTAACCTTAAGTGAACTAAAAGAGTGCAATAGACTCGTAGAAATAAAAGGAATCCCATTTTGCATTTGAAGAACATGAAGTCAACTCATTGAAGGAAGAGGAGAAAATTTTAGCTTGGAGGAGTGAAATTCCAAGGGAATATGAAGTGAAGAAGGGTGAAATTCCAATGGAAGATGAGATCTTATGATGATTTGTTCTAGGGTTTTTGTTGTGAAATATGTTTTAGGTCTTCTTGGAAAATTTACTCTAAATTTTTCTATGGGATGATTTAGATCATAAAATTTTATGGGATGGAGGTAATATGTGTGAGTACCTATGGTAAAAATTTCATATGATGGTTCGCTAAATTTTAGGATATGTGACCTCAAGAATGTAGGATTTTTTAATCATCTTCAAATAGGTCATCTTGGAATTTTCACTGTACCTTTTTCTCTAAAAATATTCATAGGGTTCCCCTAGGATAGTATGAATTAGTGATGCTCAAGAATCTATGGTACAAGTTTTAGATGATGGTATTCTATATTTTTGGATATATGACGTAGGATGCTCAAGAATCCTGAAATATGCCTTAAATAGGTCATCTTGGACTTTTTGCTATATCTTTCGTTCTAGAAAGCTTCAAACATTGCCCCTTGGAGGAGATTAATAAGAGAGATTGAATAACTTGTGGTACTATTTTTAGATTTCTGTATGCTATATTTTTGTATATATGAACTCGGGAAGTCGGGGTTTTTGAATGATCCTAAAATCAACTTTAAACAATTCAGTTTGGTATTTTCTCCATAAATTTTGTTCTACAAATATTCAGATAGTGAACCTTGGAGGAGATGAAGTAGAGATATTGAAGTTCCTAGGTTACAAGTTTCATATATTTTTTTTCTATGATTTCGGAGATATTCCATTTGGAACTAATGGTTTCTATATAATATGAATTAGACCATAGGAAAATTATGAAGCAAATCAAAGGTATATTTTCAAGCAGATCATAGGAAAATTTTGAAGCAGATCAGAGGTTGATTGTGAAGACATTGATAGTGACAATGACAGTGGTAGTGACAGTGGAAATGGCAGTGTTATTGATAATGGAAGTGATAGTGATAGTGGCAGTGATGATGACAATGACCGTGACAGTGACCATGATAGTGTTAAGACAGTGACAGTGTGAAGACAATGATAATGATAGGTTGATACTCTTACTCATATCAGGGTGGCAGGGTGGTGTTAGGGTGACTTGGATCTCACTAAGGATTGGTTTTCTATATACAAGTCAGTGCATGTACATCAAGGGTTTGATGCCTCCTTCAATTTGGTGCTAATAAATCAGGGAGTTGGATCTTCCTTCAAGTTGGTACCTATAAATTAGGAGGTTGGTATCTCCTTTCAATTGGTGCTAGAGACTCTAGGAACTTGGTGCTTCTTATGAATGCAATTTTGTTATTATATAAGAAAAGAATTTTGTGGTTTTCTCCCATTTTGGTTTACATGTAAAATCTCTTGTGCATTGTGTATGATTTTATGTGATACTGAATGGCATTGTTAATGGTTAATGTTACATGAAGTGATATATGTGTGTATGTATGTATGTATGTATGTATACATACATACATATGTATATATACATAGATATATATGTATATATGTATATGGATATGGATATGGATATGTATTTAGAATAACTATTTTACTTCATAATTAATGAATGAGTGTACCTTTTGCCTATTTATAGAATTTATGTGTTATCATTTATAACACAATTCCAAATTGGAGTAATTGGAACTTAACGATTATAATGGAAATATATTGGATTATGTATTGTTAAGTTAATAATAGAATAATGAGGTAGCTATTAGTTTTGGGTAAACAAGTGTATATCCATCTTAACTCTATCTCTACCAAGGGCCTATATGGATCCCTTTTGAGAGTGAGGTTTGCATCTTGACGCTTGGTAGAGCCAGAGTTAAGATGGATATATGTTGTATTACATTTAATACAAATATGTTAAATCAAAATGTTACCAAAATAGTTAATTTAATTCAAACACCTTAATTTAATTGGTTGTAATTTTTTAATGGTAAAGTCATATTAATCCATTTTTATGATCTTAACAATAATTTTTTAGAAAAACTAGCTTTCATTTAATTAGTTGTACTTTTTTAATTATGTGCTCATATTAATCCATATAAATACTCTTAATAATTCTTTATAAGTAGATTAAAGATGAAGTAGCTGGTGATCTACATAATATATAGGCTATAAAAGTGGATAAGGATATTAACAAATATTTTTGAATAATTGGGAAAGTTTTAACCTAACAATAATGAGCAACAAAAATATGAAATTTCTAATTTTTTATAAATATTTTTATGTTGTTAAAAAATTAAAAAGAAAATTATTCTAAAAATAAGAAATACATTTATTTTATTATATTATTATTAATTTACATGGTGGATACATAAAAAACTATACAAATGTTTTATTGATATTAAGTCAAATATAAATTAATATTATATGTTGGATTGGTTGTGTGTAACTAGGTGAAATTGTAAAAAATGTGAGTGGAATTGTAAAGAGATTATGAAATTTTTATATCATTTTTTTATCGTTTTCAATATTAATTGAAATTTTTTTATTTTTGATATTTATGTTTTTAAAGCAATATTAAATTATTAATTATTTCTCTATATATATATTATTTATTTTTAACTAATCAAGTAAAATAACTTTATTTTTTAGTTATATATTTATGATAATGGCTTATTTTAACAATCAAATAAAATAGTGTTGTAAGGTTTTTATCTATTTTTGTTAATTAAACAAAATAACCTAATTATTTAGTTAATATTATATTTATTAAGATAATTAGATTTTTATTTGAATTTTTTTTCCTAATTTGAAATTTTAATAGGAAAATAGTTTCAAAATATCTCAATATATACTTTTTATTTGAAAATGGTTTTTGAATATTAATTTTATAGATATTATTGATTAAATGAATATAATTATTTGTTTTAAATTATAAATACAAACAATATAATTTCAATTTTATTTGGATGCTTTTATTAAACTTTAATGGGACCTTTTTAAAACTAATATATAGACATATTTGTACTTATAATAAAAACTAGAAGTAATGAATCTATGGACATGATTAATTTATGAGAAATATGTAGTTCTAGAAGTAATGAATCTATGGACATGATTAATTTATGAGAAATATGTAGTTCTAGAAGTAATGAATCTATGGACATTATTAATTTATGAGAAATATGTATTAAAACTATAAGATTTGCCATAGCAATAAATAAATAAAATTTAAACAAAACCAAACAAAACCTTACACCAACATAAATGAAAAATGATGAAAATATTTTTGCTAAATACTTTTTATATCTAAAACATATATGATGGTCAAAAACAATATCAAAATAGTTAATTTAAGTTAAATACTTTAATTGACTTTATAATTTTTTAATTATATAGTCATATTAATCCATTTTTATGATATTAATCTTTATTTAGAATTAAAGAACAAAGTGATCTATATAATATACAAAAACCAAAAGCTACATACCAAGATCAAGACTAAGATTAGGCAAATATAAAGTAAAGGATATAATCCAAGAAAAAGCAAAGGACAACCCTATAAAACCCAACTCGGTGTCCAAGAAATCAATTAAAAGTGCATCCAAGAAATCAATGAAAAGTGCATAGGCTAATAAATAACCCTTTGAATCTAAACGTTAGTCGGTCGCTCTTGGATAAAAGCAATGAACGACAACACAACAAAGCATCCAACAAGATAGATCGAGGTGTAAGTCACCGTCCCTAAAATAACAATGGTATAAATGTGTATTTGGATATTAAAAACCAATTATGTATATTGGGAAGTGACCATACATAAAAGGAAAAATGTGTGGTTGTTAAAATCTATAAGAAATACGTACATTTTTCTTATTACTTTTTATTAAATATTTGTTATATTTTTATATTATAATTAACTTACAATTGATTAGGAATGCATTTTTATAAGGTAGAAACTTACAAGGGTGGGAGGAGTAAGAGGAGTCATTTGTGAAGTCTTACGCATGGGAATTGGGGGAAAACAAATAATCAGGAAGAATGGTTTGGCTTATTGCAGGGATATGAAAGCATTTCAAATCTAGAAATTCTAATGCTTTGCATCTTTGGAGACTCCATATTTGTTATCCAAAAAATGTGAAGTACCTATAAGGAATTTCTCTCTTTCTGTGAAAGAATCCAAAAGCGAGTTTGAATCTCCTTCCTCCAAATTCAACTCTCTTCCAAATTAAGAGGAAAAATAATGGTCTGACAGATAATATGGTAAATCAGGGAGCAAGGCTATAACAAGGAATGATATCCTTCAATTCGCTTCCATCGATTAAGAAGTGGAATCCATAGGCAACAGTTATAATGCCATCTTTGGCCTTGGAAGAACGTAAGGCATTGCCATAAACATTGAAGTTCTAGGAAGAATCCTAAAATAAATTGTTTTCCTATGTCAAGCATAGGCATGTGTCTTATGATAAGTGTTCCTCCTTATGGATCCACATCATTGTGGGGGAGTTAATTGGCCCTCTTCCCTATGCTCCTATCCTCATGTGAGACAAAGTGGCAGTCCACAAGAGTCAATGCTCGATGAATTCAATGCCAATAGTGCTTGAGGTAACTGCAGCATTAACGCCTCTATAGTTGGGTGACCCTTCTTCACGATATTGTTATAGACTCATACAATTTAGGCCTGACTTATTGAGAGAAGCATATTCCAAATAATTTCTATGGATGAGGACAAGAATAAATGTGAAATGTAGGAAATCATTCATCTGAAAGAGAAAAATATCTATCAGGATCTCTTTGCTCTTTGTCCTATAGATTCATAGAGGATTAGTCTTACTCACCCTTCTTCCCCATTGGTCAGAGGATTTATTTTTGTTCATCCTCTTAGGATCAAGGTATTCTTCCACTTGGTCAAAGAACCTCTCTGACTACAATTACAGAAGAAGCCATGACGTCCTAGACATAAATATATGTGAGCTTTAAAAGGTATTTGGATTATGTTAAATGTGTGTTGTGAGTGGTTCAAGAAGGATTAGGTGGAGTTATGAAGAAAATTGTCTCTCTTGAAGAGGAAGTGTTCTCCACCAGTATTGCATGTCTAGAATCCAAAATAGATGATTTAGGTGGAAATACGAGAGAGTATATTTCCATAATGGATGAAGTAAGAAAAGACGTGTAGCACCTGGTAAAGATGAAATGGTGTAGCCAATACCAGGAAAGTTCTATGTCAGAAGAACCAATACCCATGGATGAATTATGTTTCATTCAATTGCTTAGAGGACAATATTGAAAGGACCAAATATTTTGAAAGATATGATGCCTCTACTTTGTTACTCCAGTTTTTATGTTTTTATGTTTTCTCCTATGTAACCAATTTGTCAAAATCTACGCTACACATGATATATGAATAGATTAGGAAGCAATTGGAAGCCTTTTTTTATCAACATAAAGTAATATGGAAAATATTATGCAAGAAAATGTCAAACTTTTGATAAGTACATTTTTTTGTAAAGAATGGTTGTGCCCATCCTGTTGATACAAATTTTTTTTGGTTTTTGTTCAAAAAAAGGTGGGCACTTACAAAAAAAATCTATCCAAATGTTTGATTGACATTAAATTGAATATGAGTTGTGAGTATATGTGAGATATGAAACTTTTTCAAAGAGTTATGTGTAACTATTCTTTTTTCCATTCATCATTTGATAATTGGTACAAGTAACTTCTGATATATCCAAACTTTGTTGTAATATATAAAATGTGATACGCCAGAATGTTACCTCTTGTATTTTGTCTAAGTGTTATGTGAACACTAAAACCTCATGTTTTGTAAGTACTTCGTACTTGGATATATTATTATGCTATGTTCAAAAATTAAATCTCCCTGGATTGTGTGGAATAACCTGATGAATGAGGGGTGGGCCTCTCTATAGGGAAACAATGACAAACAAACAAGAATAAAAATATTAAATAGAAATTTAAATAAACTAAAACTTGAATAAACAAAAAAAATGGATAAGGAAAAAAAGAAATAAATTTGAATATAAAGAGACGCCTCTAGAAAAATGTAATTCTTAAATAGGTTTCACCACCTAAAAGACTGGATAGTAATAGTAAATCCATCTTCTACAAAAGAGATGGAAAAGAAATGCCAATGGGTTAATTATCTTGGTTGTTGAAGGATGTGATTGAATACTAAAAGCATAAATTCATATATAACTCAAAAGAAGAAACAAAATAGAAATCCAAATGAAGAATAGAAAGCAAGCTAAAGAGAAAGATCTAAAAATATGAATCTATAACTTTGAAAGAATGGATAGCAGAAGGGGAAAAGAACTAGCCATTTGATATCTAATTAATAGATGATCAAGGTCCAACATTAGTCACGGTTCAAAAAATCTCTATGACCATAGAGTGTGAGAACTTTAGGTGTTGAGTAGTAGCTTGTAGGACTTCCTTAGTACTGCACAACAATATTTCATGGTGGTTGACATGAATATTAGCTATGGGCAAGTAAGAGTACTGTTGGGATTTGTACATAGGAGGAATGCTTGCAATGAACAGTGGATACAGGTAAATAATTTTCTTGGATATATAGGGTCCTTTTGTTGCATTGCGGATCTACAAATTAAAAAGAATAAAAAGGGATGAAAAGAATCTAAGAACCAATCCCTAGAGAGACCAAGACTCGACTCAATGGTGACTCTAAGGAAACTAAGACTAAAATTTTCCTACATATCTATGGTTGGTGGATTAAGGAAGGCCCGACAATAGTTTCAGATTGTCCTATGTAATCTGAACATACATATGAGTTTATATTCTTCATATTGTATGTTCCTTTGTTCCAATTATTTCTAAATTGTAGTTTCTATTGTTATGAAAATGCATGCATCTTATTTCTAATCATGGAAATTTGGTTATGGTAAAGTAATGATGAAATATGTGGCATAGGAAATAACAGTGTTAGGCATTTTCTAGAATAAGGTATCAGTATGATATTCAACTACTTATAAATGGAAGGAATCCAAAAAAATCTTATGCTAAGTGATGGATCCTACCTTTGGTTACAAAATCTGTCATTTCTTTGGTAAAATGGAGCATTCTAAAACCCAACTATGGAGATACTATACATAAATTAAGACAAGGAAGGCACATAGTTTGGATTATGTATGTAGATGTAGAAATATTTGTTTTGTTGATTAATTATTTACCCTTTTTATGACTAGTGTGCCACAAAAATACTAATAACCTAGTGATCTAGCCGAGTATGATTAAGGAAACTCGTTCCATCTTACATTATCTATGACTCAACATTCAGAAGGAGTGCCATTTTTTACTAAGTTCCATACTATCTAAAAATATGGAAAGATGATGAATAAGCAATTCCATTCTTTATTAAAACACTTCCAGTATTCACCGAATTTTAAGATCCCAATGTTAACTCTTGGTCGTAGCTATCGCAACGCACATGAAATCAGTAAATAAATCACTGTCAATTTTGACCAGCACCTCGAGTTTCAACAAAGAGAACACATGTAGCAGATTCGACGAGACTCAAAGATTTATCACTTGGAGTCCTAGTCCCTGAGTCTGCAAGAGCACACATATGATATACATCCATGCCAAAAGTTCCCTATAACTCTACCTTATCTCAAGTGATCACACCAACACACTCGATGTTAATTACATGAATATTATTTCCATAAACTAGATGTTAGTTGTTAGAATAGAGATACATATTTATATTTAAACCAGAAGAGAACAAATAGCGAGGATAGTGCTCTTTTTTGTTATGAACTCAATTCTTATTACAATTTGAAGAAATATGTTAGATCGTGATGTTAAACAACTATTTTAAATATCTATGTAAACTCATGGTTTCTCCATATTATTGAGTAATCTTTCATTCCTAAAATCAAATTGGATAAGGACCCATCCACAGATGACTAGAAGAATCTATGTGTTAGATAGATTTAATATTTTAAGTGTGAATGATTGATAGAACGGATTAGATAGTGTAGATTTACTACAGTTTGTAGAATATTCCCAATATTCAAAATAGAGTAGATTTGATGAACTATTTTCTGCAATTTTAATTCAACAAATATGCCTTTATTGTTTATGCAATTTAAAGTTAATTTATTTCCACATGATATTTTATTATAAGAATTGGGAAAATAACAGTTTGGAGTTGGTATGTTTATTGTAGATTAGATTAGGAAGCATTCCAAAAGGTTTGATAAAAACGAGGCAAAGAGTTTCTTAAAACTTGTTTATGAAAAAAACTGATAAAGAAGATGTGCACAATGAAGATCCATGTTTCTTGCAAATCCTAGATTTTAGATTGAGTTCCCTTTGCTTTTTACCAGTATTACTTTACAAATATTGAATTAAAATTTTTCATACTACTAGGCATCATCAGTTTCTCTTTGTAGTTGCATAAATTGTTCAAAATCCTCATAAATTTGTGCAAATACATGGGTTTGGAAATTAAAGTAAAAAGTCTATAACACCACTATTGTTGATATCTTGTCTTGATAGGATCATGTACTAATGATGGTTAATTATGCCCATCACTTATTGGTGTCATTTCCAAGGAGGAATTCTAGACAATAAGGGAGCCTACAATATTAATTAGTTTTTGCATCAAGATTAAGAAGGCTGCAGTAGGAACAGAGAAAGAAGGAAGAAGACATGCTTCCAAGTAAGTCTCTTTGCTACAACACAGTTTTTCAATTAGTTACTTCTTCTTAGAATAGTTATTATTTTCGAAACCTTTAGAAAAACAACAAAACCCTGAAAAAAAAACTTATAAAATTCCATATAAAAAAATCAAAAGAAATACAAAACGCCTTCCACCTTGGAATGAATTTATGGAGCTAGGGACGATTCTAGTTGATTTATCTCAAATAATAACCATAGGATATAGCAAGACAAGAATGTTAAGATTCTTGACCCATCATCTACTCAGCATATGCCACCAAGAAGAATAAAACAACGTATTTTTGGATCAACAGACGATTCATCTGGGGCAATAGGCTCCCAACACTCACTTGTGGCTCGTCTCGAGCCACACTAGTATGAAACATCTGTTGTTAAAACCTTACTTTGAAAATCCTAAAATATTTTTACTATCAGCTCAGTCTCCTCCCTTACTTCTACTTCTGTCTTCTTCAAATTTTACACAAAGTTCAGAAATGATGTGTTCTGAAGTCGTAAGTCCTGCTGACTCTACTGCTTATTGCACCTTTTAGTGTACAAGTTGAATGATACATATAACTTTTGTTGCATCTGCTTGAATTTCTGTGACCCTGTCAGTCCTCATTTGTTGTTGTGTTTGCAGTGTTGCGACCTACTACTGTAGCCTCTTTATGTTCGAAGAATTAGCCATTTTCTCTACTAATGACAGCTTCTTCATCTCATTCTTCAGTTGGTTCACCTATGTATTGACAGTGTGCAGTTGTTTTGTGAATTTCTTTAGCTCTTCATCATCAATCAAAACTTCCCATGTCTAAGAAACTTGACCGGCTACTTTGGCACAAAGTTCCTCCACCTCTTATATTCCCTTTGCAGCTTTTGTCACTGCTTTTCTTCTCTCTTCCAGTACTTCTGGAGGTGTATTAGGTGTCACTTGTAATTCCAACTCCGTGACTTTCATGCGGAGGTTCTATGCAATCTCTCCTAGTTGAAGCACTTCGGCTTCTGCAAACATCTCATGGGTAATTCCTTCATCAGTAAAATTGTTTCAAGAAAGTGTCACAACAGGATTTGAACCCGAAATGCGACAACAGAATCCGACGACATCCGACGTATCGTACGGATGTGTCAAATAGTAACGATGAAAAGTACTGAGCCTTTTAAATTATTTTAGAGCCATCGAATTTCCAACACTAGGGCGTAGGATTTCTGACACTAGGGCGTAGGATTTCCGACACTAGGGCTATTCCTACACTAGAGCTATTACGACACTAGGGCATAGCATTTTTGACACTTGGGCGTAGGATTTCCTACACTAGGGCATAGGATTTCTGACACTTGGGTGTAGGATTTCCAACACTAGGGCTATGTCGACGGATTTTCGACACTAGGGGAAAAAAAAAGAAAAAAAAAATTAAAACCACAATCGTCCGGACACAATATTTCTTCGCAAAACAAAGAACCCAATCAATAATTTCACGAAAGAGCCGACACAATATACCTCCACATCCGAAGGTCACGCAGAGGAGGTTTACCGGAGGTCACGCAGAGGAGGTAGCTAGAGGTGTTGTCAGAGGTCAAGTGTGTTTACACAA
Source organism: Pseudotsuga menziesii (assembly GCA_001517045.1). Lineage (NCBI taxonomy): Eukaryota > Viridiplantae > Streptophyta > Pinopsida > Pinales > Pinaceae > Pseudotsuga > Pseudotsuga menziesii. The sequence continues at coordinate 208,808 of LPNX010677697.1, forward strand.
AGGAGGGTTTGCAGTGGTCAGGGTTTGCAGAGGCAGAGGTAACATTGTAACATGCTATGCCTTTGGGTTTTCACTCATTCCAGGGAAGTTTCCACTTCAACATTCATTAATATTACTGTGAGACCAGTTGATTTTTCCCTGCTACGCCTTTGGGTCTTCATTTATTCTAGGGAAGTTTCCACTTCAATATCTAGGATTTTATGTAATAGATTTTAATAATCGCTTAAATACCCAATATGGAATACAACAAATGAAATTTCTATACATTCAGTAACCGCATAGGGTAAATGGACAATGGTAGTCTGGATTTGATAGTAATGCTCTTCTTCGGTCGGGCTTCCTCAGCCGGGGTGAGGGATATTAATCTCACTATGAGACCATCTAATTTGGCCCTATTACGACTTTGGGTCTTTACTCATTCAACAGAAGTTTTCCAGATAAGCATAGTACTTGGCATTTATTACAAACCCATTCTAAAAAATGTGTGTTAACAGTATCCTCCACTCATAAGAAACTTTAGTTGAATCACACATAAATCCCCTTAAGTAATGAACCTATTTTACCTTGTAGCTTTGACTTTAACAAATTCCCCAGAAAACATGCACGCCAATTCCAACTCTCCATTTTTTAAGTGCATTGATTAGAACACTGCAAGCTATAACATTAGCTACCATAGCATTTTTCAACATTTCTGTGTGTAGCCTCAGCATCCAGAATATTGCCTTTATTTGCAGTACTGGCATATTAGGATAGTTTAAGTAAACATATCACGCTTCAAACCAAATTCTATGACTTTAGATGGGGCTATGACTTTATATGGGGCTTTCCAGCAATAGTAGTTGTATGTCAATAAGCACTTAAAGATTTTTTCATTTGAGTTATTGTCTCTGCAATTGTAATGTATCTTGCATTTGTATTTTGAATATAGTCATCTCCATGAGAAATCATGTCAAGGAAGGAGATAGTGAACGTTAATGTAGGCATGTTATCAAGAAGCACCACCGTGACTGGACTGTAATGGAATAATAACAATCTATAGAATTGTTTTACTTTTATAGATTGGTTTTAATTTTATTAATTCTTTTTTTTCATGGCTTTTTGTTTCTTTGTCTGTTATGATTTAGATCTTTAGCATTTTTTTTCCTCTCTGATGTCATGTTTCAGATGTTAAAAACTATTGGGACAGAGAGAGATTCAATGAACATTCCTATACACAATCTTGAGGAGCTTGTGGTAAAGAACCAAACCTTAGATAGTTTGAAGTTTAAAACTAGAAAGGAATTCCAGTAAACAAGTATAAATCTACATCTATATCATTAGACATTGATTAATAGACATTAAACAATAATTATTGCTATGCATGAAGAAGTCTGCAATTTTCCTGTGTTGAGGAATTGCATTATAATGGGAGCATAAATGTAAACCTAGGATCATGGAACAAATGTTTTTGCTATTGCCCAAGTGAACTATCTAAGGTTTGTGGCATCACAATTAATAATAAGAATTTATAACCATAGCAGTTTAGAAAAATAAAAGGATTATTAGAGTATATCTCATGTATTGACATTGAGAAAATTGGTGTTTCTTTAAAAAAAATTACTTTGTTTAAGACAAGCAACCATTATTGTCCTAAACCCAAATATGAAAACAGGGTATATGGAAAAATATATTGTTCATTATAACTAAATTTGTTCATTAGGGAACCTCCCGTTTTTTTTTCTCTCTCCTCGTTTCTTATATGCGAAACCTGTAAACTCTACCTTTGGCTACTCTGTGGAAATATTAGATTCAAACCATAAACCTATCATCTCTACCTTCAAAAAATTTCATATCCCCAAAGTAATCTCCAGATATGAATGTTCAGTTCAAGGTAGAGGTGTTTGCAGCTGTTCAGAATTCCCAATATGTTTTAGGCCATCCACATAAAACTTTTGGCACTTGCTTACCAGATCCAACGAGGCATACGCAGGCGCTACCTAGATTTTGAGGCCTCAAAAACTCAAAGGAAAACCATGATTAATAGTTCCTGGAAGTCTACAAGTCAAATGCCTAAAATAGGTGCTTTGGTAAATTCAACTCATGATTCAGAGACAAATACTTCACCATCAGTTTCATGTGAAAAAGGTATGACTTCTAACTGTATGCAAATTGTCCCTTTAAAGATGGAAATGGGTGTAGACAATGGAAGAAATTCCCAATCTTCATCTAACAGACGGTTCTCCACTTTCTTGTCCAAAACTAATGAACTTACCTCAAATAAATCTGACAGTAATGTTCAAAATAATGGAAATACTCCCATATCAGTTGGTATTCCCTCTGGCATAGGTTTACATTGAAATAGCCTTACTACTCCGATGCCACTAAATTATGGATTCAACATGATAACATTAGCAAAGGGATCTGCTAGCACACAAGGGATGTCGCCTTCATCTGGTGTAAAAGAGGCATCATCTGAACTTGTAGGAAGTTCTCTACCTGTTGTAAACTCAGGAGGAAATATACCAGTAGGATCAAACTCAAACATTGCTTCTGGGATGGTTGTGTCAATGGTAGAGAAGACTAGAATAGATCATCAAGAGTTGTAGTCATTTGGAATGTCACAAATTGGAGTGACAAGATCTACAACCTGTTTTCGATCTGTAACTGTTGGAATAAAGCCATTGCAAAGTCGGTTACCTTTCAAATCTGAAGAGAGAAACTTGATTCCTCCTGGAAAGAAGAGGCTGGAACTTCTAGATATTTCTCAACAATCTCCATTCAGTACTAGGGAGGAATTCAGTCAAAGCAGTCCCAAGAAGAAGAGGTAACAACAGATAGTTCTAAATTATTTTTGATGGTTTACTCACCATTTCCAATGCTTTTGTGGTGTATAAATTGTTGAATTCAATTGTGTTATTTACTCTACCTATGCTTTTTGCATTTATGCCCAGAATAAATTCTACCACAATTGGGGATAAAGATGGTTGCAAGCGTTGCAATTGTAAAAAATCAAAATGCCTGAAACTGTAATTTTTTGTAAATTGAAATATATTCCCTATCCCTTTTCTTGTTTTTATTGAGAATGCGAGCTTCATCATTTAGTTCAAAGGTTTAGCAAATTTATAGAAACTAAGTTGAATCAGTTTATGGACCAAATATCCTACTTCAACAAATAGTAAACAAGGTTAGTCAATATACTCTTAAAAATTTTGCTTTTTAATATATGCTTACCCTGGTTAACATTATATTGTTTTAAACTAACATGCTAACTTGGACATTTCCCAGATACTGTGAGTGTTTTGCAGCTGGAGTATACTATGTTGAACCTTGCACATGCCAAGAATTCTTTAATAAACCTGAATACAAGGACATGGTTCTTGGTACCCGCCAGCAGATAGAATCTCATAATCCCCTTTCTTTTGCACCTAAGATTGTTCGTGGTGCTGATTCTCCACCAACTAATGGGTTGAGAAAATGGTTGGAGATTTTTTGTTTTCATGTTTGCTCTCTTAAGTGTCATTTGAGGGTTTTAAATACTCATGCACCATTGTATTTTATCAAGATGAGTGTGGTGAGACTTTATCTTCAGCAAGGCACAAAAGAGGATGCAATTGCAATAAATCAATGTGCCTAAAAAAATACTACGAATGTTAGGTGCAATAATCTCATTTTGTAAGGTAATGAAGAGGTGAAATTGGGAGGAATGTTGCGCATTGTTCTTACTACCTTTTCATATGTGTATTCTAGGCTGGTGTTTCTTGCTCAAATGGCTGCAGATGTGAAGGCTGCAAAAATGTGTATGGCAAGAAAGAAGGTAAGCAGCAAATTTATTTACAGCTGAATACCTAAAATCTTGTTTGACTATGTATGATGCTAATTTTCATTGTTAGTACTTCTGTAGGAGGATCAGATGACATAGAAGAAAATGAAGTTCCAATTGAAGGATGGGACAAGGATTCTTTAGAGGAGAAGGCTGAGGTGCATGATGTTGGAAATGATATCCTACTTTCTGAGCAACAACGTGCTAATGATCTTTCACCTTTAACACCATCCTTCCAATATTCTGGGTATGAGTCTACACAAAACATAGTCTATTGTTAAATATATTGCTTTCATTTTTTCTTGTAAGTAGAATGCTACCCAGTATCATTCATCCTTCTATCTGTTATGTTTTTCTTCTTGAGAAGTCTATCTGTTTTGTATGTTTTCATGAGAAGTTACTGGGTGTTTATTCCTTTCAAATTTTCAATGTCAATTCAAAGATTTGTTAGTTTGTTTATGTGAATATGATTCTACCAATTTGTTGTCATAGGGACTTGCATGGTAATAGTCTAAGATTTAGGATATTGATAAGAAAAACAGCAATGCAATGCATATTAATGACAACTGAATGCTTCAAACATTAACAGCTGAAATACAATTATACACAGCAGTAGTGGTGGTACATCACTTTCTGTGGATGCTCCAATAGTTAGATGAACGAGACAACTCATAAAATAATGACATGATAGCTGATAGAATAGACTCCTAGTTGTATGTGGTATGTTTATAAAGTAATTATGGGATGCTGAATTTGAGTTCATGATCATGGGAGTCACGCATTTGTAAATCATGATCTGTGATCGGTTTAAGCCCGAGCTGATCAGGACTATGTAGTTGCTGAGTTGTTATAAACCTCAAAAGGTTGATGCTAAGTTGCCAGGAAACTTGGGTATGGGGACAGGTACGAGTACAGGGAAACCACTTTTGAAAAGGGGTACTTGGGTATGTCGGGGGTACTGTATATATATGTCAGTCACATCATACATGCATATATATTTCTGCATAAATTATGAATCATGATTCATAATTATAAATTCGATGATTATTTGAACAATGAACATTTAGATTGAAAATTTGATAAATCATTAGACTCAGTGGATATCAATTGGAAGACTGAAAGTTACATAAAATTTCATAAATCATTGCATTAGGCAGCTGTATCAGACAATTAAACTCAAACATGAAGGTACACTTGAAATCTATTTTTAAACACCTATTTGTACTACTGTTACAGGCAATAAAAAATTGCAAATTCCCAAATATATTTGTTGATGTGAGTGTATTCTCGATATCCCACTCTCGACACACCACCTCCTTATTATTATCATTATCAATCCAAGTGTTATTGAATTTGAAAGGGGTTTGGGGCTTTAGGTCATCACTTGCCATTTGAAGGAAGATAGGTGAATATTTGGATATGACATTGACACTCACCGAGGTCTTTTATATTTTTAACTTATGCAAAAATGTATACAAAGAACCAACTGATTTTCTTTGGAATACCCTCATCCTTGTAGTGGTTATTTTTTAATGTAAAGCTCACTCTTGTATGTTCAACATCACACAGGTTAGCTTCACCTAACTTATTAATAAAATAATTAGCAGGTGGGTTTGGCCTAACATTAGCACCCTAAACCTCTCCTCATTTCATGATAAAATTTCAAACTTCTTGACTATTACATTCCCTCTCCAAATAGTATCCTACTCGAACGAAATTTCCCAAAAGTCCTTCCTATTTATGTGTGGGCCACACACGTTGAAGATTGGAAAGGTCTTCTTTCAACAAATCGATTGCATTTTGAACCTGATACTCGAGTGTAAGAGTCTTAAGTTTGACACTCACATTTTGTTCCATCTAATTAACAAACCCTTAGATATGTCCTCAGAGTCTGAATCCACAAATTTCCAACCCTTTAAAACCCCTTTCATGGATCCAATGGCTTCATTTCTTGCTACCTTCATTTCATGCAAATAAAGAACATCCACTTTGTCAGTTTTAACTGATCTATGAACCACATTGTTTTTGTGGGCTGACCCCCAAAACATAGAGAGTAGCATCTTTTTTTAACCTCTGTCAAGGACTTACCTACTATTAGAGTCTCAAGAATATTGCCTCTCTCAAGGACTTTCCTACCGTAAGGGTCTCAAGAATAGTGCTTTGTTTACTTGATTTAACTTTTCTTTGAACCTTTTACATAGCTAGATGAATATAATATTTCCTTTGGTGCATGGATCCTATAACCTAAGTCATCGTATTCGGCGTTTTTTTGCCTTAAAATTCGAAATTCGGCGTTTTTCTGTGGCCGACGAATTAAACAATTGAAAATCGCCAATTTTTTTTGTTGCCTGCGGGTTAACCCTATCCCTCCTGTGAAGCTTCCTATCTGGTTCTTGTGAAGCTGTCATCAGGAATCCGTGAATGAACTGTGGAGGCCTCCATCCTGAGGTGAAGAGTTGCAGGCTGCATTTGTCATGGGCAAAGAGTCACAGATGTGGGAAAAGTCATAGACACTGGGTGCAAACTTTAAAGTTGCAGACGGGTTCAAGCTTCGATCTTCATCGTAGTCTCGACTCCCAACGCTTATTGCAGTTGAGTGTATATTTTCCAAGAGTTTTTTGTTTGTTAGCATAATAATAAATATTACATAACATGTGTTATAACTTTGTAAAGCTAACTTTGTGTTATAATAGAAAAATCTATATTAATATATTATATATTAATATAAATGATATAAAATTTAACCATATTTATAAAATATTTTTATCATCTTAGGTAGAAGTTATACAATTAAAAATTTTAATTATATTATTGAAAATAAAATTTAAGTTTATATATATATATATCTATATCTATATATATATATTCGAATTTAATGCCGAATTCGAACACGAACTCGAACCAGGTGACTTATAACAATATCTATTCTATCGAATTGAATTCCTCACATTACTTTAGAGTCTGGGCATTGTCCTCATAACTTTATTGAAACTAGATGATATATATACTACAGTTTCTTCTTGACAGGGCCATTTAGGGTTCTCTTCTCTTTTCATTGGGTGCATCTCCCACAAATACCTTATTTTGACTCGATGATGGTGAAAACTCAGCTTGTATCTTGTTTTGCTTTGTCTGATCCTGTTTAAGGTATTCATGTAAGTTTTGGTGTATGGGACTGGTCCAATTAAATCTTTGATCAAAGAATCCTTTTGACTAAAATCCAGTTTTTGACTGGAGTCCATTAAGGTATCCTTGACCTCTTCTTCCTCAAAAATGATGATTTGCATTGGCTTCTCCTTTTAACCTTGAAACCACTTGAGGGAAAAACATCACCACTTCCTTCAGAAAGATTAATTGGCTTAGTTCGACCTTCTACATGCTCATGGGTCTTAGACTAATATGCTTATTTCTCACTGGAGTTCTGTTTCTTTCCCTTTTGAGAATGATCCTCTCGTTGCTCCTTAGTTGCTGCAAATTTTGAAGAATACCCATAGTTTGGAAAGAACAATTGGTATTTTCTTGAACTTTTTTTTCTGTCTAAAGTTGGCCTCTTCTTTGAATCAAGGTCATTCAAGTTTTATGTGCTGATATTCTCATCAAAAGTGGCAATGAAAAGGGACACTCTATTAACCCAACTATTGAATGTAACTCCAATTTCCATATATGCTTTCCATCAACTTAGGTAGCTCTTTCCTTAGGTCAAATTCAACACATAATTTTGCTATGATTATGTCTGAGCTGTAATAGTGACTAGGGTATAGACAGGTGCACTTAATGAGTTCTCTCATGATTTCTTCTTGGATGGATTCCTTCCATGTCTCTAGAGGAATCCTGTGAGATTCACCCATAGGGCATGTGACTTCACCAACTCTTTACTTGGATCAAAACACGGTTCCCAGGATTTTAATGATAGATGAATATTTGACCAAAACCAATGCCTTCCTACAATTTTTTTTTTATCACCTTCCTCAAAGAAAGAAGGAGACCCATCATTTGGCAAGGATGTGGAACGACTCGTAACTTAGCATTTTGTTGTATTTTGTCACCATCCACTTCCTTAATGAGAGTTTTGATATGTATCATCCATGAAACTTACCAGCTGAGGCTAAATTTTTCAAAATTGTTTTTCTCTTTCATCAATACTTCTTCCCCCCCACCATTCGTGGTCTTTTCTCAGCATGCCTGACAACCTTTGTTTTCCTCAAAATTTTATCGAAAGTTTATTGCTTGCCCCTATCAAATTCTCTGCCTAACTGATCTCATGTGATAAATCTCTTCCAATCTTTTCCTCCTGGATCAGTTGTATGTTGGAATAAAGATATGATGAGAAGATTCTGAGTTATATTATTAGCACCTTTGTTAAATAGATTCCGTCTGTGTTGAATCCTCTTTCAAATGAAGAGACCTACATATCTTTGGTCCTGATGATGTATTAAAACTTAAACACATCCACCAAAATATATCAAAAGACAATGATATCTATAGCATATCTCAAAGTAAACTTGCCACCGAATACAATTTTTTTTTTATTAATATACAGTATCCCATCAGTTATCCGACGTTCAATTCCTAGCAGATGTTGTCGGATTTCATGTCAATCCAACGAAATTACTGTGGCTCCGACGGTAGAGTGGCGTAGGAAATCCAATGGCTTTGCCGTAGGAAATCCGACGACATTGCCATAGGAAATCCGATGGCATTTCCGTAGGAAATCCGACGACCTTGCCGTAGGAAATCCGATAGCATTGCTGTAGGAAATCTGATGGCCTTTTCGTAGGAAATCCGACAGCATTTTCGTAGGAAATCTTATGGCCTTGCTGTAAAAAATCCGACGGCATTGCCGTAGGAAATCCAATGGCCGTGGCTTGGTTGTCGACTATCCGACGTTACACCACCGACGACAAAAAAAATTGAGGGTGTCGAATACCCGATAGGTCAGTGTCGAATTTCAGACATGGTAGCCGTCGAATTTTGACCTCAAATTCTATTGTGTGTTACGGTTGCGTCGAGTTGGTTCCTATTCTCCTCCTAGGTATTAGCTTCCTACTCTGCTTCTTTGATTGTTTTATGCTCTAACATGATTAACCATTGCACCCTCTTGGTTCTTAATTTCTATGACTGTAGTTCTCCATCAATGAAACAATATTTTCTAGTGCCCATAGTGACAGATTTGGTTAGAGGGTTGCAAAATGTAACTACTCCTCGCTTATAGGATTACTTTTAGAGTACCTGAGGACTATATATATATGTATGTATATGTATATGTATATGTATATGTATATGTATATATGTATATGTATATATGTATATACAAATATATATACATATATATGTATATATGTATATACATATATACATATATATGTATATGTATATGTATATGTATATAATGTATATGTATATATGCATATGTATATATGTGTATATATGTATATGTATATGTGTATATGTATATATATACATATGTATATATATACATATATGTATATATGTATATGTGTATATGTATATGTATGTGTATATGTATATGTATATGTATATGTATATATGTATGTATACGTATATATGTATATATGTATATATATATATATATATATATATATATATATATATATATATATATATATATATATATNATATTTATATGTATATATATGTGTATATATGTATGTGTATATGTATATATGTATATGTATATGTGTATGTATATGTGTATGTGTATGTGTATCATTCCATCAAATGTTGGATTGTTGCGCTACTCTAATTAAATTTTGACATCAACATAAGGATATATTCAAATATCTTCGCCTTGATCACTCGTAATGTAACATCAATCGAAGAATGTTCATCGACAAACTCAAATGTGTGTGTAAAGATAGAATCCAATTCATTCCATTCAATATTCCCTCATCGCAGCTCAACTGATGTGTACCAATTCCTTGGTATCATATCCAATGTATGCTCAAAACGATGAACCCATTCCTATCACAAGAATGCCTCCCATGTCGCACGACAGTATTCAATGTGTTCAATAGGATTATTCAATCCTCTGTACTTATGACCAGTATAATTGATCTTCTCTCCAAATTGTGTCTCCATAAATTTCTGGCATTGAGTCTAGTCTAAGATGGATTCATTATGTGCAACCTGTTGGACTCACGATTTTCGTTATACCAAAACCTGGAGCAATTTATATCTACCACAATCACCAGAGTTGGGATCTTGGGAGGCGGTTATTCCATGTCATGAAACTCATGGGGAGTGTTGAACCCAATTTCCAACAATCTCCCCCCAGCGCGAGCCGGGTGAGTTTCGAACCCTTGACCTATGGCTCTGATACCAATTGTTGGACTCACGATTGTCATTAGACCAAAACCTACAGGCCTTAGTCTCCACCATAATCTCTAGATTTAGGTTCTTGGGAGGAGGTTAGTTCATGTCACGAAACTCATGGGGAGTGTTGAACCCAATTTCTGACATGACCAACCATCTGGTAGGTGTAGATTTTAGTGCAAAGTCCAGAGAGAACAAGTGCTAATGTTTTGTAACTTTTTCTTCAAATTATGTTAGAAAAGTTTTCAGGTTAGGTAATCCTTCATATGTGGGCATATCACTTTCCTCTCTACATACCAATAGCACAAACTATGTAATTCTTGCACATATTCTCACTACTACTTCATGCAATCGATTATGCCAATTTTCCAAATATTCTCCATAATCCGATGTATAGGAAATAACACTGCTCCAACTAATTTTTTTCATCTGCCGTTGGATTTACATAATCATCCCTTGTAGAAGTAATGTTATAAATCTATTCTAGATAATATCCTTGTCCTTCACTAATCACTTGCTCGATGTATCTCTGTCCTTCCAACGAATCAATTGGTGACACCACCCTTATCTCTGAATCTTCAAACATTAAGATTATTTTCTTAAAATTTATAATTGTTTGATTATCAATCTCCTAGTCAATCCCTAGAAGTTTGGGATATGAATTTGTATCCTCCACAATTTCAATCACTTCGAACTCAGCATAAGTTTTAAGGCCTTCTATCTCAATAGGCACTTGAGTTTGTTAACCGATACGTAGGACTTTCAACTGATTCGCTAATAGGAGTTGGACATGATACCATATGAGTCTCAGATTTCCCATGTTCTCCCATGTTTGTCTAGTCATAATGTTGACATCGAGGCCCAGGTCCAGAATAATATAATCCATATCATAATTTCATATTTGTGCAGTCATCCTTAGTTCATGACCAGTCTTCAATATTTTCCTGATATGATTAACCTTTTTTTCTCATCACACCTCTTCTTGGGGTTCTTCTATCAAAGTTGTCAATTCTACAACAACATCTTTATCTTGGATTAGCATTATGAAACTTTTACATAATTCTTTTAGTTTACTAACTTTTCTCGTTGTCTGCTTTCATATTAGCCAGTCAAACCTATCAGGCATCTCCAATATTGGTCTTCCGAAAGTCTACCCCTGAATTTTGTCCACAAATTCTTGTCATGCATCCAAGAATACTTCCTCTTCTTTTTGGTTGTCGAATGATGCTTTATTTTTTGCTTCAGGTCGCACCTACGATTTTCCATAAAGTGATTCTTGATATACTCCCATCGTAACACCTTCTATTGTTACAAAAACAATATGTAGTTCCTTTGGTTCAGCTGAAATATTTTGGATATTCTTATTGGGGTTCGGATTGGGATTCCACGATGGATTTAGATTTCCCACATTCCTAGCCTACCACTTCGCAATCAACTGCGAACATTTCTCAATAGTAAGATCAAAATATTTTCAATACTAATATGTCGCAGTAGGAATCGTGCATTCCTTAGAAAAATGTCCAAGCTTCCCACAATTATAACATATATTATGGCCTCTTCCATGACCAAATCTTCCTCCTTGTCCTCGGCCTCTAAAATTTCCACCCCCCCTGGATTGAGGATATTGTTGTTACGGATGCTGGTTCTAAGGGTATTGGTTTAGAGGATACCAAACCTGCAGATATTGAACCTGAGTCCACTCAGTCTGCAATTGTTTGTCATTCTTCTTTAAATAGGTGTCAAATATTTTCTCTTGTAGCAGTTGATTTTCTTTGCAATATTTCTCATCATATCCTCCCGATCAACTAAAGTTGAAGTATAAACTGGTCGACGTACTTACAATTTTTTGTAAGAACAAACACTCTTCCGATCGATGGCCTCTAGTTTGGCATATTCTACACCAAATAATCCCTTGTGTATACATCAGTCTCAATTCTCCTGATGCAACATACTTCATATATGTCGTGCAGTTGTCTTTGTGGTGTCCCTCTATTCTACATCTAGTACACCAAATTTCCTATTGTACTTCCTTCCCTTTCTTAATATATTGAATTTGTAGTGTAAGGTTATCTAGTTGTGACTAGATTTTCATCATTCTGACACTAGTTTCTCTGATAGGTGAGGATTCCAATTTCATAACCAATTCTAGAGCCTCGGTCTACGACACAATATTTTGTTGCATTAAGGTAATTCGAATGTGGGGTAACCATGTTTCAATAAACCATTATTTGTGTTGAATGTCCGACATCTGGAAACTTACTTTCTCCATCAACATCTTAAATATATGGTCCAAGTACCAAATAGATTATGTAGGCAATTACTTAATTTCTTTAATCTTCGTAATGCACTGCAACTCAGATTTAGGATTTTTGAATTCATATATTAGTCCTGCTCAAATTTGATCTAATGTTTTCTATGGGACTCCTATCGAAATTAGAGAGAATTTCATGTAGCAATCCAACACATGACTCCTAAGGGTTGTGATCATTTGATCCTTCTTGATGGATTCATCTTGGACCTATTGCATGGTCCACGTGGCTTCACATAGAAACCAATGTTGCTCAGGGTCTTCTAACCCATTTCCATTAAATATTGGAAACTTAATATCATTACCGACCATTATTTTTGTTCTTATCTAGTGGAAATCCCTTGTCTGTTATCCCCATGAATTTTGATACTACTATTAACAAAACCACTAGGAGATGAGTTTCTAGATCTTACCTTTGGGGATGTACGTGGGTTAGTGGGTCTGGTGTACTCGTACTTTGGACCTGGACCTTCTTCTTCTTCCTATTTTTTAGGTATAGGTTGGTTTTCCTCTTCCTCGTCGCAAGAACCTTTGTCAAAGTGTGACACCAAATCGTAGTCCTCTCCTCTGGTCATACTTAAACTTCCTCCTCTGGACGTAGTCCTTCTCCTCTTTATCGATTGAAATATTCTTCCACTTCTTAGATTTCCACCTTCTATTTCAATCTCACTATCACCAGGAAATATCTCACCTTACTCTACTCCATTTTTCTCAAACTTATCTTGTGACATATCCCATGTCTCTGTGCACAAATCCTTATTCATTGGACTCCATTCTTAACATCCCTTTCTCGTATACAAGAATATTGATCCAATTCTTCAAAGACTTCAAATAACGACCTCTAGGCCCTTTGAAGAAATTACTTTCTTCCTCACTGTATGATTTTATTGTGTCAACAACAATTTTAGTGATTTATCCTTCCAAAATACTATCAACCTAGAAATCAACCACCCTATATATGGGGTTGCTAATACTTATCATTTTTTGAATTAGCTAAGAGATCCACTCTATTGGCTCTCCTCCTTGAAAGTTTCTCCATTGGGTTTCTAGCCTCGACAACCACTCATACAACAAATAAAGAAATTCACAAAAGAAAATATAATGAATATATGTATAGATGTATCACTACAATTACTCAGTCGGATTCAGCCGAGATCCTTCACTTTCTTTCTGTGCAAATTCTAATGCCTTAAAATCCATCCAATCTTGAATTTTTGGCTTCGTTGGGTGCCACAACATATCCCCACTAAAATGATTTATGATCCCAACAATGGAACTATTTGTTGGATTTCACCTTCGATTGACTCAGGTTCATATCCTTGGTCATCAATAAAGACCCAGATATCATCTTGACAAAGTAGGGCTCGTTCGATATCACCTACGACACAGATGCAGCGCCACCTGAGATATCTTATGGGGAACTGGAAGAACCAGGTTTCTGCAATTAGGTGGGGGTTTCTACTATTGCGGTACCTTATCATAGCACTCGATCGAAGCCAGGATTATACTTATTATCCCTTGTCTATTCAATCCAGATAAAATTCTAATTACCATTAGACACATATTTCAATAATCAACATAACAAATTTATCACATATCCATTCAATAAGAAATGTGACACATGCATATATAGGATTCTTCATAAACAGATGTGATGTGACATATTCATATTTACTTATTCACAACATATAAACACATTAACTAATGACACATAGAGACAACAGTTAACGTGGAAACCCATCTAGGAAAAACTTCAAATGCGCTCTTCATCTAGCATGAGAAATATGTTATCACCTTTTGTTTATGCACTCAACTTGCAAATTATTCTCTAGGTATTCTTTATAACTCATACAGACTTCTCTCCCCTCATGCTCTCTGGTTTTGGGTTTAGGTACTTTTCTTCTTCACGCCTCTGTCAATCTGCACACAACCTGGATCATTCCTCTAGATAAAACAACTCTCATCTTCTATTCTCTACCTACACAATGGCTTAACTAACCAACCTACTACTTAGCTAACAAAACAATCGATAACCAATGTCAGTCCCACACACATCTTGGGTTTTCCCTTTTATAATCTTCTACCTGTCGTAATCAACTGACTCTTTTTTTTCATCCAACAGGATGTCATTTCTATTCTTGTACATTCCGTTAAAACTAAAAATAGGCACCATCGGCCCAAAATACAATTATTCTTTGTTACCAAAAGCGTGCTTTATTCTAACTAAATCCTGTTAAATTTTTGAACCATTGATCTAGAAGAAAATGAGAGAAATTGTGAAGGGAAATTGTGCAGTGTAATTAACAAGAAAAATGTACACTAAACAATAAACTCATGCCAAAAATTTCAAATGAAATGGACAAGTATTGATGAGTTAATCACAACATTAATCTCTATTCATTTATTAATCAGTGATACAATGGTGTTACAATAAGTAGAATTTGAATCATGTGGATAATATTTGAATCTACCAACTAAACCTGACTGATTAGCTAACTCGGTGTGTATAATCATTGCATGGAAATCACTAGTATAACTTTGGATGTCTAAATTAGTCTACAATCGCTTAACTGGTGGGTTAGGTGGGAAAAAGGAGACACTCTCCCTTAAATCATGCAAAACTGGCACTAGGCTAAGTGAGAGTGATCTAACTGATTGTAACTAGAGGTTGACTCGGCATTACTACTTACCAACCATGACTAACTGATGGAGGTTGTTGGTGGCACTCAGAGTGGGATATTATACTGTAGGAATTGGCATCGATGGCACCAATGGCACCAATGGCACTAGTGGAACCAATATTCATGGTAGCACCAAAACTCCAGTAAGGTGATAAATGACCTCATAAGCTAGGAAATAATAGCAAATAGGATAAGTTTGTTAAAGAAGGATTATTAACCCCAACACTCTCCCCCCCTTAATCCTAAATTTGGACAACTTGGGCCCTAGAAACTAAGCCAAAATTCACCCATATAATCTAAATGATATAAAATAATCTGCTTAATAAAATAAGGAAATTGGGGAAAACCTCATGGGAAAAATCCCCTTCAAAATAAGCAGGAATCATGAAATTTTGCTGCAATCTACAACTATGTGGAGTAACCATGTAGATTCATTGTTCTTCTGTGCATTAGCATCTTGGGACTGTGCATGTGAACCTCTCCAAATTAAATTATTGTTTCTAGAGGAATTTTCCTTTTTGGAAGAAGAGGAATATGCTCAACTGAATCAGGAACATAGACAACTACAAGATGAAAACTGGACCCATGTAGAGCAACTGAGATCAATTAATGAGAGAGAAAAAGTTCTTGAGAATTCAAACCATGTGAGGTAAACCAAAGAAAAATATATGTCGCAACCTTTAACATCGAACCATGTGAGGTAAAATCACCTCCAAGTGTTAGGAGCAAGTGTCCAGGCGAATGCATGATGTATCCATCTTTACTAGTACTCTGAGGAGATGAGCATGTAACCAAGTAGAAAGGTAGAGAAGTCCTAGGACCATGGAGAGTGAATGATTGAGCTCCATCATCTGATATAGCTTCTAAAATATCGAATGATTCACAAAATCTAATATCAACAAACTCATGAGAGAAAACTAGCATCGAATCTCCAACAACAATTTTGAAAGAGACTTGAGGTACTTGATTTTTCACACCAAAATCAATGAGAACAACTACAAGCATGACTGGAGGCTCTTGAAACTTAAAATTCGAACCAAATAAAGTAATATCATATCCAAGAGTGTGGAAGAAAGGTTCTAAGTGCTCCACTGAGATGGTAGATGCACAATTTTCTCCCTCTTCAACAAAACTCTGAGTATTGGTGCAAGAAATCATGTAGGAATTTGCTAGAAGCTCTAGATAAATGAGAGTAAATGGATCGCTCCTAAAATTTGATATTTTTTCCAAAACATCCAAAGTTTTACTTTTATGCACACCAACAGTAACATTAGAGAGAGAGAAATGGAATTCATCTTCATTTTCTAAAGCAATCACGGGAAAACTTTGCACATAATTTAAAATAGAATAATCACTAGAGAATTCTTAAGTAGAATGGAAGGAGAGTTTTTATTCAATAAAATATATTTGAATGTATTCTTCTGTATCGGCTATATGAGAATATGAGATATCATAGATATCAGAAACATCTAGATCAACAAGAGAAGGAGTCACTCCAAGGAGACTTTCTTCTATTCGAATGGAGTGTGTTGAAGATTTTCTTTCTTCTTCATCTTGAACAACTTCATCAGAGAGAATAGAGGCCAAGAATTTTGAAGAAATAACTGTTTTGTTGTTGGGTGTGCTCTCTAAATCGCTAGAATGATCCTCATTGTGATTTCCAAAGGTTCTATCCAATTTTGTCCAGAGATCCTTTGGTTATTCAGCAGAACAATAAGGTAGCACAAGCTTGGAGAAAAGGCCAAACATATCGTTCCAAAATCTCTATCACCATCATTTATCCAGCCATTCTCATATTCATAAGACTCTTTACCAATTCCAATAGATACCTTGTCTCTTTAGAGATGAAATCATCTTCAATTTCCATTCTGAATATCTTGTGAATGGAGTAAGAAGAGGAATTGATAATCTCAAATCCATATTGAAGTTGTACCTGCAAAATATCACTGCAAAACAAACCAATTCACAATCATATGTCAGTTCAATCCTTTCCACCTTGACATGTACACTTTCTCAGACTCCGTCACACATGGATAGACTTCTCTAGACAGAATCCAGAGAGAGAAATTCTATGATTCTAGGATTTATGTGGAAACTCAGATGCTTCTAGTGTGCAATGGAGATCAGACAAGGCTTGATGCTAGCCTAAACAAGGCTATGATACCATGTTAAATTTGTGAACCATTGATCTACAAGAAAATGAGAGGAATTGAGAAGGGAAATTATGAAGTGGAATTAACAAGAAAAATGTACACTGGACAGTAAACTCATGCCACAAATTTAAGATGAAACGAACAAGTATTGATCAGTTAATCACAACATTAATCTCTATTCATTTATTAATTAGTAATACAATGGTGTTACAATAAGTAGAATTCGAATCATGTGGATAAGATTCTAATCTACCAACTAAACCTGACCGATTATCTAACTTGGTGTGTATAATCACTGCATGGAACTTACTAGTCTAACTACGGATGTCTAAATCAGTATATAATAAATTAAGTGGTGGGGTAGGTGGGAAAAAGGAGACACTCTCCCTTAAATCATGCAAAATTGGTGCAAGGATAACTGAGAGTGATCTAACTAATTGTAACTGGAGGTTGACTGAGCATAATTGCTTACCAGCCATGACCAACTAATGGAGGTTATTGGTGGCACTCAGATTGGGCTCCTATACTATAGGGATTGGCACCGATGGCACCAATGGCACCAATGGAACCAATATTCATGGTGGAACCAAAACTCCAGTAAGGTGATAAATGAACTCCTAAGCTAGGAAATAATATCAAATAGACTAATTTGGTTAAAAGGAGGATTATTAATCCCAAAAACTCCTTACCCACTCTCAGCTGAGCTATCCTTTTTAGCTACTCTGCTCTTCTTCTTTCGTGGGTTCTTTCATCATGCCTACTCTCATTTATCATCTTTCCATCATGGTTGCTTATCTTCTATCACATCTCTTCTTCCATTTGCTGGCTTTCACCTATGGTCGACCCAGGTTCATATCCTTGGTCGTCAACAAAGAACCAGATATCAACTTGACAAACCAAGGCTCAACCAATGGCACCTACGATGCAGATGTAGTCTCACTCAAGATACATGATGGGGAACTTCTAGAACCAGTTTTTTGTAGTTAGGTGGGGGTTTCTACTCACACAGTACCTTATCACAACACTTGGCCAAAGATGGGGATTATACTTCTTATCCCTTATCTATTCATTCTAGATAACAATCTAATTACTAGTCAACACATATTGCAATAATCAACATAACAACCCTATCACATACTCATTCAATAAGAAGTGTGATACACACATATATCGGATTCTTCATAAATTTATGTTGTGCGAGATAACAACCAATTAGTTGTTGAAATTGCAATTAATGAATGGTTGAAATTGCATTCAATGAATGGTTGAAATTGCACTTTTCCTTAAAAAATGTGAATTTTTCCGGAGTCATTCTATTGTTGAAATTGAAAATTTCTGAAGGATTCATAAAATCTAGTTAAGGACTCATAAATTTGAAATTGAAATCGTAATTTCCAATTGCAATTGTATAATGGATTTGTGATCAAAAGTGGAATTACAAACTCATAAATTTCAACATTAATTGAGTGTAAATTGATAATTCTCTATTTCAATTTTTAGGGGTTTTTATTCAAATTGCAATTTCAACTTCATTAAATTGCAATTTTGCAATTTTAAAACTATGGATGAGGAAAAAATCACATATTGCAATTTCAATAATCGGAAAATTACCTTCTATGTAATTTTAGCATCACATGCATGTTTCTTGCTTCCCAACTTGCTTGTTAACTAACCTATGAGACTTGAGCCCCTCCAATCCTAGTGCTAAGGAACATGCATGAGTTTTGTTATTTCAAATCAATTGCAAGTTTTGCAAAACTACAATTACATCTAAAAGGTCCCTCAACGTCATGTCAGATCCCATATATTTTCCCTAGGAGTTGGAAATAGGTGCCATTAAGATCCTTTACACATTGTGCATGGGTCTCAAGGCCTTTAACATAGTCCCAGTAGGGAAATGACAACCTTAGTTCATTAAAATGTTTTAGTGGAGGGAAACACCAACCTTCAACCCTAAACATAACTTCTCAAGATCAAGAAAAATGAAATAGCATTATTGTTGAAATTGCAATTTGAAATCACTGAAATTGCAATTAATGATGGCTGAAATTGTACTTGTCCTTTAAAAAGTATCATTTGATTGTTAAAATTGCAAAATTTCAATAAAATGTTCCTATAATTTCAAATTGTGGTATCAATTAGTTTATTTTTGGAAGTGTGAATTTTAAATTACAATATTTTGTTGCTAAAACTGCAATTCTTTATTTCTAAAATGGAAATTTATAATTCTTTAATTTGCAAATCATGTGATTGTGGCATCAACCTGGGGAGACTCACTATCCTTAGACAATTTTGTGCTAGACTCATAAGGTGTAGAACAAGACTTATAGTTATCCATTTTGAATCGCTTCAATATATCTAAAGCATATTTAGGCCGAGAAACAATGATATCATCATGCATGTGCAAAATTTGAATGCCTAAAAATAAATGCAACAAACCAAGATTAGTGATTTCAATAGTATTTGCAAGGTGTTTCTTCAAACCCAAATTCAAGATTACATATTTTTTTTGTTATGGCTAAATCATCAACATACAATGCCACAGTCAAAGTATTAGCATGATCTTGTAAGACATAAATTCTATGATCATATTCACAATGTTTGAAGCCAAGATTCATAAAGAAACGATCAATCTTCTCATAGCAAGCACATGGTCCTTGTTTCAAACCATACATGGACTTCTTTAGTTGACAAACAAGATTCGATTTTGTCACAAAACCAAGAGGTTGTTCCATGTAAATTTCTTTAGATATATCTCCATGAAAACGTAGAGTCATATTCTAAATTTGAAATTGAAATTGCAATTGTATAAGGAATTTGTAATCGAAATTGCAATTACAAATTAAGAAATTTCGATAACTAATTGATAGTAATTTGGACAATTACATATTGCAATTTAAAGAATTGTAAATTGTGATTTTAGCAATAAAAAATTGCAATTTCAAATTC
The DNA here is from genome assembly GCA_001517045.1 of Pseudotsuga menziesii. Taxonomy (NCBI): domain Eukaryota; kingdom Viridiplantae; phylum Streptophyta; class Pinopsida; order Pinales; family Pinaceae; genus Pseudotsuga; species Pseudotsuga menziesii. The sequence goes on from LPNX010677697.1 coordinate 229,031, forward strand.
ACATTTTCAACAATAAATGATTGAGACCACAATTTAAAATGATATAGGAACATTTGATTAGAAGTATGCAATTTCAACATTCAAATGATTTAGGTTAAATCCACATGTTTTAAAGGAAAAGTGCACTTTCAACCATTCATTTATTATACTTTCATTAATAAGAAATTGCAGTGTCAATAATTTCAACAATTGACTGACTGCCATTTCATGGTACTTGAGCCTGAGAAGCTACACTGAGGTACCTAGGTTGTTGTTTCCCTCTTCTAAAAAATGTTAAGGGCCTAAGATTATTTCTTCCCTACTACGAATATGGTCAAGTCCTTGAGACCCATCAACATTGCTTGAAACATTTTAATGGCACTTATTTCCAATCCCAAGGATAAGATCTCCTAGTGAGGGCTTGTCTCATCATCTCTAGGATTTTTTCATGGTGCTGAAGCTTAAGAAATTGGCAGGTGACACAAGCCCTCCCAGGGGATATTTTCCTAAGAGTTGGAAATAGGTTCCATCGATATGTTTCTAGAACCGTGGATGAGTCCTGATGTCTCAATTATAGTCATAATAGGGAAGCAATAGCCATATTCCCTTAACATTTTTAAGGAGAGGGAAACAACAACCTAGGGCCCTAAGTGTAGCTTCTCAGGCTCAAATACCATGAAATAACAACCAATTAGTTGTTGAAATTGCAATTTCTTATCATTGAAATTACAATTAATGAAAGCCTGAAATTGCATTTTTCCTTAAAACATGTCAATTTTTCGTGAGTCATTCTATTGTTGAAATTGTAAATTTCTAATCAAATGTTCTTATAATTTCGAATTGTGTTCTTAATCATTTTATTGTCAAAACTACAAATTTGAAATTGCAATTTCTAATTCTTTAAGTTGTGATATGCACTGTCAAAATTCCTAACAATCAATTGTTGAAATTTTTGAATTTGTAACTGTCGAAATTTCATTTTCTCCTCATTTTTATTTTGTTGAAATTATGAATTTGTTGAAATTTCAATTTATGAAGGATTCATAAAATCTAATTACTTCTAAAATATCCAAATAGAGATCCAAAATATATGGGATCTCTTAAGTTATTCATCCCATCAACATTTTGGATGTTCCAAAAGTATCTAGATTTTATGAATCCTCCATATATTGGAATTTCAACAAGTTCACAATTTTAACAATTGATTGATGGGAATTTTGACAATCACATGATATTGCAATTTAAATCATTATAAATTGCAATTTTAACAATTGCATGATATTGCAATTTACAGTATTAGAAACTGTAATTTTAACAATAAAAATTACAATTTTCAATTAATGTTTTCAATAATAAAATGTTTAAGACCACAACTTGGAATTATAGGGACATTTGATAAATCACAATTTCAACAATCAAATGATCGAGGAGAAATTCACAGTTTTAAGGAAAAACACAATTTCAACCATTCATTAATTGCAATTTTGACAATCAGAAATTACAATTTCAACAATTGATTGATTGATCGATATTTCATTGTGCTTTATCTTGAGAAGCTATTTTTAGAGCCATAGGTTATTGTTTCCCTCCCCTTAAAAATGTTAAGAGTCAAAGGATATTGTTTCCATACTATGACTATGTTCAAGGCCTTGAGACCCATCCATTAACTATGAAACATCTTAATGGGACCTATTTCCAACTCCTAGGGTAAAGATTCCCTCGTGAGAATTTGTCTCACCATGTCTAGTAATTGTTCATGCTCTTTGAGCTTAAGGTTTAATTAGGGATTAAGGCCCTTGTTTTGAGGTGCTAGGAAATAAATCATTTAGGGCATATCTTAAGAACCTAAGGATATTGCTTCCATACCATGATTATGGTTAATCCCTCAAGACCTATCCATGATGTGTGAAACATATTAACAATACATACGTCCATCTCCTAGCGCAAGGATCCCCTAGTGAGAGCTTGTATCACTGTGTCTAGGATTTATTTATAGTGCTCGAGCTCAAGAATGTTTAATTAGGCGCTACTAATATGTTTCAATTACCATGGATGGGTCTTGAGGTGTCCATCACAGTCATGGCAGGTAAACAATAACCTTAGGCCATTAGCATTTGTTAAGGGGTGGAAATAACAACCTCGGGCCTTAAACATAGTTGCAATGCCTTTCGATGCCTAAGCACCATGAAATATTTGAATTTCTCCTAAATCACTTTATTATTGACAAATGTGAATTTATGTTGCTGAAATTGCAATTAATGATTGTTAAAATTTTAATTTCTAATCTACTAAACTGTAATATATGAATTCAAAATGATAAAAAAAAATTATAACTCTATTTTCTCGAGGTTAAACTTATAGTTTCTATGATCCTAAAATAGTGATTTATGATTGTCTAAACTACAAATATGTTTCTATTTCTATGATCCTAAAGTTGTGGTTTATGATTGTTGAAACTACAATATGGTTGCTAGACTGCTATACTAGTAGTGAATCAATTCTTGAAATTGCAATTTCTGATCAACTCTTCATGTTCCCTTCTTAAAGTGTAATATATGTCTAAAGTATCTTCTCTATGTGAGGATATCACTACCAAACACAGTTAATGAGTGTTCTACTTTAACTTTTAATCTTAAACATAAGTTTAGTAAATATGTAAGTAAAAAAAACATTGACTTACAAAATTATATGTGATAAGCTCTAAAGTATGGTTTTAATATTTTATATTGTTTTTTAGTCTCATAATCTCTCTCTTTGTGATAGCTTTCTATAATATTTTTTTCCTATAAAAACAAGGGTTTCAGAGAATGTTTCTTTAATGAAGTACTTGATTAGTATCTTTTAAGAAATAATTGTTTAAATTATTATGTTATTGAGTTATGAGTGATGAGAATAAGATAACCATTTTTTTATCATTTTCTTTTTTAAGTTATTATGTTTCAGATTTAGTCTTCAATCTTGTAAAAACTTTAGTAAGTGTTAGTGTTAATCGTTATTAGTTATTTGAAAGTTTGTAACAAATAATTGATTTAAAGATGTTATAACAAATTGGAAATATTAATCAATTCTTAACATTCAAATTTGTAATTAAGGATATCCCAATTTCTAGCCTATAATTTACTAACCTTTCGCATTTCAATTTCCAAAAACTAGTTACTTCAATTCCATTTTGAAGATACATGAGAAGAACATTGTGAAATTTAAATTTGTAATTAAGGAGATCTCAATCTAGCCTATAATTTACTAATCTTTTGCACTTCAATTTCCAAAAATTAGTTTACTTCAATTCCATTTGAAGATAAACGAGAAGAAAATTGATTGTCTCCATTTCAACTCACTATAATCACTTGGAAGTTATGTACACCAAAGACACAATAATGTACTTGGAAGTTATGTAAACCAAACATGAGTTAGTGTGGAGTTATCACCTGGATATTAGATTTTGAAATTGTGACATGTTTATATACTTCTAAATACAATGAATCCTGGCCACCTTTGGTTGGAGCAACATGGTTTTTTTTTAAACCCTAAGGTTGTTGTCAAAACCCCAAATTTTCCGAAAAATTTAAAATTTTTAAAATACAGATAATTTTCATAAAAGCAGTCAACTAAATGTTTAATTAGTTATATGTTAATGAATTCATTATGTGAATTATCTGTTTGACTATGTTTATCTTAAAGAACAAATCCTTTCCAGTTTACTGACTTGTTTCCTCTTTGCGACCACAAGGTGGAACTGTCATGAAATTCTGGGCTTACTTAGCTTTCAAGCTAACGTAGAAAGTTTTCTTGCTCTTATAGACTTACAGGTAAGAATTTCGGGTGCTGCTTGTCAAAATTCTAAAGCATTCAATTATAAGTTCGTCGCACAATAATAGCTCGGTAAAGAATATAAATGCTAAATCAATTTCCAAAGCTTATCGAGGTAAAATCATTAAACTGTCCTTCTTTTTAAGACTCTAAGGAATGCGATTCAGTTCTATCAGTAATGGCTATAACTGCCTTCTTTCTAGTAGATTTAAATTTTATAGTTCTTAATGCTTACCGAACTATTCAATGTATATCATAGTCGTCAAGTGTAAAAATGCCTTAAATCTTTCTTTACAAGCAGTTTTAAGAATGGCAGAGTTATTAAGTCAAGGATCTAGTTTAAATTGTGCACAAATACATTTACATCAAAATGGATTTGGTTACTGCTTGTGATAAGAATATAATGTATATTTATAAGGAGTTTAAGTACTACTGTTCCCATTTTCAAAACTTTGACGTTTAACGGGATTACATCTTTATTACAAGCTGCTCTTGAAGAGGATTAAACTAGTGTTATTAATCATCAAAAGGTTACTTATTGTTAAAGTCTGATAGCTGCTAAAAATGCTTAACACCTTTGTTTACTCATTTAAGGTTTTACAAAACAAAATACACCAAAGCATAACTAGAGCTATTCTCATAAGATAGATATCTTGTCGTGAATAGGTTTTATACAATTCCTTTCAAAGATGTAAAAAGGGCATGCCTTAATGGCTTAACCATTGATAGAATGCAAGTTATAGTAGTTTAAAGGCCTAACTTTTAAGTTGATGAATCTTTTGTTTAAAGAATTGAGGCTTAACCCTTGTCATAATTATTATAGTTTGTTGTAAGGCAATTATGCAAGCATAGGCAAAAGGGTTAAGAAAAAATAGAACACGCCATAACGAACTATGGTTTTCTCTTGATCTATGCTTTAAAAACTATTGTTACATGCATCCTTTACAAGTATAAGTTCTATGTCATGCATTGATATAGATCCACGCTATGATATTATCCTACTCATCGTTCTAAGGTTTGCTTGGTTGAATTTTACAATATGCAGGTTAGTTGAAATTTGGTACCATGAACCTTGTAGAATCTTCCCATCGCATGAATTGGATTACAAATCATTAGGATACTTGCTCGCTGTAAACTATATTGTTTTTACCCACTGCATGCCAATTATTAAATTGTCAACATGGGCTCATCGTAGCCAAGTGTTTGGAGGTTAAAAGGGTAGTCTCGAACCCTAGTTTGACATTCCTTCGTCACCTTCGGGCCTCCGGTCGCTCTGCTATTACACTCCTGTCTGCACTGTCACTTGCACTTGCTATTGATAGTCTTCCTGCTTGTTATATTCCTCATGGGCTCGTCCAAATGCATAGTAGAGAAGTGATGTTACCAAATGTTGTTTCTTGGGCATAGTTTAGTGTTTCTTTCTCCAGGATTTCACCACTTTAGCGCGCTCAAACCCGAACCCCTTGACCATAAACAGTCCCCTTCTTCTTTGGCTTGGCACTAAGAGTCGTGGTCCTTCATTTTAGAGTTGTTGTAGCATAGGTTTTCACAGTGAACTGCGTTTTGTTTTGGGTTGAGAATCATTACGGCTCTAGGGTTTATACCTTGTCGGGCCGGTGACTAAAACTCTCTGCTGTCATTAGTCAATGCTGTGTAGTAACACTGTCTTCCTTGCAGCTGATGAAAAGCTTACTCCTACTCATGCTGGTGGTAGCGCTTCTTCTCGTAGGTGGTTATATTTCGGTGAAACTTTGAGGTAAGCAACACCATTTACAGTTTTTGATTTTCATTACATAGTTGTTTATTATTTAATAATTTGATTTTAGTACAAGATATTAACAGCAATATGTGTGATGAATCCCAGGTACGAACCTATCTCTCTCTCTCTGCGTAGCTGGTGCGAGGCTGTGGTGACTTGCTGGTTCACGGTAAGCCCTAGATATCCATGGAAAATCCTCCTTGTTTGGTCCCTTATGGGACAGTTGTGGGTTGGTCACCATGGCCTGCAACCCCTGCGGTTTTGGTTCAAATGGGTTGATCGGTTCCCTGTTTGTTTGTTAAAGTTAAACCCCTTGCTTGATGTAGGGTCTCCGGCTTAGGCCGTGACTGTAAAATTTAGTTTTGTTTTGATTATTGTGTATATATAAATGTAAATGATGGAAAGGATGTAAAAGCCTCACTCTGTGGATTTTGTTTAAGGCCGTGAGTACATATACTGAATTAGACTCTTTCAGTTTCATTAACTCTGTTGTATATTTTAATGCTAGTAGGGTTCGACCCTAACTCGAAAATATATAATAAGTATATACTGTTTCTTTAAAAAAAAGAACATCTTTTATTTATAATTGTGCTTCTGTAAATTATTGGGTTATTACTTAAGTTGTATATTGTTTGGTTAACTCGGTAAATCGAGCATACTGTTACTCTATTGGTTTACTTTCCTGCGCATTAATGCAAATGAGTTTTTACCCTGTAATATTATTTAATTTTCAATTGCTAGGGTTTTCTGTACATGGTTTTTATATTAGATTACTTCATTATAAAATAATTTATAAAGGTTGTTAAATAGATTTTTAACCTTCAGAATAGAAGGTCTTTATGTTTTTAATGAAGTACTTATTTAACTATCAGTTACATCCTTTGAGTACAGAATTCATATTTTATATATTGTTTACTATTATAGAATGAGAACATTACTTTATTGACTTATTAATACTGTTACTATAAATATACACATTATTTATGTATTTGGTTTGTTTATAGATATAAAATAATAAAGTGCTTTGTCATTTTAATCCTATACCATCTGTACTAAATATTTTATGTGCGATCACTTCAGTATTCTGTATTATTCTATTTAGGTTATAAAACTAGTAGATATAAAAGCAAGAATGATACTATCTATGTTCTTACCTGTAAATTATATGATAGTATTTGTTTAAGTTTCTAAAAGGTAGGATAGTAGTTATATAATTTAGTTAGATAAAATGAAGAATTTATTTACATTGCAATGTAATTAAAATCTTACATCTATTAGTTTTGGCTCTAGAAGTAAATCTAAAATAAAACAATCTATCCTCCCTCGCAGTGCGAATGTTATGAAAGAAGAATACAATAATTCTTTATTCTATACAGAAAAGAAATAAACTGTAGAAATGAATGGCATTCTAAAAAAAATAACCCGATACTACATATTTTAACCTTTATATATACTCTTATTTTGTTTCAAGTAGATAAAAAGGTTTCGAAAATGAATACTGTGAAAGGAACTATTCATTTACCAAATATACTACTGACATTAAAAAGATATAACTTCTTTCTTTGATTCCAAATCTGTCATTCATAGTCTAGGTGTCTAACCTTAATCCTTCTCCATACACAGAATGCTATTTCTTCTAATAGTAAAATAAAAATAAACCTTCTCTTAATCAAACTAACATTTTATTCTATAATTGCATCATACATCCTTTATCTAACTTCACCACCTGTGCTGGAGTACGATCTGGATCACTCCAGATGAGGAAAAACACAGGTAGGGTTTGTCTCTTATCAAACATAAATTCATTACTAAACAAAACTGAGTTATCCTATCCTCTAAGTTTCTACATCATAAACTGTAAATGCATCATTCAATCATACACATATAATAACATAGAAATTAAATAATAACAGAACCTGTTCTTAGAGCTTGGATGACAATAGCAATGGGAGGCCGTTCCTCCCTACCAACTCCTGGAGAGCACTCAAACAGTGACTCCTCAGGACCCCCGAGCTTGCTCTGGTCTCCCTGGCTAGAACTAGGTGCAACAATAATCAAGTACCAGTCTTGAGACTCAATACCAATCCTGAACTTATCAGTAAATTTCTCTCAGCTAGCAAGATGTATCAGACCAAGTTACTGTAGATTATCTCTCAAAACACCTTCCTTACAGTTTTCTCTTTTTCCCAATGAATTCCTTGAAGTGCATTCCACCTGAATGATTCTTCTCCTAGAAAATATCTGAGCAGCCTTAACTCTCTACGTTGGGTACTTTTAAAAGATTGCCTAGGTCTTTTTGGGTTAGTTGTCATTTATTGAGCCACCTGCTCTAATCCCACTTTCTTGGGGGATCATGACCCCAAATGTAGGGAAGTTGCCACCTGCAACATAGGAAGTGTTTGAGGATGCCGCCACTTGTCTTTTGCTCTCCACCTAGTTCCTTCCACTAGTTTGACTAGTAACACTCTTATTAACAGCTCTCTCAAGTTGTTGTCTCCACTTTTTATTTATTAAAAATAAAATATTCAGAATTACATTCCACTTCTTTTGACTCTGCTGAGTCATCAATTCCTACTTAGCATTAAATTTAACATAATGTTTAGGAAATCAATTTAAAACAATTAACATTATTTTACAAAATTGGGGTATGTGACAGTTGTTTTACTGAAAACCCTAATGACGATTTTCATAGCTTAGAGTCAAGCCTCCTTCACCTAGTACCAACCAAGTTTTAAAAAAAGTAGGAATTTTTTAGGTTTTTTTCTTTGTTTTTTATTCCCTTTGGACATTATGTCCCCAAAAAAAAACACATTAAACCCTATACTCAAGCATTACTATTTAATATTCCAAACCATGTGAAGGCCTATCAAACTAATCCTCACCTTTTCCCCAAACCTTCATTAACTGATGAGGGTGACTTTGGTTGTGGCAGAGCACCCGATCAAAACTTGTAAAATCTTGGTGCTTCTTTTGAAATTGAGGAAAAGTTAATTTTGGAGGCAAACACGTCAGTGATTGTTGGAATCGAGCCTCTGTTGGAATAGATGCGGGAGAAGAACTTTATTGCTCATAACACCCATTGGTATGACGCACTTAGGGTTAAACCACATTTTGATTAAACTCTTGATGGTTTTGAACATTTCGAATACAGGAAGGAGGTGATACAGTGTGCAGTTCCTAATACATTGTAGAAGGGAATTTTGGAAAGGCCACTTACTAGATCATCCTTACAGAAGAAGGTTCCACCGGATAGGGTTTCTAGTCAGTCGACAAGGGAAAAAGGTTCTTCAAATCCTTCAAAGTGAAAAAAGACTTGTAAAGATTAAACATCAAGAGGAATTTCACGTTTAAGAAAGTGGAAAGTCTAGGAAATCGAGCAATTGTTGGTCAGATGGAGTATGTTCAGTTAAACAAGCTAGAGATGATTGAATGAGTCACTAAAACTTGGAAGCCTATTTTATACTATGAACTGTAGGTACTCTGGCTTTTGTGGGGATGGTTCTACTTTATATTTTTGGAAAATGATCATGTGCAGAGGGTTTTAGACAACTACTGGGTCATTCAAAATGGTTCTTTAGTTTTGTGGAAATGGACAGTTGGTTTTAACCCGATGACTTGGGTGGCGACCAAAAGAATTCTTTGGGTTCTCCTCCCTGGTATACCCTTACAATTATGGTATGAAGAGATTCTGGAACTCATTACAAACCATTTGGGAACTTTTATCAAGTTGGAAAAATCCATTCCGCGAGGGGGTGAAAGAAGAAAGGCGCGGGTTATGGTGGATCTAGAAATTTCGGAGGGGTTTCCCGATTCATTTCAAAAAAACTGGGAAGAATGCACAGTTAACCAATGATTGGATTATAAGGGAATCCCATTTTCCTTCCTTATTTTCCACGACACAAGCCATGTCAAGAGCGAATGCAAACTGGAGTTTTCAAATTCATTTGGAAAGAACCTATGGTGGCAAACTTCGTCTTCAACTTTCACTATGATTTTACCTGATTCTCCAATATGCACTGCAATGAATTTGAAAACCGCCCAGTCACCAAGTATGTCGGATTTCCCCTCTCCTATTCCATATGAAGACTTGACTTCAAAAGAGCTCAATTTTATTAAATCTGTGGAGAAATATTTAGATCTACGCTTAACAAAACCCAGCTCTACAAATTTACCATTTCCTTTCCTTTTAAAGAGTTTAGGTCTCACTCATGCAAACCCTCTTATGATAATTTGGTTTCTGGTGATTCATCAGGTTTGGGTCTAGATATTGTAACGTCCCCGACCCTCTGACCGGTGAAGAGGACACTACCATTGCTACTATATACTCGGGAAACTAGCCCCATGAACATACACATAAAAATTTAAATGCTTTGAACTAAAACATGCATACATTATTACCATACCGCGAAAGAAAAACCATACATTCAAGCATTTAGTATGTTCATTCTAATCCATTATCAAATTTAATTGCAGGGATTTAAACACAAGAATACTTATCTTAAGAAGAAGGATGCCCGCAACCATCTATGTCACCGCAACGTTCCACCCAACCATAGGCTAGTGGGCTCCTTAATCTCTCAGCCACACCGCCACCCCCGAGCTGGGCATGATTCCCCAAGTAATAAGGAAACTAAGCAGGCTCACACATAGCCAAAGATATGTCAAAAGTCATTCAAGCCAACACGGTTGGGTTTATCAGACCGAGAGTACACAACAACACATAACCAAGCCAACAAGTTGGGTTTATCAGGTTATCAGGAGATGGAATCACTGTCTGCTAAGCTAGTGGGCTCATTGAAGAGCTAAGGATGTCGACACCAAAACTAGGTGGACTCCTATGACATCCACACACACCCAACACAAGGAATCATTCCCTTCTCTGTTGCATAGTCCCTCGGGACATGACTTCCCTTCCAGTGTTATTTAGGGGGTGTAGAGAAGAGATCCAACCCTCTAGTTCTATCTATGAGGCTCCTGTAAAACACTAGGTTTTCCAAGTAGACTCATTTCCACCTCTACATAGTCCAAAGACCAATCCACTATGCACACACAACAAAACAACAGCCCGGGATTAGAAGGATGAACACCACTCCACAGAACAAAACTGGAATGACAAGAATGGTTAACGCATAGCCCAGATTGGGCAATTGACTCCCAAAGTTGTTTATGGCCCTATCGTGTCCAAAACGACCCAACACAACCTACAACAACCCAAATCATGGGGGAATACAACCACTAATTCTCAGCCGCATGAGAAGAGGACACACCACCTGCATGGAGGTGAATTACATCCATACATACCACAACATGAAGAAATTGCACACATCAAAATCGGGAGAGGAAGATTGAATCAGTCATGGTATGCATGCATGAGGACTGAGTGACTGTGTGAGGATGGAAAACTTCTCTTTTCCCGCATGAGGAAAATATACACATCCCAAACCAAAATCGTGAATCCACACATAGGAAAAATCGTGAAGCTCCAAAACAGTTCCCCAGCTCTCTGCATGAGGGGAAAAAAACAATGAAGAATGGGTCGTGGTCCCCCTTCCTCCTGCCCACGTGAGGGTGAAATGAGCTCCCTGGTGGAGTGTGCATGTGGGAAAGAACTAACAGTCCTGCCACACACCACTACCCATGCAACAACTTCCCCCATCTAACTCCATAGTATTTAATTTGGTAGTTGAGACAAGAGTAAGACAAAAAGGTTGTTGAAAGAGATAATGGATAAAGGGTGAGTAAGCCAAAAGATAGGTGATAACTAAATGGGTTTATCAATTGACACTTGGCTTTTCCCCAATGGCCCAAAAGGTTAATTATTTCCCCTCCTTATCCTTAGGAAAATCATACCCTTTTCATTATGGTTGCATTGACATAGCTGGTTAGGGGGGTTTTTAATTAAATTGCATATTTACATGATGATTTAAAATTATAATGTGTCAGCTAGCACGATATACCATCGGCAACAATTTTAATCGCCGAAACATAAAACAATAAATCGATGGTGGGGATTTTGCCTTTAGCTCCACACCACGATTAATTACAATATATACATCATATACATTTTTAAAGCAAATGGGGTCAAAACTGGGGTGTTACAGATCTGATTTCTCCAAGTTTTTCTACTCCCTCGAAGTCAGGGCTTGGTGTTACCAATCCTTTTTTCTCTAAAAATGTTGTAGAGGGTTGTTTGGAGGTCATTCTTTTGAAAAAAAGAGTAAAATATTCAAACTTCTCCCCACTACATGTCTACACTACTACCCCTACGTAAAACAAAGAGGTCAATCCTATAAAATCCATTAGGTATCAAATTGTAACGATATGTAGGAAGAACAAGAAAAAAATATTTTTAGAAAATGCAGTTGAGAAAGGGGAAAAAGACATATTAATGGAAGTCGGCTATATTTCGGTGTCGAAAAGACTCCATTTAGAAGAGGAATATGGTACTTCTGAAAGATTTTGTTTCGCAGAGGAATATGGTACTTCTGAGAAAGTTTCAAACAGGGTGCTTAGAGAAAAAAATCCCTCTTCAGAGGTTACCCAATGATTTGTATATCTTTCAACATTAGGGGCTTAGGGTCCGGCCCAAAATTCTGGGCCCTCAAAAAAAAATTCTTGAACAACAATGCAAATTTTTTTTGTTCAAGAAACCATGGCTTTGGGCACTAAAGCTTGTGAATACATCTTGAAAATATTAAAGAACTAGGAATGTTGCTCAATTGATGCGGTGGGTATTTTGGGAGGGATGACATATTTTTGGAACCCTAGTACTTGTTCTTTTAAACCATATAGAATCTGTGCAAGGATTCTTTTGAAAGGAAATATCAGGGGAATTGATAAATAGTTTAATCTGCTAAATTCTATGCTCCTTACAAGGACAGAAGGGTGTTCCAGGATAGAGTCGTTGCTAGTGGAATATTAAATCTTAAAAAACTGATTTTAGTTGGCGATCTTAATCTAACCCTTCATTCTTTTGAGAATTTGGGTACGGTCTTCCCTTCATACATGATGGAGGACTAATTTTTATATCTTTTTGACAATTCTCAGCTAGTTGACATCGATCCTTCTAAAATTACTCCTACTTGGAGAAGTTAAAAAGTAGGGGCTAATATTGAGAAAAGACTTGATCGGTTCCTCATAAAATATTCCCTCCTTGATCTGAGTACTAGCTATAATCTAGGGTATTACATTACAACATCTATGACCACTTCCCTATAGCTCTTCAATTGGATGTTAACCCTCAGGACTCTTTCACACCTTTCAAAATTGACCATTCTTGGCTAAAAAATGATGAATTATGTATGATGACACTACAACAAATCCTGGAATTAGCATCCCTTTTTAGTGTAATTTTTTTTACATTGAGTGTTCAAACTAGACGCTAAATGGGATGTGTCCTGGAAAAAACTTAAAGCATCTCAAAAAACGTCATTTTTTGCTTCTTAGATAGCATCCTTTATGATGTCCAAAATAGCGTCTATTTTTTTGCTTCCAAAATAGCGTCCAACTTTTCTTCTGAAACAACGTCGAGGTTTGCTTTCTAAATAACGTCTTATTTTTCTTCCTAGAAAGTGTCATCTTTTGCTTCTTAAATGACATCCCCTTCAGCGCCATATTTGCATCCTTAATAGCACCATGTTAGCATCCAACATTGCATCCATTTTTGCTACCACTTTAGCATCCCATTTTGCACCATGTTTTACTTCCAAATATGTGTCAATTTTGCTTCCAAATTTGCACCAATTTTTGCTTCCTTTTTTGCATCGTGTTTTGCTACCAAAATGACGTCAAATATTTCTTCTATTGTTGCACCATATTTTGCTTCCTATGTAGCGCCATTTTTTGCATCCAAAGTAGCGTCTTATTTAGGCTACCATGTCAACGCCATGCTTGGCTTAATCATTAGCGCCATGTGTTGCATCCTTTTTAATGCCTAGTTTCACGTCTTATTTTGCTACCATATCAACGCCATGTTTGGCTTCATCATTAGCACCATGTGTTGCATCATCTTTAATTCCTAGTTTCACATCTCTCATTTTTTGGTCACTAACTTAGTCGTTTTTAGTAATTTTATATACAAATTTTGGTCATTTTTTTTTGGTCACTTACCTCTCATTGTTTTGTCACTTATCTCTTATTTTTTGTTTAATAATTTAGTTGTTTTTAACCGATATTATAATATCATTAGGGCATGGAGAAATAAAACCATCAACCTCCTACTTGTAAGGCAGGCACTCTTCCATTGAGCTAGCACCCTTTCAAAATTTGGGAACCTAACTTACATAGTCCTCTATAATGGTAAAAATGATCAATATACGAATTTGAGTATATAATGGTCAGAAAATGATGATAGATTGTATAATTTCACAATATATGATCAAGCAGGTTATGAAATCCATAAACCTTTTCTAGGAATTTTGCACAAAACTCAAGAAATTGTCTTAATGGGATTGCAAAAATCACTATTCCCTAGCAACTGTAAGTGCACCACTATATGAGACCTATCAAGAACAATTATCTTAGTGTGGATGCCAAGGAAGTAGATAAGCATGATCATCCTAGAGCCATGTATAAGTGGAGCAATAAGAAGAATCAAAAGAGGATTATCTACCCAATAGTTGGTGCTTCACATGGATCCTATCCACCATGGGATGAGCAAAGCTCCTTCTTCCATCAAGATAATGAGTATCCACAAGGACAAATGGTTAGCATATATTGTAATGCCAATTCATAATGTTTTTTCGCTTCCTAGGGTGATGTTGCAGTGCTTTCATTGGGAGATCTACATGACCCCCAACAACATTGGATATAAGCATATTCATGGGGCCATAGAGTATAGGATGACGCTATCTTTTTATATTTTTATTTGGAAAACCATGCATGATTTGAAACACTAGGAGAAGGAATAGAATCAGATATACTTAACAAAATACAATCATGACAGGGCATAGGAATCTACTATATAGTCATTATGAATATGTTGGAAATGGGTATAACTTCCCAAGGACTATGAACAACATCCATTTAAATATGAATGCAAAACCTTCCATTTCAAAGGAATACTCAATGGAAATGAGCTTACTATTTCTAAAATAAATAAACAAAGAAGCCAGAAATGGAAGCTCCAAGGGGATACACATGAATGTGTACAAACCTTTCCCTTTCAGGAATACTCCTTTCACTAAGGCGATGAGACCTTGGGGAAGAGTAGCATGGAGATGGTGTACGATAACGTCGAGCATAAGAGTAACATTGGTTGAATCCAGGACCTCTTCTCACATGTTTAGGTGTGCCCTATGAGCTAGGACTTCTTACAATAGTATGACTTTGATTAGGATGGGGAAGTGTACTCTTATCAACAATAGGACTATGAATTGATCCTTTTAACAACCTTCTGCTTGGAGGCCCATTTCGACTTTTCAAAGGACTTTGAGCTAGTTTTTGTCGTGAATGCCTACAAACTCCTTCGTGGACTCTTGCTTAAATGCATGCAAGCAATCACACTTGGGGTCCTACTTAAATCCCTGCAACTTGGGATCCTTCTTACAACCCTACGAGTAATCACACTTGGGCTCCTGCTAAAACTCATTCGAGGACTTCTACTCAATACCCTTCTGGGACATCTACTCAGGCTCTTGCTTGAGATTCTCCTAGGAGTCTCACTCTGTCTCTTACTCAAGCTCCTTCTAGGGCTTCTTCTCAAGCGTCTTCTAGGGATTCTTCTCAAATTCTTTCGAGGGCTCCTACTAGAACTCCTTGGAGAGAAAATTCCATTTATTAAATTAACAAGAAAACAAAGTGCACAATGTACAATTATACAACACCAAACTATATGAAATAATATATATACTGAATAATTCCAAGATACTATCATAAAAAAAATGATATACCTTAATAACACTTCCATGGAATTCACATATCATTTCAATAAAAGGGGAAAGGAAGACTGGCCTAGAACTGCCATGGGCATCACTCTCAGGAGATTGAGAATATGGAATCCTGTGTGCCTTAACTTCAACAACATCAATCTCTTTGGTTTTTCCCTCATTCTCTTTCACTAATTCACCTTATTCCACAATACTTTAACCACAATTCCTTTCTCTTCCTCAATGCCTTGCTTGTCTAAAGTTTCTTTCATTGGTAATGCAATTAGTTTTGTTGGAATGAAAAAAAATTATATTCAGATGATTTTCCATATAAGTTCTGGTTAATAAAATATTTTTAAAATCAATTAACATGAACATATTTAGCATAATAATTTCAAATTTCATGATATGCAATTAAAAACCCTGCTAGGACCTGGAGTAAATTCTAAATTTGAGAGATAATAAGACCACCTTTACTACTGAAAATTTCAGCAAAAGCTAAACTAAGATTTAAGAGTCATGCAATTAAACCTTTCACAAATCGTCTACTATGATATAAAAGGGTCATTAATCATGTAGCACAAGTATTGGAAGCCAGAAAAAAGCAACTTATGGTATGTTCAACCATAAGCAAAGTGGCCTCACAGAAGAAAGAGTTTTCCAAGAGGTACCACCATTTTTAATGGTACCCACTAAAATTTTAATTTTAATTTCTGAAAATTTTACATCTAATGCCTTCAAAAAAATTGGAGAATAGAACTTTGGTTAAAGTGTGACCATTGTATTCCAGCAAAACAAAATTATCAAACCCAACATCATCATTTCTATTAATTCCACAAAATGATTGGTGACAAGTAGCAAGCTAAACATTAAGTCAGTAATGAACTACCACTTACCAGAAAGTTGAGGCTTATCAACTGCACGATAAGGTGTGTTTGATTTTAAACTTTTCTTACCAATATCACTGTCACTATCACTTTGAGTATCACTCTCACTTTCACTATCAATGCCACTTTATAGTCACTATCTGAGCTCTTGCGATTAAAAAAAAAATCTTCAAACACTATTACAAAAACGAATTATGTATATAAGACATGAGACTGCATTTCATATTCCTAGGTCAATGAATAAAGAATCCATACCACCTAGACTTCCGTCTTATTCTCTTCACTTTCTGGACATGTATTTTCCCTCTCTGCTTGTCCCTCCATCACTTTGTATGTCTATGCTTGTTTCTTCTTGATGATTTCTTCTTTCTTCTCACCCTATCATCTTCACTTGAAGTGCTAGTATCATATGATGAGGAAGAGTCCGAGTCAGACTCACTATCAGAAGTGTCTGAATCTGAATCAGTGTCTAATGAGGTATCTGAATCAAAAGAATAATGACATCACCTCCTCTTTCATCGGTCCTTACGCACCTTCCTATTATTTTTCCTTTTACGCATTTTCCAGCTATCATCACTTAGCACTGCTTCTTTTGTAGCCTTCTGTTTCTTTCCTTTCTTTTTATCTGCAGATAAATCAAAATTTTCATATCTGAAAGGAATAAAAGAAAACCATTTCTATAAATTACATTCAAGATATTAGTCAAAGAATTATAACATTTATGTTTAGTTAAATATTCAACAATGGCATAGCATGATGCTTACAACTTAAAAGATAAAAGTATCTTCATCAATTGCAACTATACCATTATCTTTGCCTAGCAATATTTAACCATAATTAGAAATCTTAATTGGAACAATAGGTCTACCTCTATTTGCAGTTGATAACCGCTCAATTTTCTTCATTACATCGATTCCCTCAACAACTCTTCCAAAGACAACATGCTTGCTGCAGATAATAAGAAAAGGGACATTAATGATATGAGAGTAAAATAGAAAATAAAGATGGGGAGAGGCAAGATATCCACATTATTCAGACTAATGTTAGCCTCACCCCCTTAGTAGCATATAGACCAACTGAACTGGACTGAAGAGAACTGCCTACAAAACATTACTGGAATTTAAAAGGAAAAATGGTAAAAATACACTAGTGTCTAACACCCAAAGAAAATAACCCAGTATTTCAAGGTAAAGGAATCTTGTATTTCTAAAATATTAAATCGCCATATGGTGACACTCATGAGTCATGCATAAAGAGAAAATATGTCGATCAAAACCAACATGTAAAGTTTCTCAAACAAACTCAGCGGAATACAAAAAATCATAAATGATATTAAAGATATGGAAACCCTAGAAAGAGAATTCCCATTGGTCCAATAATATAGTATTAAGTTATTATTATTTTTTGGTATTGCTCTTAAAATAGAGATGGTTTTCCAATTTATTGTGATAAAATAGGGAAGAAGCTTTCAGAATTAAAAAATATCATTGATCAAATGGTTATTTTGTTCAGTAGTCAATGTTGTAGCATTTTATAATTTTCTAGGGGCTATCTCAGTGATTGCTTTAGCCAAATCCCCTTGTATATGAGTTTGATGGATATTTTGTCAAACTTGGTTACAATTTCCCTTGCTTGGTTTCATTTGTAAATGGATTGTCTTAATCTACATTGAACCTGTGATCCATACTCTGATGAGTTTGAAGATTTTGTGAACTTATGTAATAGCATTCCTTTTTCTAGGGTTATCCAGAGTAAAGTGATCAACACCATTAGATTTTATTAGTTTCTTGAATTATTATCCAAACTCAATTTGAAGCTTTTGAATTTTCTTAGGAAAACTTTCCAACATTCTTCCCTACTTTTACTACATTTGCTTCAAGTTTCTCCACCGAAGTATCTCCATGTCTACTTTATGTTTGAAGAGAGAGTCACCACTATCATTTATTTCCTTTTTGTATAAGTGGGGGTGGAGATACTAAGTCACTAGATTTTAAATCTTTGAAAAACCTTAAGAGAGTTACTTGTGATGTACATTAATGGTAATGGATCATAAGTCACTTTGGGATGACATTTATTTTTCAAGGTACTATGAATACTTAGAATAGAAATGACTCCAAACTTCCACAATGTTTACAAGACTATACAAACTTATCCAAGTATATCATAAAAGATGAAAAAGAGAAATGGGCTTGGGATTGGATGATGAAGTGCTAGATCTATCCATGCATATGCAATCACTTTTTAGTACCAATATGAGTGGATATCAAATACATTAATGGAAATATAAAAATAATCTACATGGAAAAATAAACCAATCTTAGGATGTCAACCTCCTAACTCTTCTATCACTTTAAAGAATCCCCTATTGTCGACAATTTTTTTTGTCAAACCCTATAACAAACAATTACAAGGATGATAAAAGTATAAGTTAGAATAATAATCTTAAAAACTTTGAGCATACCCCCTGCTAGCTCATTTAGGTCATTT
This sequence comes from Pseudotsuga menziesii, assembly GCA_001517045.1. NCBI lineage: Eukaryota > Viridiplantae > Streptophyta > Pinopsida > Pinales > Pinaceae > Pseudotsuga > Pseudotsuga menziesii. The sequence goes on from LPNX010677697.1 coordinate 247,819, forward strand.
TCTCAACTCCTTGAACCTGTATTTAAAGATAGTTGGGCAATTTAGAGTCAAATATTACCACAACAGTTTCAAGAAACTACTTAAAAGAACCCTAACCTAACCTAGATTCTCAATTATCTTGGGTTAACTTATCCACAAATTTAGGAAAAGTTAATAAATCAAATGAAATAAAATCACATTCAAATAATAAAGCCTCATCTCATTATATTTCATTATTTGTATTTATAAGGCGATAGTGTGCTCTTGGGTGAATCTTGTTTATGTCATTGGGACTCCATCCTTTGTAAGTCAAATAAACCCATTGTCTGTATTTATAGGACAATAGTGTGCTATTGAGTGAATCTTGTTTTTGTCATTGGGACCTCATCCTTTGTAAGTCCAATGAACCCAATGTATGCCAATAAACTCCTAAATTGAATCTACATATCCCTTATCATATATAGTGTGGAACTACTAAGAAAGTAAATTTACAAAAGTCACGCATAGTTGTGCCTCCTCTTTCTTTAGAACTTGGACATATGAATGTAAGTACCATTTTGGAACTCTTTCTTTAGATATGTGCATCCAAAAGATACTTGGACTTATGAATGGAAGTATTCGTGGAAACTATCACCATGTCATACCACCTAGTAAAATCTATCTAGTTGAATGCAGTGCTCTAAGCATATTTATGGACCCACCGAGGTTAATATTGTCCAACAATAATGGTAGACTCTTGGCTTGGTTGAAGCTATCAACCCTTTGTGGGTTTCCACTTTAACATGGTAACTAACCATAGATAAAAGTAGTACCCCATGCCACCACTTTAACATGGTAAGTAACCATAGATAAAAGTAGTACCCTTGGCATGGGAATTTGCGCATGCAAACCGGTTTATTAGGATGTTGCAGGAGTTCAGGTGCAAACCTTGGATACATAACTATGAAATCAACAATTTTTTATGAAATACCCACCTTTGGTAGAATTTTACATGAGGTGACAAGTCATGATCTTATTGGTGACCCAAATTCACTCCTCCGGTAATGATTAACCCATATGCTCTTCTCTTGGTTCCATGCCTCTCATATGTGCACTCAGCAATCTTGGCCTCTTTCCATACTTTCCTTCATTTTGAAATACTTCTATGACATCCCCCTTCTCCATAGAAAACCTAGTGAGAAAACGAATACCTAGGAATGAAACCACAAGGCATTCTTATGCACCTTATTGAATTAAAACTCAGTAAACTAAAATACTTCACCTACACAAGCGAAAGTTGAAAAATGTGGAGTCATGTAACATTTTGAACTCAGACTTCTAGACATAAGTTATTTTTCTTCAAAGTGACCTGGTCCATATACACATACAATTGCAAATCCAAAAACATATCACCATGGGAAAAGTCATGGTCAACTACTCACTTATGCTCCACTTTGCCCATGAGATCACCCTTGATCTCAACCCATGAATCTACAATTTCTCCCACCTGGAAAATCTGAAGGTAGAGTTAGTGAACAGAGTTCCTACCGTCACCATCCCTAAGAAATCCCAAGAACATCCTAAGCTCGGGATTGTGGAGATCCAGGAATGAGGGTTATGCTCTATTATCAGAATGGTGTCCGATCGAATCTAGGGTGTTTTGTTATGAGTATTGTTTTGTACGAAAAAATCCCAAGGGAATGGGCATTAATTGCTGTAAGTACTTGCTATATATATAGAAGGCCAAATAATTCTAATTATTCGTTGTAAATACGTGCGGTATATGTATGAGGTTAATTGTTGTAAATGGTTGTTGTATATGTATGAGGTCGAATAACTTGCATAGTGTCTGCCCCAGAAACTTTAAACGAGTAGAGTGACTAGGGTTTGAGGTTTTAGTTTGGAAAGTATTAGCATCTTACTTTCAATATGTGTTTTTCCTTTGAAACAAAATTATTAAAGCAGCTTCAACTTATCTATTCACATATGGAGGTATGTTAAATTAACCTATAACTTTGTGAAGGTTTTAGTTCGCAGAGATATTGTATGTGAGCTCTCTAGTTGGAAAGTCCTTTTGGGTCTTACAACATCCGAATAGGCTTTTCAACCTACTGGATACCCTGTTCTTGAAGTATTCCGCTCCACCCTGTAACTGTGGTGTTTACCAGCTGCTCCATGAGGTTGGTTAGAGACCAGCACAACATGGTACCTTGAAGGGTTAACTGCCTCTCTCATTGGTATGGGTTCTTGGTACTGCCTCTTTGTGAAGGTTTTAGTTCGCAGAGATATTGTATGTACTTGTCTTGTTTGTTTCAATTTCAGTAAAATTGTTGAATGTCTGGTCGAAATCTTCAACCTCAATATAAAATTATCATATATCACCAATTGGTGAAATTTTCAACATAAATATATCATAAGCATTTATCAAAACAAACATAAAATTGTTTAACTTTTGATGGATTCTTTTACATAAAAATTATCCTACACAATATCATCAAAACACAGGCATACAAAGATTTAATTTTTAGGGTAAAATTATTGGGAAATGAAGTACTATAAAATATATTCCACTATGCTTTTCAATTCGTATTATTTGTTAGCATTTGAATCTTGAATACAAACTAGTGGTAAAAAGTGTGATAAAGATTGATGGAACAATACGGGTTTCAATTAAAAAATTATAATTCCCTACCTGGCAGTGGTGCTCAAAGATATCCACCAGGCCCTGCATAAGCTTCCCACTGGCCATTCTGGTTAGCTCTAGATCTGATACTGAGAGAAACAGTTTAAATCCAAATTATTGTAAGGAGAAATTATATATTATACACAGTAATGTATATTGCTCAATTTCAAATATTTAGAAGATACCATGCCCATGAATCTATGCAGTCTATCACCTTTCCCATTTGTCTTCAATGTCACTTATAGTTCTCCAACTGTTTTCTATCTTGGATGCCCAAGTTGTAGGATTCTGCTCACCCCTGCAGAAACAAAATACAAGAAACCAAGGTTTTGGGTGACCGTGATTTTTTTATTAAATGCATAGATTATTGTTTACAAATGAGTCTTACCATTCACACATTGAATAGAATATCGGGCGGCCTGCCTTTCTAAGCGTTTCACTCATTTTTGGGTACCTGCATTCTTTCTAGAAAAATTCAATGCTATAGAAAAATTCAATGCTATAGAATATCGGGCGGCACGTTCATCAAATATGGTGAAAAGTAAAACCAGATTGTACATATCCAGAGGATTTATGCCACCATTAAAGAAGTTATCATATTTCAAATAGTCTATCCGCTAAACATTCATCCACAAAATAGACAACAATTTCAATAATGCAATGAATCTGGCATGCTTCAATAAATCTATCAAAGAGACAAGAAAATGCATTGTCAAGAAGTTACCCATGAAGCAAACATTCTTGCATATTGTTCCTCGTGTACAAGTGAACCTGCCATGGTTTTAATACATGTCAGTGGATCTGGCCAAATATAGCAAACACAAAATCAACTGAATGGAAAGGAGACCTCCTCCTGTCAAAGACACCACCTCCTAGCTATGTGGATGACTGGTTATTAGTTTACATTCTGGAACTAATCAGCTTGCACTGACCTCCTGTATCTTACTGGCTGTCAACCCCCTCTCTGTCAATGAGACTGTCTATCTACGACCTCTTTATCGGTTCCAAACCCTATAAGAGAATACATCGGCTTCTATGGAGTACCATCATGGAGTTACCCGAATTGAGTTCCTAAAACCTGGTATCAACACTATATGGTCTCCTAGGATCTACTCTTGGCTTGACTAGTGGAAATCCTAGATCGACTGCATCAGGTGATTGAGGATTGAGGGAAGAAAAAATATAGTGAAGGGAATTATCGTAGTTGAAAAAATTCTAGGATAACAGTAAAAATTAAACTACAATCGGTGACTTACTTTCTTTTTAATGATTGGTTTGACCCCAATTCAAGAAGAAAAACCTTATTCCTATAATAGCCTCAGCCTCCAACGCACCTATTCATGCCCCTATTTCAGCATTATATTCATTTTTTGGAGGGACCACAGCTTAGGCGAAGATGTTAAACAACCTGAGATCCATCCTTGCATTCTTCTATATGGTTGGATCTTGAATAAAAAGTCAAAATTCAAACTTGTGGTAGTGTACAGAAGCCCTAATTTCATAGCGACAGACCTGTAGCATGTATCTAATAATGCGATAAATTTGAATTAAATTTATAACAACATTATAAGGGTGTTTCAAGCAGGAATGCCTCCATCAAATGTTTTGATCATTTTAATTAATTATGGGCACAATCATTTTCAACAAATAATGTAATCTAGATTCACATTTACCTAGAGCCAATGTAGTGTGTATGATATGGACATCAACTCTAATATTATCATTGTGATAATATAGAAAACAAATTCGGCATTTCTGACAGATCATAGGTATATCAATATCACGATTGAGAACCCGAAATGGAGAAGCAACATCCTAGGAACAAAGGTGGTAGAACGTTTCAGGTGCCCTGATTAGGTAGGGATCACATGTCATGTTTGTGGCTCAGAACTGTGATTATCATTGAAAGAATACAGTTTGGGATTGAGAAGACTCTTGGTCAACAAAATATCTCGTTTCCCCTTCACGTTTGGAAAACCCATTGTGGATAAGTGACAACCTTGGAGCAAGATGGTGGAACATTTCAGGTGTTCTGATTAAGCAAGGATTACATCTCACATGTGTGCCTCAGATTTGTGATTAGAATTGAAGAATACATGCCGGTAGTTTAAAGAGCTATCTATGAAACCGTGGATGATTATGGAGGGAGTAGCTAAGCTCCTTGGTTTCGACTCTTGAATGAATTTCTTGTCACTATACCAATTGCTTTGGAGGGACACTTCAAATTGTTGACTTGGTTTCTTTATTACACATAAGCATAAGCTCAATTATACTGCATTAACAAGCACAAAAACAAATTACTTAATTAATTAACATGTAATAAAAAACAATGAACATGTGGACCATTCATATTGTTTAGATACGATATATCTATTTATAATTCATATTGTTTAGACACAACATATTTATTTAAAAATTGTAAGTTCAATTATCATACATTGAAAAAAATAGCGTGTAAATAAAACAATATGTGTAAATATCTACTATTTTAGGTTTTATTCAGCGAATCAACAAGATTAACCCAAGTGTATGAAGTGTATAGCAAGGATTCATTTCATGGTCATCATATATTGTTATGGTTAAATGCATCTTGATTAAGATTTAGATGAGCTTAGTTAAATTGTTAACTAGAACTGTTAGTCAATATTTAAATTCTTATGATTACAAAACTTTTGGTTTGTTCAATTGTTGCTTTAAATTTATTTTGAAGTCCATGCAGCTTTGGCTTGCCTTATGGTCGATTCTTGTTAGGAGATATCCACATTTTGGGGACCATGTCACAAATTTGTTATTATTTAATTGGGTAAACTGCATCAAGTTACTTTTAGAAGGTTTGTTGAAGGGGATCGACTCATTGCTTGAGAGGAAAAAGTGGACATGTCCCAAAGCTGGTACTGCTAAATACATTATATGCTATATTCTAGAGTGCTTTGGACATATGTAAGGCAAATATCAAAAATTTGCTTAGGATAAAAAATGGACATGTCCCAAAGCTGGTAAAAAATCAATCAAATGGTATAGCTAAATACATGGTAAGTTGTATCCTAGAAGTGCTTTGGACATATGTAAGGTAAATACCAAAAAAAAGAAAACATGTATCCAAGAAAGAATGTTAGTTGCAAAAGTAGAGTATATATGCATGGTACATGATGCCTCTTGTATCAAAGTCATCAACATATAAGGGTTTTTTTAGAAATGGAAATATTTATATAAGCATCACCATGATATGGATTACAAGGGTTAGTTTAAACTTCAAACCAAAGAAAAGTCATAATAACATGCATAAGGAGCATTATCAAAAAAATTCAACATGAATGTTGCTTGCAACAATTTTACATCACACCCCTTAGAAATGGTTAAGCGTCGTTCACTAACTTGAATGAACATTATTTAAATGATATGATTTGAATTGATTTGCATCCATATATAAGGCAGACACTTGTTGTGTCAGTCAATAGAGAAAAGTTATCTAGGATGAGAGCATTCACTGAACATCACACAGTACTTATTGCTTCTAAGGAACCATCAATCAGTTTTTTGTAGTTAGATAGAGATATCTCTTTCATGTCACAACCTATATAAGTGATTATTTCACAAATAAACTCATCAGTGACACATTATGGTATCCTTTCCATTGATAACACTTCTAATCTATGCATCTTCTTTATTGCAGGCAAAATCTTGAAGGCTTCTAGATGTTGGAATGACTGCATACGCAATTTCTTCATTACTAGTACCAAACTATAAACTAGAGTATTATGCCAACTTAAAATAATAATGAGAACTAACTAAAATATACAAAACTTAGTAAAGTATCCATCAACACTAATGAACTCAATCCAACAACTCAATCCAACATCTAATAGGAAAAATGCACCCTATGAGAGAGGCAAGTTAAGCAAGGAAATCCCACAAAATGACAAGCAGAGGTAACTTTCATAAATGATTTAAAAAATGCACATCCGATAAATCGCCAAGTTTAGTACCTCTAGATTAGTAGTTGAACATTCTACAATCAATTTGGTAAGATCTTCCTCTAGTATAAGAGAGAAACCTGAAACATAAATTTGTGTTGGAGACCCTATAATGAATAATCCTAAAGTCCAAGGAGTCATTTTATGCGATGTATAGAAAGAACTATAGATTATGTTCTTAGATAAATCAAGAATTCCTTATATTGTCTCAATATGTTGAGCATGTTTGCACCAAACGATTAAACACCAATCATACAATGAAGGAGGTATAACTTGGGTCACAAAGTCTTTGTCCCAGGAAGGCTTTCATTCAATTAGACAAGCATGGTCATCATTGCTAAAAAGATTTTCTTGATGAGTTTCCAGCCTGCCAATGCCTTTGTTCTTTCCTCTACCAAGAACCTAACAATAGGAAATAGGCCAAGCCAATATCTTCTCTCTTAATCATTTCCAACCATAGCATTATCTTGGACCTCTGCTTCGAAGATGATGGATAATATTGCATTGCATGGAGAACACTTTCCTACAATTGATTGCTTTCCTTTTCTATATGAGATTCGAAGCATCGATGAGGATTAAAGGGAAGTTCTCTAGCTCAAGAATTGGTCATATAAAATGAGAGTATTTATAGGAACTGATTTCCAATTATGCCTGTTTGAAATACATTGAAAGGTTGGTGTTTGAAATCCTTTCCTAGAAGTGTGATCATGTTATTTTACCCATTGGGAAGGATAGCTCGATATCTAAATATTGTGAAAACAAATGGACATGGGGCATTGGAGTAGCATTATTGTTAATGTATTAGTGATATATGGACGAATGAGAATGGAATGAACCAAGACTCAGTATTGAAGCATTCTAATGAGGAGGAAATGAGTGTTTTTAGTAAGTTAAAAATCGCAGAAAATCCCTATAAGCAACAGTTTCCTCTATTCTTAAAAGTGTCTCTTATTTGATTACACATATGAATCATAGAGGTGGAAGAGGTGTGTCGAACAACAACTGTTGTAAATATTTTCCTATCATAGTTTTCTTAGTATCGCTAAGAATTTTGAATCCCATTATGAATGTATTTCTTGGTAAGATCATAAGCAATAGGTGCATAACCTTTACAAGAATTGATCTTTTTATTCCAATTCTCCCATCGTAACCAATATAACTTTACTCTTGAAATGCACATCAAATGGTTTATGGTTTGGTGTTGGAGAATAGCTCTTGGTATTCTAACATAATAGTGCACTTACTAATTTTGTTACAGAGAATCTAAGAATCACTAATACAAATGAGGACTTAGGAGATATTCACCTTTGTGCCTTGGATTCCTATATTTTCTCCACTTGCACACACTTGTAAAAGTAATCCAAGAAATTTCCTCCACTTGCACACACTTGTAAAATTAATCCAAGAAATTATTGAGTTGGATTACGAGTCTTTCAAATGTTGTATTTTTAAATGTAGATGGTATGACGCATTTGAGAGGATGTGAAGACATGATACCCATACTGGATTGTTTTATAGAGATTCCTCAAGGTACCTACTAGAAGATAAGGATCCCTATGTCTTACCAATTCATTTTGAGTGGGTATTGTAGCTAATGGTATGGTTATATGAGAATATTGAAAGAAAAATTCAGATTTATATAGGAATAGGTGATTGCTAATGGGGTATACTTCCTATTAAAAGCATCATTTCATTTTATCTATTTTGAAAAGTATACTTTAAAAAACAAAGTAAAATGCATGTAGGTGTATGTGGTTGAGAAGGAGGGAGTAGGAAAGTATCCCATTGGTCAAATAGTAGGCCTTATCATATTCGAAACCATCAGAAGGATAAGGGTTGAAAAAACTAACTCTCTTCTCAAAAAATTTGACAACAAAAGGAATTTGGTGAATGATTGCTTTGTAGGGGTTAATGCGGTAAGACATTATGAGGAGAAAATACATCCCCCAAGTAATCATATAGGAGTGGATTAAAAATATGAATAAGAATTATCTAGGAGGATTCAACTAGTTCTAAAAGGATCTAATGAAGGCATAGGGATATCATGTCCTTGGAGATCACTTGGAATGACTTTGTGATAGTTAAATTTGAGAGTGGGACTAAATCCTTGAATATGATATTCACATAATTTAATTTATTCAAAAATCTAATTCGTTTCCTACATGGAGGGAATATATACCACATTTCTAATGTGTGTGATGGGGAGTAGAAAGGAATGTGGGACTTGGGGTGGAAATATGTTGAGAAGTTAGAGTTTCAAGGGTATTTGTTTGGGCTATGGAAAGACGTTTGGATAGTCTACAAAACACATTTTTTGGAATGTTGGATCAAATGAGAAAAATCCATTTTTGTGTGGACCCCCAACAAAGTCGAAGGGGAGTACAAGGTTTATTTGGGGTATAAGGTATGCAACAAACAAATAGAGCCTTGGAAATAGATCATGATCTAGAAGATGAAGGATTCTAGCAAGGTTGAACTCAAAATCCACATGTTATGTACTAAAAATTTGGATCTTCACCCTAGAACACGCTTGGGTTGTGAGAACCATCCTTGGTGTACTAAACCTTCAAACTTGATACCCCATATTACTCACATACCAAATATTTCATATGCATGTCCTATGTTGCAAGGGTATTTGTTTGGGCTATGGAAAGAGGTCTAGATAGTCTACAAAACACATTTTTTTGAATGCTGGATCAAATGAGAAAAATCCATTTTTGTGTGGACCCCCAACAAAGTCGAAGGGGAGTACAAGGTTTATTTGGGGTATAAGGTATGCAACGAACAAATAGAGCCTTGGAAATAGATCATGATATAGAAGATGAAGGATTCTAGCAAGGTTGAACTCAAAATCCATATGTTATGGACTAAAACTTTGGATCTTCACCCTAGAACACACTTGGGTTGTGAGAACCATCATTGGTGTACTAAACCTTCAAAATTGATACCCCATCTTACTCACATACCAAATATTTCATATGCATGTCCTATGTTGTGGATTAAGGCCCCACACATGGCATGTAATGCTTAGGGATATATTCCATGGACTTAGAACCTGGGTTTTTGCACCAAACTATTCCCTTATCCCCAAGAAACATATCAAGTCTTTTGAACCTTGAAATCATCATCATATCAAACTAGAGGATAAAGATGGTGTATTATGGGCATGTGTGATGCCCCAAGTGAGGAAACATGCCATGTGAACCCCTCATAAATATACGTTAATGCGTATTTCCTTTCCTTTTATCCCTAGACCACATCATGGGCATCATAACCATGTCATCCATTAAACCTTAGTTCGTAAACATCAGCCGTATCAATTTTGAATAAAGTCGTGAGTTTGAATACATCGACTTTGAAACCATGAGGGGTTTGTTATTTTCTTCATGTGAAGCTTCCAAGGATGATATAAATCATCAAAAACACATTCTCCTTGCCTTCACTATGTGCTACCCTTCTAAAGTCCATGATGACAACATTAAAGACCACAATGCCAATAGCATGAACCCATGACAGGTATGTTCTTATATTAATGTGAAGATGCCAAGGATGATATAAACCCTCAATGCCACATTCCCCTCACCTTCACTTTGCGCTACCCTGCTAAATTTGAGGATGACAACGTTGAAGACCATGATGCCAATAGCAGGTAGTTTGACATGTTTTGGTGCCCACATATGGATTTTGAGATTTTTGAAATTGGTGTAAAATGATTTTTTTCAAATTTTAATCTAAGGTTAAGAGATGGATAAAAACAAATGAGTACTAAATGACACATGGATGGAATGCACACATTTTATTTTTTGGTTTTTGAATTTAATGTAAAATGATTTTTTTCAAATTTTAATCTAAGGTGAAGAGATGGCTAAAATGAGTGAGTACTAAACGACACATGGATGGAATGCATAAAATATGAATTAAAATATTATCATAAGTATTTTTCTAATGTCCTTAAGAACACAAAGAGTACAAAGAAATGTCCTTAAGAGTACAAAGAAAGTTAGTTTTTGTGTTAAGATTGATATCCACTTCTTGTTCCTTGGATGTCCTTGGTAAAAATGAGGCTATGGATGGGGAGGTTGTCCAAAACAACTTTTTAGGGTGACATTTTGGTAGCACCATGATAGGTGTTATTGTACTACCTTTCTGCAAGGGGGGTGTGGGGGAACTACTAAACCCAATGGCCATATCAGTTAATGTAAAACCCAATGGATAAGAATATTTTTATGATCAACGCCTCACAACCTTTATTACTTATTATTAACTCCAATATCTCAAGTCCTGCAATATCCAAAAGTATTATGACATGCACCATCATCGTGGACATCGACGTTGTCATCATCATCATCAATGCCATATGGTACATCAACATCATCTTGGTCATCATTCTCACTATCATCATCAGCAGCAGCATTAAGTACATCATCAACAAAATAATTGTCATCATTGTCATTATGTTCACTCATATGACATTAGTGTTCTTAATCACACATCGACATTAGGATTAATGTCATGTAATTATTAAGTTCATTTATATGTTGTTACCATCATTTCGATGATAATAGGATTGTTTAGATGTTACAGAGATTTAGGTTCCATTAGAATCAATTAGGATCCAAAATTGATACCACATGCATAATCATCATTGAAATCAACATCGTCATCATCATCATACAATAATTCAACATCATTGTCATCGTAGTCATCATCAATATAATTTCCATAATAATGAGCAAGGATCTCTACTACCTCACAAGAATGGATGATATAGTCTTCTACTTATCAAATCATATCCATACACTCCATCACAATTATCGTAATGCATCATCATCATGTTGTTAGGTCCAATTAGATGCCATTAGGGTCTATCAAATGTTGTTGGGGACACTCAAATTCCATTAGAGCAATTTAGGTGACATTAAGGTAATTTACCCCTCATTAGTATTAATCAAGATATCAAAATGCCATGATTACGATCATTTACATGCCATTATGATGATTCAAGATCCAAAAGTACTATCATATGAATCATGATCATTGACATTGATATATCTGACGTTATGTTGAACGTTTTCCAAACACAATTCCTAGCTCTAAACTTAATGCAATTCCTAGCACAGTTCCTTTCGAAACTTTTGGCATTATTCCAGGTGCTATACCTGGATCTATACCTGGCGCTATGTTGGATGTTTTCTAGGCACAATTCCTGGATCTATAATTGGCGCTATGTTGGATTTTTTTCTTGCCAAATCATGGCACAATTCTTGTCGCTAACCCTGGATTAATATATGGTGCTATGCTATTCAAGACGTTTTTTGGAGGCTATTCTTGACATTATATGGGATGTTGTTTTTGGATGCTAATTGGGACGTTAAGTTGGACGCTAATTGGGATGATGATTGTGATGGTAATTGGGACATTGATTGGGACGTTAATTGGGATGCTAAGTAGCGTCCAAAATAACGTCAACTTTTAAAAAGGGACGCTAATTGGGACGTTATTTGGGATGCTAATTGGGATGTTAATTATCATCCAAAATAGCGCCAACTTTTAAAAAGGGACGTAAATAATGCCATTAAATATGCCATCATGTGGAAAAGCGTCCACTTTGTCCAAAAAATGATGAAAAATACACTAAAAGTGACAGTGGATGCTAAAAAGGAAGCTAAAAGAGGCGTTAATCACAGGGTTTTGTTGTAGTGTGATTAAGAGTTTCTGGGAAAATTTTCATAATCCAGGGTCTTCAAATGTGATGGATAATTTCATTTCTAAATTAAAATCTCTAAAGAAAGAAGTTGTTCTCTGGGCTAACAAAAAATCCATTGAGAACAGAGATACCATTCACCAAAGAGAATCTAAAATTGTTGATATTCTTATGTCCAATTCAACAGGGTCTGTTTCGGACAAAATTAAGGAAAAACTTTCTACTCTTCAACTAATTCAGGATGAAATCCTTTTGAAAAATGAAGAAAAAATGAGGCTCAAAACAGAGGTATTTGGCTTGAGGTGGGTGACAGAAACACAAATTTTTTCCACAACTTTGCTTCTTTTCGCAGGAATTTAAATGCTCTATGGAATAATTCTGATGAAAATGGTCAAATGACTTTCTCGTAGGATAAGATAAAATTGGCAGCAAAATCATTTTTCAAATCTTTGTTCAGAGACCAGCAGAATGCACTTATTGGTAATCAATTAAAAGTTATGGAACATTATCCATCTTTTTTTACAAGAGAAAAAGGTTTAGATTTAAGAAAAGAAATCACTTTGGATGAAATTCATAAAGTTATGCACAAGTTTGCAAAGGACAAGAGTCTTGGTCCAGATGGCTGGACAATTGAGTTCTTCTTGGCTTTCTTTGACATTTTAGGAAAGGATTTACTAGAAGTAGTAGAATTTTCTAGGAAGAAAATTTATATGCCTCAAGCCCTAACTGCTAATTTTATTACTTCAATCCCTAAAAATGACAATCCATAATTCTTCTCTTATTTCAGGCCTATAGCTCTTTGTAATATGGTCTACAAATTGGTCACTAAGATAATTGCAGATAGATTAAAGCCTTTGCTTTCTAAATTCATATATAAAGAGCAGTTTGGATTCTTAGATAACAGGAAGATACTTGATGCTATAGGGACTACCCAGGAATGCTTACATACTGTTAAGTTAAAAAATCTTAGATTAATGATTATAAAGCTTGACCTAGCAAAGTCTTAGGACAAAGTCGACTGGGAGTTTCTGAGACTGGCATTCCTGAACAAGTTTTAAATTGGATAATGTCTTGTGTAACCATTGCTAATTTTTCTATTCTGATAAATGGCTCTCCAACAACATTCTTCAGGAGTTCTAGAGGAACGAGACAGGTTTGTCCTCTCTCCCCGTTTTTATTTTTGGGTATAATTGAAGGGATCAGCATATTAATCATTAAAGCTCGGGAGGATGGTCAATTTTCAGGTATAAGATTCTCAGAAGAAAAAAAAGTCTTTATTTCTCATTTACTGTTTGTAGATGATGTGATCCTATTTGGTCTTGACAATATCTATGAATGGAATATTATGCACTCTCTATTGGATGTCTTTTGCAATGCAATAGAAATGAATATCAGCATTGAAAATTCATGTATCTACACTCATAATATACAACATGATTGCAGAAAGGAATTGAAGGAACTCTTCCAGTATAATTTTGAGAAGTTGGAGACTGGTTTTAAATACTTAGGATTCTACATAAAACCTAAAAGCTATATATTAAAGGAATGGCATTGTCTCATAAAGAATATTAACAAGAGAATTTCAAATTGATCCTAGAGATTTCTCAATCTTGGAGGCAGGCTAACTTTAATTAAAGCTACTCTTCAAAGTATTCATGTATACTGGTGCTCTCTAATTAAACTTCCAGCTTCAGTCATTACTTCTATAAGGAAAATATACTTCATTTTTAATGGTCTGGCTCAAATGGTGAAACAAAATTTCATTTATCTCCTTGGTAAATATTAGCTTCCCCCACAGTTCAGGGAGGTTGGGTATTAAAAAATTGTCTCTTTTTAACTCTGCTATGTTCCTCAAATCACTTTGGTGATGTCTTTTCTCTCAAATTCTGTGGAGTGATGTTATGAAAACTAAATATCTGAAGAACACTCCGGTCAATATTTGGATTAGAAAATCAGATTTTAAATATACAAGTGTGTCAGTGCTCTAGAGCAGCATGCTTAAAGTGATTCACTCGCTGAAAAAAGGTATAAGTTGGAATATAGGGAATGGGAAAAATATCCTTATCAAAATTAATCCCTTCATAGGCGATAATGGTTGTCCCTATTTACCAACATAAATTATAGAGCATCTTGCTTGGATTGACATGAGGACTATGGATGTAATAATGAGGCCCAAATGAGCTATCGTCAAAGGTGGTTACTGGTTAAATGCTAGATATATGGGTCTAAGTGGTCAGTGGGCAGTAAAATGGGATTCTTAAATTGAAATTTTGAAGAATGCTGGTATTAAACATAGTATTGAAAAAGACACCCTGGTTTGGTCTAGAAACAAGAAAAATGGTAATCTGACAGCTAAGTTGGCTTATGAAATTATGATAAGAAAAGTCAACAATTTGGAGCTTACCTCATGGACAAAAGTATCGTGGAATTGAAACATTCCTACCAAATTGAAGTGATTTTGGTGGCTGACTCTCAAGGACAAAATCCTTACCTAGAAAAATTAATTGAATAGAGGATGGCAGGAACCAAGCTTATGTTTCTTGTGTAGAAATGAAGGTGAAAATAACTTCCATTTGTTTGTTGAATGTTCCTTTTGTCTAGAAGTTTGGAGAACTATTAAAGATCTTATTGTCATCAGTTCTAATTAGGGAAAAGGTAGTTTAGAGTACTCTTTTCACATCTGGTTCATTAATGAAGATAAGTTTAAACTATTGCCCATCTTCATCTCCTGGTCTATTTGGAGTGCAAGGAATCATGCAGTTTTTCAAGACATTCAGCCAAATGTTCTTTTATGCAGTATTAGAGGCCTGAATCTTTTTAAAGAGCATGAGAAACCTGTCAGCAAAAGGAAATCTAAAAAGCTTTATATGTCAGCAAAAGTTTCTAAAGGAGCGGTTGGATATTTTGATGGTGCTTCCAATCATGATTTTTGCGGCTGTGGCATTGTGCTTGTTCTAAGTAAGGATCACTTTTTACATATCTGTTTAGGTGGTGGTTTGGGGTCAAATACTAAACCTGAACTCTTAAGTTTATATGGTCTTTTGTTTATAGCTTCACATCTTGGTGTTTCAGACATCAATATCCTTGGTGATTCTAAAATCATTATAGATTGGCAGAATGGTTTATCAAATATGCAGGTGATTTCTCTCAAACATTGGACTCGGAAAATTCAAATACTCGGAAAGTCTTTTGTGAATATCACTTTTAGACACATTTCTAGATGTTTAAATGTTTAAGTTGACTCTCTATCCAAAGAAGCTCTTTCTCTTAATTTTGGATCTGCAAGAATTCAGGAATTTCTGGAAGGTAAGGTGACCTATGAAGGCGAATTTGATCTGAAGGAGATAATATTTAAAGAAGACTTTTGATGGGATTAGACCCCTTCTGATTAGCAGGTGCAACATTTTTTAAATTGTTTTGAAGTATTTGTTTTGAAAGCACTGTAAGTGACTTTCAGGACGGATGTAATTTTTCCTTGATTTAATAAAATAGAAGGAAAGTTTTTTTGTGAAAAAAAAACAATGAACCCAAAGAAATTAAAAAATGGAGAGCGGGAGGATGAATTAGTTGAAAGTGTTGGCTACCGTTAGATTGCATTTCATGTTAGCTTATGAGGGCTAAATACATATGATGAACTTGATGGACTCGAATAACACTTAAAGCTATCCTAAAAATCATGCCCTTATGAGACTACCAAGGAAATTTGACATTAGATTTGAGCTACAATAGGAGTCATTGAGAATCCAAAAATGAATAATCACACAAAGGAATGTGCCACTTCAAAGGACATCCTAACATCTTTAACATAATCCTGAATAATGATCCACAAAATAAACTACAGCAGGAAGGAAAATGATCATAACTTATGTAGGAAACAAATAGGCCCAACCCCTCCCAAAAAGTTAAAACTACAAAGTAAATGGATCCGTCTACCAAATTGTTTGTGATGCATATTACCATGAAAAAAGATACCAAAGAAACCACAAATATTTTCCAAAGCCAAAGCCAAAGCCAAGATCCTTATAACAAATAAAGTAAAATTTTACCATGAGCAAATTAAAGATATAAGCAAACAAAATTCTCTTCATTTGCGAAACTTCACTTCTCTTTCCAAGCATGCTCTAAAACTTCTTTTAGCTTAAACAATATTCATATGCACTGAGAACCCTACATTTAATTATACTTTTCTCTTTCCAAGCATGCTCTAAAACTTCTTTTAGCTTAAACAATATTCATATGCAGTGAGAACCCTACATTTAATTATACTGGGCTTTTGTAAAAACAAGGAAGGTGAAAAGCCCATGGTCTAGATCTTAGATGACACAAGGGCTTTCAAAGAGTGAGAAGTGATGAAATCAGGGTATTTACATAAAGCTCAATAACAAAATAAGAAAAGAGGGTTTTTAAAGAGTCTTGAAACATATGCAAGAAATCAGTGTATACATCTTAAGCTTATCTTGGTTTTTAGGGAGTAAGCTAAACTCTAGATAATTTGCATCAATTTTTTGGCCAAAATTTTGACCAAAATCTGGTAAGAATTGTTAAAATTGTAGTTTTAGTTGGTTGAAATTGCATAAGCACTGGTGCTCTAAAGGTTATGAAGGAGGCTGAATCTACTTTTCCAACCAAAATTGCAATTTGAAAAACCAAAATAACAATTTCAAAAAAAATTTCCTACCCCACAAAGGTACAAATAGTCTAGAATTTAGCTCACTCCATTCTTTAATTTCAATAAAAAGCAAGCAAAATCAACAGTTGACTCTGCGCTTTACCCATTGAATAAAGAGAATCAGCAATCCTAATAAAAATTACCCTGTATACATAAATCCAAAAAACAAAAGAAGAAAATAGTCTTTATGGACAGCACATCATTCATAGTTTTGACGGGTGACTATGAATTTCAAATTTGAAACAAAGATTTTTGGGCATGCCATCTTTCTTATCAGACTATAAATTGAAGCATGTCAAATAACTATGAGGATCATGGACATGTGAAGGCAGCATGGGTGAACACCTAGTTGACAGAGTAGTTAATACTCTGCAACCGGGTTGATAGACCTCGCTCGTGTCTTCACCAGCGCATGAATTCTCTCACGTTTCACCTTCCTTTCTTTGCTCCAGTCCTATGGTCCGAAATTACTCCGAATCATCCTATCCTTCCTTTGCAATAACGTTTGGGGCCACGTCTTTGCACTCTAACCTCTTCTCCTCCGACCATAATGATTGTCTCGAGCCCCCAACTTCTCTGAAGGAGGACGGCGTGGAGGACGATTGACAGGAATTCCAGGTGAGGAGAAGAGCAGACGTTTCAGCCATCTATTCTCCTCCGACCATAATGATTGTCTCGAGCCCCCAACTTCTCTGAAGGAGGACGGCGTGGAGGAAGATTGACAGGAATTCCAGCTGAGGAGAAGAGCAGACGTTTCAGCCAGCTAGAGAGAAAACGGTTCACTCTGTAGGTAAAAGTTTTCCAAACTATAGTTCGGAGTTGTTGGTTCGCCCTACGCTCGACCTTGGACGATGCTTGGGGAGTAACCTCGTGTACAAACCAATGTAGACTAATGAAACTGGAAATTATGAAGAATCCATAAGTTCCCATGGATGGTAAAGAGCATGACACTTTCTTCCATACACAAGTTAAGTATAATTACTCCTTAAAAACTGTGTCCTTTTGCCCTCTCTGGGTTGCATTGGATAGGGTGTATACCACTTTATGTGTTTTTTTGCAATTGGTATAAAGTTAGGTGTTGACTTGTAAGGGTTATCTATTGAACTACAGAGTATTTAATGTGGTTGTATTAGGTTTGATGATAATTGTATTTCTAGCCGCTCAAGATCCAACGATCATCAAACTTGTTGTCATAAATAATAACCTTATTAAAAAAATCAACGTCATAAAAATTGTGTGCTTAATATTTAATGTGTTTGCCCAGGCCTTTGGATTTCAAGCTGTTCAACGCCTTGTTGAGCAGCTGCTTACTCAGTAAATACTGTGGAACAAGCTGGTTATTGATCACTGCTTAAAAACAACTCCACTTTACTAACTATGGGCAATAAAAACTATAACTATAGGCAATAAAAGCTAAAGCCTGGAACCACTGGAGTATTCATTGTTAGTCCAGTTAAATAGCTATGGCAAGTGATTTTCTTACCACCACTTTCACTTAGATCACTGCTTAACTCACGGTTATGCAACCTCCAGAGTATATTGCAAATACTTCAAATCTCAGGCAGATGACGCAACTTCCAGTTTATATAGCAAATTCTCAAATACTTCAAAAGCTCACGCAGTCCCTCCAGTAAACAAAATTGATTGAGAACTCAACCGGCCAATATGGTACCGAGTCCACAACTAAAAAATGACCTTAGTTCAGAGCGAAATAAAATAAAAATTCAAAACAAGATGAAATAACCGCTGATTTTTAGATTTGCATTGGACCTCTTTGTTTGTCACTATTAATTTTTAATATATTGCCTAAATTGGATTCTTATTTCCCACATTTAAAATTTTAAATACATTTGCGTTGGGTGGATTCTTACTATTAGTTTTTAAATATATTGGGTTCAAAATTATAAAATTATAGACGTGTTTTTTGGTTTTAAAATTATAAAATTATACACATGAAACATGAGTTGATTTTTTTTTATAGAAAAAAAAGCCAAGGTGTTTATTGATATTTAGTGAAAATGAAAGTAATAAAGTACATTGCCCAAAATAACTGTAATAATCCTTTCAAGAAGACTAATCTAAACTATGACATAGAAAGTGACTAAAGAGACAGACAAGTCCAAAGTCCACACAGCCATCCCAAAAAACAAGTCATAAAAAAAAGCAGACGATACACATTAATTACTACCATCTAAGATTCAAAACAGTCGTCTAATAAACAATCAACAAAGATCTACCAATTATCAACACTCACTGAAATACATTCAGAAAACATCGTTGAACTTCACATTGTCTTCAAATTCCTTAAAAGTTAAAAGAATAACTTAAGAGTTTCCTTAGATAGACTATCAACCACAGAATTGTGAATGCCAAACGTTTTTTTTAGAAGAAAAAATCCAGTCATTGATATTCATCAAGAATCAAAGGGCATATTACATAGCTGACCCCATCCGGAAAATATCCATACATCAACTTCAGCAGATAAGTAGCTGAACATAAAAACAAACCCAGACATTAAATCACAACCGGCCAAACCATAAGGGTTCCACAAACAGCATGACAAAAAATCACATGAGTGATCACGGCAAGACACAAAGGCAACCAAACAGAGAGCACATGTAGAGACCAAGTAGCTGACCCAAAGATGCCCACTATCCAAGATAACGCAAAGGATCTATCCAAAGTACAAGTGCCCATAAAAAAGAGGAGACTGAGCTCTGGCACATAGCTCTAGAAGAGCTTGAAATCACCACTCTCTATAACCAAATCCTCATAAGTTTCAGAGAAAAGACATAGGCCAAAGGCCAAAGCAAGGGCATCTTTGGATAAACCATCTTCTCTCTGACTGTGCTCCCTATAGACATGATTTATGTCCACACCGAGAAAACAAGGTAGCAGGTGTCTGATGGCTTCACCAATGATCTAGCTCCAGGGAAAACAAAGAGGCCTTGCAGGTTTCCCAGTTAATAATGAGTGAAGAATCACCAAGGATATGTAAAGAGGGCAGCCCCATAGCATGTGAAAAATAAAGAAGAACCCACATAGCCAACAACTGAACCCTTGTATTGGTACTGGAACCACAACCAAATTTGATATGAAAAGAGTGAACACTGCTGATAGCTAGGAAGACCCCAGCACCACCCATCTTTTCAGTTGTTGCACCGTCAAAGAAACCAAAGGGATACACCAGACAAGAGCAAGGCCAATATGTCTGATTTTCTGCATTTTTTTTGGAACTGGATAGCTATGAAGAAGATATTGCACCTAATAGACAGTGCCAAAGAGAGACACCACATTCTCCTCGAAAATTCCCAGATTTTGAGCCTTCCAAGTCCACCAGAATACAAAGAGAGGAAGATAGCCAAAGGTTGTGTTCTGAAAAAACCATGAATCTAGAAACTCTAAAATAGGGCATCTGACAGAGGGAGGCTTAAAATGGAAGACATCACCAAGAGAAACAAAGGCATTTTTTGTATATGCATAATCTACAAAAATGTGATGAACAAAATCCTCTCTTGAATTGCATAAGCCACATCTGCTAGAACCGATCCAGCCTCTGCTCATAAGGTTATCCTAGGTCAAAATACGGTTCTTGATTGTCAACCATATGAATCATTTGATCTTCAGAGGAATCTTACATCGCCAGATAACAATTAAAAAGTTGCCTTCAACCGAGACAAGATGTGTCTTTACAATCAAATGATAAGCAAGAGCTACAGTAACCTTACCATCCTTTTTGTTGTGAGACCACTGCAACGATGTCTGATACATATTCGAGATGAATCCCACCATGCTCTAAACCCTCAATATAATTGTTCCAAACAATTTTCCAATCGCCATCCAACTCCAAGTCATCAGCTGATAACCAGCATGACTAAGGATCCACAAAGGGGTTACGAGTGTGTTGAAGAGTAGTAATCCCATAATCACAGAGATATTCCCTTAGTTCCTGAGAGAAATAAAGGCATGAACTCAACCCAATGACAGGGTTTGATCCAATGATAATATTCTGTCCATTTCCAACCTTCCAACCCAGGCATCTTCCCAACTAGGATAGGGTTTTTAAGAACCCATTCCAAATAATAGAGGTACCTCTGACCGAGAAATGCTTACACCTAAGCCATAACTCCATCGAACGCTCTTTCATATACTTTACAGGGATTACATTATGCCAAATATCCGTTCCCATAATAGCCATCCAAAGACTTCAGAGTCTTAAGGAGATACTGAACCAAGATAAAAAGAAAATTATACCCCAACCCCCAAACTCCAGTGGCTTAGCTAAGGACTTCCAATCAACCAAATGATAATGTGACATGTTCCCATTAGAGCCCCATAAAAAGGAAAAGATCAGTTGTCTCAATTTGTTAAGAATAGATATCGGGACCAGTACCAGTGCAAACCAATAAATTGGTAGACTTACCAACACAACTTTAATGAGAACAAGCCTTCCCCCCAGAGAAAGGAACTTGTATGCCCATTGTTTAATCCTTTTTTCAAACTTCTTCAACAACCAAAGCCAGTCCTTGACCTCGTAGCCTAGAGGTTTGAAATAATAACCAAGATATTTGAACCCCACTTGAATGGGATCCGCGGTATATGGCATGATATGACGAATACTATTCAGCACTTCCTCCCCTAAATCATTATAGAGGAAGCCATACTTGTCAATGTTGATGCTCATACCAGAGGGAGAACAAAAGGTGTCCAATATGACCTCAAAAGCCATCCACTCCTCGAGGGTACCAAGGCTAAAAAGCACTACATCGTCTACAAAAAGAAGGTGTGTGAGGGCAAGTTATGTAGAGATATTGATGCCCCTAATCTTTCCACTTGCCTCGGCATCTTTTATAAGCAAACTTAGACCTTCTATGACCACACAACAGAATTTGAGCCCATAATCTGACGGCTTC
Organism: Pseudotsuga menziesii; assembly: GCA_001517045.1. NCBI lineage: Eukaryota > Viridiplantae > Streptophyta > Pinopsida > Pinales > Pinaceae > Pseudotsuga > Pseudotsuga menziesii. The sequence goes on from LPNX010677697.1 coordinate 269,720, forward strand.
CATGTCTGAAATTCGACAGAAGCCTGTCGGTAATTCCACAACAACAATTTGTTTTTTCGTCGGTGGCATATTGTCGTATATTTGACCACATTCCAAACCCCGTTGAATTTTCGACTCCCATATAGTCAAAAATCCGACTTCTCTTTCCTGATGACATAACGAATGCCTTGTCGAATTTCTGACGGAGACATGTTGAATGTCCGACAACTCTTTAGTCATTGCCCCGACAGTGAATTTTGAATTTCCCAACTTCACCTTGTCATTTGTACGACGCTTAGGTCATCGAATTTCCAACGGTTTCTAGTTGGTTTTTTGTCACATACCCCAATTTTGTAAAATTATGTAATTTGTTTTATTATTTTCTGAAACATTATGTTAAACTTAATCCTAAGTAGGGATTGATGACTCAGCAGAGTCAACAGTTATGGAGTGTAATTGAGAATATTTTATTAATAATATATAAATTATGGAGACAACAGCATGGGAGAGCTGTTAAAAGAGGTTACTGGTCAAACTGGTTGTTGGAACTAGGTGGAGAGGCAAAGGACAAGTGGCAGCATCCTCAAGCACTTCCTAAGTTGCACGTGGCAACTTCCCTATATTTGGGGTCATGATTCCCCAAGAAAGTGGAATGTGAGCAGGTGGCTCATTAAATGACAGTTAACCCAACTAAGACCTAGTCAATCTTTAAAAGTACTCAATGAAGAGAGCTAAGGCTGCTCAGTTTTTACTCCAGGAAGAATTCATTCAGCTGAATGTGATTCAGGAGTTTCATTTGAGGAAAAGGGAAGATAGTAAGGAAGTGATTTTGAGTGAATGTTTGCAGGAACTTGATGCTGATTACAGCTAGTTGAGCTGTGGGAACTGTCTCAAAATTCCGAGTTAATACAGAGTTGAAAGACTGTATCTGTTTTGCTGCACCTAGTTCCAATCCAGGGAGACCAAAGCAAGCTCGGGGGTCCTGAGAAGTCGCTGTTTGAGCGCTCTCCAGGAATTTGGTAGGGAGGAA
>LPNX010677711.1:4503-116617 GCA_001517045.1 Pseudotsuga menziesii
ACCATGTAGCTCATACAATCTGTTTTGCCAATTCTCTAGACCATCATCTGAATCTGTCATGCAGGAGCTGTCATACTACCAATCCATGATACCTTTGGAATTATGATCAACATAATCTTCTTCCTTCACTGTGATATTGTAGATATGGTCCAACACATCCTGATCTTCATCTCGGAGCGGTTATGTGTACCTTTCTCCTTGAGAAGGATCCAGTGGGACTATGACTCTCAATTATTTCCCTTCGAAAGTCATCTGTCTCTTCCTAAGGTTAATGACTGTAGCATTTGACATTGCCCACTCAATACCTAACAAGGCTGGATAGGGATTGTTGTCGTCAATGATCTCAATTATTTTGAAGTCTACTACAGTATAAACGCCATCAATATCTACTGAGACATTAGGGAATCGTCCTAGGGGCAGAATCTTCTGCCGATTGGCTAATATCAACTGTATAGGTGACCAATCAAAGGTAGGTTGTCCCATTTGTTCCCATTTTTTCTTGGTTAAGACATTTACCTCTGATCCTAGGTCTAGGATAACATCAGTCATATCATACTCTCTTATCTGGGCTTTCAATCTTATTTCCCTGCCAGTTCTTCTGACTTGATTAACAAATTTTTCCTAACCAGTATCTTGCTGAGGTTCGCAGGAACTAATAATGTTCTGCAACTCACTTAAAGCATTCTGGTTTCTTAAAAGTTTTAGACAACTTTGTATAAAGGAAGACAGTGTACTTACTTTATCCATCGAAGCTTCGTGTGGCTGCGATTGCTGCTAATGTGGCTGCGCAGGTGCTACTCCTGTGCTAGGAGCCGCAAAATATTTCTTGGTTTCCATGAATGTCTATTTCTCTCTTTCAATATCAAATGCAGGGGCTTTCTCAAGTGCCTTATGAACCCAAGCCGTGATAGGCTGGTTCTCCTTGGTCTGCGCATCCGTCATAGCTCCACTTCTGGTGACAACATTAATAGCTAGGCCAGGTCTTTGCTTGATAGAAATCATCTGAATATTTTGAGTGGGGGAACTATTTCTATCCTGAATCTTAGCTATCAACTGCGAGCACTTCTTGATGCATGATCAACCGCTCTGCAATACCGACATGTCGTAGTTGGGTTCCGACAATCTCTTTCTAGATGCCCAGCTAGGTTACAGTTCTAACACACCACCTAACCGCGTCCTCTTCCAGCCATACCACCACCACCACGGCTTCCAAAAGCACCTCTACCTGATGCACCACTATGGGAGCCATAGCCAGCATTGCTCAGTCCCTCATTTTGAACCCGATAGGCATCATAGGTGTGCTCTCTCATGAAGTCATAACAATGACACTCATCTTCATTATGTCCTATGGACTTACAAAATTTAAAATAGGGGTTCTTAGCTACTTCCCCATACCTCTGTAGCCGATAGTAGTCTTCAGGGCGATGCTTCCCTATTGTTCTGCAAAGCTCATAATAAAGAAATTTCCAGTGAAATGGGTTTGGCGCACCAGTATTCAGGTAATTTCTTACCACAGGGCAGTGTTCCTTGGCATGACCTTTTGTGCAACATTGTGTACAGAAAACCTCTTCGTGACCGGTTTTTCCTTGTTTCATATCGCGAAGCTCCAGATCCATCGCTACCAACTGCGCTTGGATTTTAGCAATACCAGAATTATCTGCGACAGGGGTGGTTTCAAGATTCATTGCGATTTCCAGAGCCTCCTGCTGGTTAGCAACCTTCTATTGCATGAGTGGAGTTTAGATATGTGGTAGTAATGCTGCAATGAACCATTCCTTGTGCTGCGCAAGTCCAATGGTAAAACTGACTTGGTCTAGCAGGACTTTGAACCTCTGATCAAATTCCCACACTGATTCGGCACGCTTCTGCTGAATCTCTTTCAACTCTGTGATACACTGCGACTTTGATTTCAGCTTCTTAAATTCCTTTATCATTGCTACTTTTATATCAGGCAGTGCATGGTTCTGAGTGCTATAAAACTTCATGAACCAGGTCAGAGTGCAGTCTTTGAAAGAATTAACTAGTTGCTCTCTTTTTGTATCTTGATCCGTAATGGACTTAGCAGTCCACACTACTTCACATAAAAACCAGAACTTTTCTGGATCCTCTGATCCGGTGCTTTTGAAAATAGGTAGCTTGATGTCATCATGCATGTGGGCCATAGCGGATCTGGGGGGGTGGGAGGGGGACTAAAAGTAGGAAGGGGGGAACTTACTGGGGTAGGCTGAACTACGAGAGGAGTACTTGGGCTAGGGTCACTTTCAGACTGCGACGGGTTCTCGGGGATAATAGGTCTTCACTGCGGGGTTACGGGAGGGTTTCCAATAGAAGGGTTTTACTTGGGTTCTGAATCGATAGGATTTACAGGGGAATACTCAGTAGGCTGACCCTGGGAATAGGATCCAAAATCTCGCTTGTACCTTTTTCCACTTCGCAGCAAACCACTTTGCTCGTCGAAGGTGTTGTCACTTGCAAACAAAGGTTAGTAATACAAAATCTAATAGTCTAATTCAATGAGTAGTGTACCTTTTTCAGCTAATAGCATTTTAATTCTCAAACTAAATGAATGCAAAAACTTACCCCTGGTTCCTTTAAAAAACTGTCGCTCGGCTTCACTAAAGGATGTACTCGTGTCGATGGCGAACTCCATCACAAAGGCTTCAAGGGTTCGCGTTGTCTAGAAATCAACAGCGTGGGATATCTTGTTGTTCACCCTTTTCAGTATATTAATTCTCGCGAGGGTCCAAGCAGGAAAATGACGTTATTGAAAGTTCTTCCTTCTCTCTGTTAACCTAGCTAACCACTGGTGTAACTCTATGTGGATACTACCAAAGAAAATTTCATAAACATCACCAAAAACATACCTTTGTAAAAATTTGTTTGCACTACGATGCGGATCTTTGTTTTCTTGCTCAGCGAATTTCAGATAAGTCTCGTCAAGCCAATCACCAATTTCCTTCATAGAGGGTCTCCAGAACATAGCCCTCGAGCTACGACGTAAACCCCTCTTGAGCAGATACTGAGTTCAACCGGAAACGAAACAAATTTGTTGGGCACTAGGGCAGAACCGGGTTTTATACCTTTAACTTTGCACCAACAAAAGACCCACAGTGTTGTCCCTTTCGGCAACAACCTGCGAACAGGTTGAAGTCTCACCCGAAATAGCTATGGGATGTTGCAGAACTAGGTTTCTACAAGCAGAAGAGGGATATTACTATACCTTTAGCTTTTAGCAGATTATAAGTATAAATCATAGAGCTTAACATTCACTTATTTAGCTTCACGGTTAGATAAACAAATAGTGCCTTGCGCAACCCTTTCCTGGGAATTCACTGCGAATTTATTATCTAGCGGTGATCTTTACTTATTAGATATATAGATATTAATGCATGAAAGAAACACAACAGAAATAGCACACAGAACCACAACACAAGATATAACATGGTTCACCCCCAGTGTAGGGGTTACGTCCATAGAACTCTGTTTTATTCAACTTTCTACAAAAAGCGCAGTTCTGATCTGTGCACTTAGCTGCAGATCCTTTAAGTCCTCAAATCCGCGCACACAGCTGCAGGCCTCTGCGCACATAGCTGCAGATTTCCTTAATCACCAAAAACCCTCTGTGCACATAGCTCCAGACGTCATCCATGCACATAGCTGGGACTTAACCTTTTCTTACAAAAATAGCCTTAGCTTCACATTGATTCCTATTTCATAAAAAGCCTAACCTTAATTCTTTACAAAAGTGCTTATTTATAGTGCACCTATTACAAAACCATGGTATTAAACCATGGGCACCCCAAACCCTAAACCCTGGACTTAAACCATGGGTTTATTACAAACAGAGTATTTTGACTCAACCTCGACACCCCTAAGACTATTTTGAGCTGTAACTCCGCTTACAAAATCCAAAAACCCGCGGAGTTACCCACCTTAAGGACCGTTGAGGTGTGCGCCCCAACAATGCTCCTTCTTTTGTTTCTCCTTCCTCCTCTTATGTTTTTCTTTATCTGCTTCCTGTGTACCGCAACAGTCGAGGCAGGATCTTTAGTTTGTGGATTAGAGGCCAATCATTTGTCTGGTTGGGGAGGTGGGATGACTACCACCTCTGGTTGTGTGGATGTAGTTGGTTGTGGTGGGCCTATATCTGAGTCAGAGGGTGGTGGTGGTGGTGATGGAGTTGGAATGTTTGGGGGTGATTGGTTTGGGAGAGGTATGGTTGAGTGGTGGGTCGTCGAGCTTAGGGTGTGAGTTTAGGTCAGGTTCTCCCTTAGTAGGTGCGGTGGTTGGTAGGTCGGCTTGGGGTATGGGGTTGGTCGGTGCAATAATGGAGGATAGATGTCCAATCACTTTACCTTCCTTGTCGGGATTTGTTTGGAAATTCGACGTGATGGTTGCAACAATTGGGGGTTGTGCGCCCTATCCTATGAAGATAGGTTCCTGGGTAGAAATATTCTGAGATGACTTAAACAATGTAGGCAGTGTCTCAAAGAAAGCTTGCAAGTCCCTATCTCTGTCGAATTTTTCTTTCACAGCCTCCGGCATTGTACTTTTGTATAAGTCAAGGGGGCTGACTAACTGTGGTGCCGGTGCTTGCTCCTCAGTTATTTTGGTTGGTGATGGTGGTGGAGGCATCGACATAAGATCGATGACATTTTCATGTGTCATCCTAGTCTTTTCTTTTTTTGGTCGACCTGCTTATGCTCTAGCGTCAACAAATTGCTGGAACTGGGTTTCAATTGGCACTTTATTTGCTGCGGCATCCTCTATGATGTTGAAGGCCGTGGCTATTAGTTCCTTCTCATCCTCTGACGATTTGGAAATGATAAGCTTACGCTTACCTTTACCTTGTTGTTGTTCTTGTGTTTTTATTTTCTTCTTGGTTGTTGCTATTTATTTTGAGAGTTTTCGAATAATGCCTTTTGTAACAGCATACTTAGGGTTGTCAGGTTCTATCTCGCCCATCAGTGCCTAAGTCGGGATGACACTTTCTGTAGCTGGAGGAGTTATATGCTAGTGTGGCTGTGGCTTTGGCTCTATGGTCTGGGGTTCTGTTCTCTTGGCGGTCGGAGGTTTGATAGTTATCTGCAGTTTACCGGTGTGTTCGACCGGTGTCTCCTTCAACACAAATGTGTTGATGTAGAGGTGGAGCTCATAGTCTTCCTCTTTTTCCTGGTCTGTGAGTGGCTCCTTGATTGATAAGTTGATCTATTTTGCTACTGCTGGTACTGGTATTTTTGTCTTGGCCTGTCGAGACAGTTCCTGGAAGATATGGTCGATAGATGGTTAGTAGTCAAGTGCTTTGGCATTGGAATAATCGCCCTCCATGTGCCACACCGAGGTATGGTCAAGCTCCAGCTGGATGTCGGAGCTCGCAGCTAGATTTCATCGGATGTTTTGAGGCACCCTCCATCTAGTGGTGCAGACTTTGAGCTGTTGGAACCAGTTCTCCAGAAATAATTTCCCGTGCTCCAGTTCGTGCAAGGTTCCTTTCTGGGAGAACGGTTTAAACCTCCACATGTTGAAATTCGATGGTTCCCGAAAGACTGGGCTCCCCTTTGGGCAGATGTGGTACATGACAATCCATAAGATGAGGGAGGGGAACTTGACGATTCCCCCCATTTCTTGACATTTCTCATAGATGGTCTTCACCATGTCGACGACATAATCACCCCATCTGTATATTCATCCGTCGGTGGCAATAGTGTCTGTTACCACCTAAGTTGTACTTAGTGGTTTTCTATCAAGTGAGCCTAGTGAACTGGATAGGGATAACTTGTTCGAACTTCAGAGAACCTTCAGTCTTACTTCCGGGAAGCTTTGTTGTATCATATCACATGTTCATGCCCCATGGGGGAATTGTAATAAATGTTCTAGCATGATAGTGTCTGTAAAAGACTCGATCTCCTAGACTTCATTTTTCAATCCGATCAGCCCAGGGTGTTTTTTCCCTTGGTTATTATTGGTTGTTGAACAAACGACTGATAATTTCTGAGTTTTTCACTCCATACCTCTAAAGTTGGGGTGGTCGGCTTGGAATTTAGGCCTATTGAGGTTATTAGAGTCTATGTGTCAATGTATAAACGTGCTAGACATCATTTTTGAGTCATATGAACATGTCTAAGTCCCCCTAGGTGTTTTTCAATTTTTCAATTTTTTAGTTTTTTCAGTGTTTTTTATTAAATTTTAATTTTTCCAAAACTTAGGCTATTTTTTAATAGTTTAATTGGAAAAATTGATTTTGTAATAAAAGTGGGCCAAATAATCAATTTCAATCATGTAGGTGCTCATTTTCAAGCTAAGAGCACCATGTAAACCCATGGACCCGCTATTTCCTAGTTTTGAGTGATTTTCCATCACTTAGGTAAGAAAGCCCCAAAAATCAATTATTAATTATTTTAATTAATAAATTGATGAATAATGGAGAAAATCCAAAAACAATAAATTAGTGGATTCTCAGCCAATTTGATTGAAATCAGTTAGATTTGAAGGAGATTGACTGGATCTGACAAATCCTTGACTGAAGGAGGTGATCAAATCAGATCCAGAGTTGATCTTGAGCATCCTTTATGGGGAATTTCTCCCTCCCTCTCTCCTCAACCGTTCTGGCTCATCTGGATGAGTTTTGGGCCGATGTGTCAGTGTATGGGTTGATGTGTCAGCTAGATCAGGCCCCTGGTTGACAAGTAGGCTTAGTCCAGCTTCAGTTGTGCATTGATGAACTCTCCATCAGTTGATTTCACTTGATTCCATGAAGAATTGCGCCCCCCTGGGCTAGATGGCCTGCAAATTGTATAAATCCTTCTTGAGGCTCCCTCTTCCAAGCTAGTTAGAATTGGATTGAGGTGCTATTGCTCTTGTACTGTATTGTTTTTTCATTATGGAATAAAGAAGATTTGGAGGCAAGATCTACGGTGTAATGCTCTTCATGTGTGGATGTTGATTGTCAAATGCTTATGAGGTATAATCTGCTTTTGTTTATCATTGCTTTGCTGGTTAATTGTTGGCCTTGAAGGAGAGAGCGCCCTCCTATTAGGGTAAGAGTTTATTCTAGTTTGATTTATGCTCTTACTGCTTCTTGTTCTAGATCTATTGGATTTGTATGTATTTTAAGTTTAATTGCATGCTTTCCAATCATCTCTTTCGGCAGCACCTATGTTTTAACCATCTGTTTGTGCAAGGGTTTTCAAGTTGCAGGTGATCTCGCTAGTAGAAGAGGTTGATCTGGTTTGAATATTCCTCATATTTAGTATCTTATGAATGACATAGTCCCTCGGTGTTCCACCAAAGAAGAATCCAAAGCCCAACATTCCCAGGCTTCAAACACTCTTTCTCTCTCTTCCTCCTTTAAAAATTATTAAACTTTACTCAAACTGTTACTTTAAGGTTTCTTTTTAAATATGATCTACCTCATCAAGAAAAGAATACATAGATATAATTAGCAATATCCCTTCAAATTTCTAGATCTTAGTTTCATTGTGTACATAAAGTTCAAATTCAAGAGATCTAGCTAAATTGCCTTAGTTTCGCAAGTAGTTTATTGAAAAATTCATAGCTTGCTGTTAAGGTAGTTTAATTTGCTGTTCAATAATTTCAATATTCTGCAATATCAGTGCTTTTAATTGGCTGCACAAAAATCAAGCCAAGATCCCAAGGAAAGCTTTCTTTCGTTGGTTCCTTTTTCGTCGATTTAGCTAGTTTAATTTCATTAATTTTTTGAGATAAAGTAGGCTGACCCAAAGGTACTATTAAATTTCTTTGGGGCATTTTTTATTATAATTTGCTCACTTTCATTTAGCAGTTCTGACAGATAAGAAAGGAAGTTGCTGTCCAAAGTGGCTTTTGGAGCGCTTAAATCCCCCTAGGGGTCACTCTTTTGTCACATAATTTGTAATTTTTTTGTATAAACTGTAATATCTTGGTTTCAGCCTGTATAAGGACCAATAATGCTCTATTTTATCATTGCTTTGATATTTTAACCTCTGTAATAAAATCATCCTTTGTATAAGCTCTTTCGAGCCCATTCCCCATCCCCCCTAGGGGTATTCCCGTCGGTGCCATTTTCCTCGTTTTTCTGCTTATTTCCTTTTCACTAGAATTGATCTGATTTGTAGGGTAGTATATTTGATCTTGTTGATTAATTCCATATGCCATATCTTACTTTCAAAAGTAATCATAATACTTACCCCACGATTTCCCGAGTGACCTGAAAGGGGAAAGAGATTCGTGGTAGGATTAATAAAAAAACCATATTTATGTAGTTGTTTTATTTTTTCTATCATTTGTTTATCAGAAGCTTTAAAATTAACCCCTCCTCGATTCCTCGATTGAGATCCACTTGGATCGAAACAAGTTCTTGGAGGCTTTTCTTTTAATCAAGAACACATCTCTTAAAAACTTATTAAAATTTACAAGACTCCAGTGTGTATGCTCTGCACTTGGCTGCGGTTCGTCTGATCAGTCAAGGTATATAAAAATAACTTGGGTGAATAGCATAATTAGGACTCACCTTCCCCAATTAACAAACCATCAGGTGAAAATCCAACACCTTGATCAAACCTCTACGGTGGCAAAATACCCAAAGGAAGCGGGAACCTACTGAAAAGTGACCTCGGGGCACCGATCTCTATCACACCCTAATGGGTGCGTTACGAACATAGCCCCAGAGACTCCATTTCATCCCACATATTCCTTGCGGGTAGCCGTATAGGTTTTGTTTTGGACATACTCCAAGTACTCTTGGGTATATCTGGAGTCCCCCTTTTAGCCTAATTTAATCAATTCATACTTCAATTTTAACTTAAAACATACCAAGATGCAATCACAAAACATCTACTCCAAGCACATGAAAGCACAGTGATATCTTTGATTTGACTCCATTATTAAGGCACTGGTCATTTTTCGCTTCATATATATATTGTTTATCAGCTTTGTACTTTCATGTGTTATCTTCGTATCTTGTCATCTTTAATTGTTTATAGTTAAAATATTCAAACTCCTAAATAACTGATTCAGTCTAACATCACCCCACTAAGAAATCATCCTTAGTAACTTAATAGGGTCTACCCCCCTTGGCTTCGTTAGGAGTTAAGCCCAAACGGAGGATTCAAGAACAAGGTGACAGCCTTGACTCGAGACTTGCCCACAAGGACACACCGAGTGGCTTGAAGATTTCTGCCACATGATCCAGGTGTGTGAAAAGGAGGCAACACTTTTTGGCGTCGTTGCTGGGGATAAATCTTTTTATTCCCGAGTACGACTTTTGTTTTCTTCCTTTTCTTTTTTTGCTTTGTTTGATGAATGCTTAGAGTAGATCTTTAAGTTTCATCTGGCGACTCCACTGACCTTTTTCCAGTTTTTATTTTTACAAAGAAAAGCAAAAAATAATTTTTGTGAAAAGATTCATAAATTCTTATTTTTTTGTTTCACATGGCGACTCCCTTGAGGGGATAAAACCCTGTTTTCTCATAAACTTGTGAAGTTTTTTTGTGTGTAGATGAGGCAATACAACATGTTAAAACCTTTAAAGTTCATCACTTGACATCTCCACCTTGTCAGTACAAGGTTTTCAAATGGATACCATTTTGGATAAATTAAGGGAGAAATATGGTGCCCAGTTAGCCTTAGCATTTCAACCTATTGATTTCTCAAACATCCCTTGTTTTCCTAACTATTGTGATAGTTTGGGGGATGCAAATAACTAGCTTCCACCATTTCATGGAGATGATGGTGACTCAGCCATCTGGCATGTCAAATCTTTCCTTCAGTTGATTGCTGACTTCAATATTCTCTATGAAGACCATATGATGGAAATGTTTGCTAGTACTTTTCGGGGTGAGGCTAGTTATTGGTTCTATCAAGGCCTTCCTGATAAATGTATAACTTATTTTCCAAGCTTCCTTTGGATGTTTTTAGAGCAGTGGCATGATGGTAGGGGTAGTAGGAATGGTTTAAAAAAGTTCCTTGAACAGATCTGTACCTTCTACCTATCTGTGACAGAGTATCACATGGAAACATATGATGGACCTTTTTCCATGATACAAAGTATTGAAGACTTGGAATCACTTCTTGAAAATTTGAGTAAAGAGGAAGTCCGTGATACTCCAATAAAAAAACATCCTAGAAATTATTTAAGAAATGAAGAAATCAAGCGTCTTCTTAAAGAAAATGAGGTATCTCGCAATACACAACAAGATTCTGAGGAAGGGAAAATCCAAGATGATCATATTGAAGAGCTCCAGGAGGAGCCCATGATGGAACACATTGTTGAAGACTCTCCTCATGTCACCATAGCTGAAGACACTGAAGATTTAGTGTATTCTCAGGTGTGTAGCAATGCTGATATCTTTCCAGAAATCCATTTAGAGGAACCCCTTAAGCAACACATCCTAAATGATCCCATTGAGTATGTTCAAAAAGTTTCCTGGATTGAAGATAATATTGAATATCCTCTTCATGATATCATAACAGAAGCCTATAAAGAAACTTATGATAAGACCACTACAGTGTGTGGTGACACTAGACCTTGTTCCCCTCATGTTGATGAAGGTTTGAAACGTGTATTACCTTGTGATATTTTATCTAAAGAATATTGTTATGAATACAAGGAAGACATGGACAGGCAGGAGCATGATGCCATCAATGAAGAGTCCGCCACATATGACATGGATGGGAGTGATGACTATTGGAATTTCATAGATAATCCAACTTGTGAAAATATTACAGAGAATCCCATCCATGATATGTCCAACAATGGGAGTGTCTATTCAAAAATTTGTGGAAGTCCAATATACGATACATCCACAGAGGGAAGCATGGATCTAGATGCCTGGGAAAACTTTGATATGAAAAAGGAGCATGGAGTTTATCCATATGATCATTCAGAGTCATATCATGCAGAGCCACACAAAGGTATCAATAATGAAGACATGGAGAAGCAGTATTGTGAAAATTCAGATGTGATGCAGTCAGTGGAAAATCAGTCTCAACCATCTTTTTCGCATATAGAGGTTCCTTATGAATTGGAGCTACTTGGGGCTTGTGCAACGAGTTATCATTTGATAAGCCCCGATGATCAGTATGATGATGTAGTCAGTTTACCTCATTGTTCTAATTGGTATATCAGTCCTATCCAGTCATGGATAGAAGCAGCCTGCATGAGCACATACAAGTTTGGGAAGAATTTTTATGACATTGTTCATGCCTATGATCTCCCATCCATCCCGCCCATCTTGAATCATCATGCAGGTTTGCATTTTCTGAATAAGGTATCCTTACTTTGGCTGGTAACCAAAGACAAGGAAATTTTTTTTTATGTTAATAAAATGCTTAAGTGGTTACACTAGATTTCTGATTACACTTAACCCTTTTTATATCATGCTTAGAGTAGGAAAATAAGCTCCTTGAAAGAGAGCATCTACTTTCTGTATTTCTATTTTATACTTAGTGATAATAAAACTTTACTTCTTTTAGTTAGTTACATTTATTTTGTTTAAATAAATCAGCTTACTGGTTCATTTGCTTTTTTATAAAACTTGTGCCACTGAGGTTTTTCTTGTCAAGTTGAGATGTTTTTACAGGGTCTACGAAACCAGAGATTCTGATGTTCTTATATCCTCTCCTTGCCTCAAAAGACCAGATCGAGCACACATCCCACAGTTAGAGCCAGAATGTTACCACCTAAGTTGGACTTAGTGGTTTTCTATCAAGTCAGCCTAGTGAACCGGACAGGGATAACTTGTTCGGACTTCAAAGAACCTCCAGTCTTACTTTCGAGAAGCTTTGTTGTATCATATCACATGTTCATACCCCATGGGGGAATTGTAATAAATGTTCTAGCATGATAGTTTTTGTAAAAGACTCGGTCTCTTAGACTTCATTTTTCAATTTGATCAGCCCAGGGTGTTTTTTCCCTTGGTTATTATTGGTTGTCGAACAAATGACTGATAATTTCTGAGTTTTTCACTCCATACCTCCAAAGTTGGGGTGGTCAGCTTGGAATTTAGGCCTATTGAGGTTATTAGAGTCTATGTGTCAATGTATAAACATGCTAGACATCATTTTTGAGTCATATGAACATGTCTAAGTCCCCCTAGGTGTTTTTCAATTTTTTAGTTTTTTCAGTGTTTTTTATTAACTTTTAATTTTTCCAAAACTTAGGCTATTTTTTAATAGTTTAATTGGAAAAATTGATTTTGTAATAAAAGTGGGCCAAATAATCAGTTTCAGTCATGTAGTTGCTCATTTTCAAGCTAAGAGCACCATGTAAACCCATGGACCCGCTATTTCCTAGTTTTGAGTGATTTTCCATCACTCAGGTCAGAAAGCCCCAAAAATCAATTATTGATTATTTTAATTAATAAATTGATGAATAATGGAGCAAATCCAAAAACAATAAATCAATGGATTCTCAGCCGATTTAATTGAAATTAGTCATATCTGAAGGAGATTGACTAGATCTGACAAATCCTTGACTGAAGGAGGTGATCAAATCAGATCCAGAGTTGATATTGAGCATCATTTATGGGGAATTTTGCCCTCCCTCTCTCCTCAACACGTTTTGGCTCATCTGGATGAGTTTTGGGCCGATGTGTCAATGTATGGGTTGATGTGTTAGCCATATCAGGCCCCCGGTTGACAAGTTGGCTGAGTCCAGCTTCAGTTGTGCATTGATGAACTCTCCATCAGTTGATTTCACTTGATTCCATGAATAATTATGCCCCCCTTGGGCTAGATGGCTTGCAAATTGTATAAATCCTGCTTGAGGCTCCCTCTTCCAAGCTAGTTAGAACTGGATTGAGGTGCTGTTGCTCTTGTACTGTATTGTTTTTTCATTCTGGAATAAAGAAGCTTTGAAGGCAAGATCTATGGTGTAATGCTCTTCATGTGTGGATGTTGATTGTCAAATGCTTATGAGGTATAATATGCTTTTGTTTATCATTGTTTTGCTGGTTAATTGTTGGCCTTGAAGGAGAGAGATCCCTCCTGTTAGGGTAAGAGCTTATTCTAGTTTGATTTATTCTCTTACTACTGATTGTTCTATATCTATTCTATTTGTATGTATTTCAAGTTTAATTGCATGCTTTCCAATCATCTCTTTCGGCAGCACCTATGTTTTAACCATCTGTTTGTGCAAGGGTTTTCAAGTTGCAGGTGATCTCGCTGGTAGAAGAGGTTGAGCTGCTTTGAATCTTCCTCATATTCAGTATCTTATGAATGACATAGTCCCTCAGTGTTCCACCAAAGCAGAATCCAAAGCCCAACATTCCCAGGCTTCAAACACTCTTTCTCTCTCTTCCTCCTTTAAAAATTATTAAACTTTCCTCAAACTGTTACTTTAAGGTTTCTTTTTAAATATGATCTATCTCATCAATAAAATCATACATATATATAATTAGCAAGATCCTTCAAATTTCTAGATCTTAGTTTCATTGTTTACATAAAGTTCAAATTCAAGAGATCTAGCTAAATTGCCTTAGTTTCGCAAGTAGTTTATTGAAAAATTCATAGCTTCCTGTTAAGGTAGTTTCATTTACTGTTCAATAATTTCAATATTCTGCAATATCAGTGCTTTTAATTGGCTACACAAACAGCAAGCCAAGATCCCAAGGAAAGCTTGCTTTCCTTGGTTCCTTTTTCGTCGGTTTAGCTAGTTTAATTTCATTAATTTTTTGAGATAAAGTAGGATGACCCAAAGGTACTCTTAAAGTGCTTTGGGGAATTTGTTATTATAATTTTATCACTGTCATTTAGCATGTCTGACAGAGAATAAAGGAATCCGATGTCCAAAGTGGCTTTTGGAGAGCTCAAATCCACCCAGGGGTCTCTCTTTTGTCACATAATTTGTAATTTTTTTTGTATAAATTGTAATATCTTGGTTTCAGCCCATATAAGGACCAAGAAAGCTCTGTTTTATCAGTGCTTTAATATTTTAACCTCTGTGATAAAATAATCCTTTGAATGGGCTCTTTCGATCCCATTCCCCATCCCCCCTAGGGGGATTCGCGTCGGTGCCATTTTCGTTGTTTTTCTGCTTATTTCCTTTTTACTAGAATTGATCTGATTTACAGGGTAGTATATTTGATCTTGTTGATTAATTCTATATTCCATATCTCAATTTTAAAAGTAATCATAATACTTACCCCACGATTTCCTGAGTGACCCGAAAGGGGAAAGAGATTCGTGGTAGGATTAATCAGAAAACCATATTTATGTAGTTGCTTTATTTTTTCTATCATTTGTTTATCAGAAGCTTTAAAATTAACCCCTCCTCGATTCCTTGATTGAGATCCACTTGGATCGAAAGAGGTTCTTGGAGGCTTTTCTTTTAATCAAGAACACATCTCTTAAAAACTTATTAAAATTTACAAGACTCCAGTGTGTATGCTCTACACTTGGCTGCGGTTCATCCAATCAGTCAAGCTGTATCAAAAGCACTTGGGTGACTAGCATAATTAGGACTCACCTTCCCCAATTAACAAACCGTTAGGTGAAAATCCAACACCTCGATCAAACCTCTACGGTGGAAAAATACCCAAAGGAAGCGGGAACCTACTGAAAAGTGACATCGGGTTGCCGATCTCTATCACACCCTAACGGGTACATTACAAACATAGCCCCAGATACTCCATTTCAGCCCACATATTCCTTGTGGGTAGCTATATAGGTTTTGTTTTGGACATACTCCAAGTACTCTCGGGTATATCGGGAGTCCCCCTTTTAGCCTAATTTAATCAATTCATACTTCAATTTTAACTTAAAACATACTAAGATGGAATCACAAAACATCTACTCCAAGCACATGCAAGCACACCGATCTCTTTGATTTGATTCCATTATTAAGGCACTGGTCATTTTTGCTTCATATATATATTGTTTATCATCTTTGTGCTTTCATGTGTTATCTTCGTATCTTGTCATCTTTAATTGTTTATAGTTAAAATATTCAAACTCCTAAATAATTGATTCAGTCTAACATCACCCCACTAAGAAATCATCCTTAGTAACTTAATAGGGTCTACCCCCCTTGCATTTGTTAGGAGTTGAGCCTAAATGGAGGAGTCAAGAACAAGGTGACAGCCTTGACTCGAGACTTGCCCCCAAGGACACACCGAGTGGCTTGAAGATTTTTGCCACGTGATCCAGGTGTGTGAAAAGGCGACAACAGTGTCGATGACTTCTAGCATTTCTAACTTAAGGTTGTTGCCATGACCTGCTAGAGTGAGTATTATTGTAGTGATTTTGGCCACAATATGTGGTATTTGGGTTGTGATTTGGCTAATCATAAACCCCTTGGAGTTTTTACTGGAAGGTGACCCAGTGAGCTCTTCAACTAGTCCTTCTTTGATTTCGAATGGTACAGTGTCTCCTTTATTAGAGAGACCGGTCAGCTTGGAGATGACATCTCCAGATATGTTGACCGACTTGTTGAAGTAGAATCGACCATTGTCATATCAATTGATGATGAATTTGATAGCAGCTTCCTTCATTCCACCAAAGCTGGCCATCAGCAGTGTGTTGGCATAGCCAAAGAGAGTGTTGCGTTTGATTTTCTCTGCTGCTTGAGTGGCCTTTTTGTCGACAAAGGCCCATTCTTGTATTTCGGTCGATAGATTTTTCCATGAACCTTCTTTTACTTTGGTGTTTTCGATGTTTTTCATCCTGCAGACTAAGGGTGTATCCACGGCCTATATCTCCTTGGCTTTGGTCGATGCTCTATTCTGCTTGGGGGCCATTGTGTCTATTTGGTCGATGTCACGAAGGGGTTCTCAACATTTGGTCGACTGGATGCTTTGATGCTCTGTCTGTATAGGTTGCGATGAATTAACCTTCGGTGATCCAGTATTTATAGGCAATGTTATGGTTGTGTGCGGCAATGGGTGTATTAATGGCGAACGTGATGTTCCAGCTGGAGTATGGGAGTGTGTTTTAATGGTGAATTGATTTCAGCGCTCGATGTCATGAATGCACGATGGGACTATCGAAGTCATCGGTTGGTGTCAGTGATGCGAATTGTCGACAGAAGTAGTCAGTCGATGAAAGTGGTCACTGGTGCTAGGTCGATGGTCATGATGTGGTTGTCGAGATGGTGATTTCCTGTCATGGTTTTTCTGTTTGTAGGGTATTTTTTTTTTTGGATTTTTTTGTTTTTTATGGATTTTGGTTGACGGTTATGGTCGTTATATAATTTTTATTTTTTTTTGAAATAGTTTCTGTAGTGTTTTAGTCAGGATCCATTAACGAGCTTCTGAAATACTATGCCCTATAATGTCCGTAGTCAGACTGATCTATTGGGATGTATCTCTTCGACAACGTAAGGTCCCATCCATTCTATGTGGAGCTTCTTAGGTTTTCCTTTGACCCGGATATTGTATAGTAAAGCAAGGTCGCTGACCGACAGGTTTTTGTTCTTGATGTTGTGGTCGTGCCATGCTTTCTGTTGCTGCTTTTGGATTTCTTGGTGTTGTATAGCCAGGAGTTGGTACTATTCCAACTTGATGACTTGAAATAGTCGGTCCTTCCTTCCCTTTTCGACATCGACATGTATTATTTCTATGATAATAGGTGTCTGTTGTCAGAATTGAAGTGGAATTACTGCTTCTTGTCCATATTCTAGTATAAAGGGAGTTTGGTCAATCGATCATTTATAGGCTGTTTTGTATGCCTATAAGACTGTAGGTATTTTCTAATCCCGGTCGTCCTTGTCAGCATTACATATTTTAGCTAATCCTCTTTTTAATGTTTTATTGAATGCTTTAATTTCTCCATTCGACTGAGGATGATATGTTGTACTTCGACGGTGGTCGATTTGGAATTGGTCGGTTAGGGTTTTGATAGTTTTGTTGATAAAGTGTGTCCCTTGGTCACTAATCAGGGTTAGTGAACATCCAAATCTAGTGATGATATTCTCATAGAGAAAATTAGCAGCTATCTCACTAGAACATGTATTGACTGGTTCAGCTTTTGCCCATTTAGTGACATATTTCACTGCAGTAATGATATACCTTGCACCTAACCTTTTTGCTAGTATAGGAAATGGTCCTATGAAGTCTATGGCCCATATTTCAAATGTGAGACTGGGTTTTACTGATATCAAGGGAATTTTTGTACTAGGTAGGGGTTGACCTAGTCATTGACATCTGTCACATCGACTAACAAAATTTTTGCAATATCTGTGGAGTGTCGGCCACCATAGTCCTGACTGTTGGATTTTCTTTGTAGTTGTGTTTGCTTGGAAATGTCCTCCTATAGGTCCATAGTGTGCTTCATGGATAATGTGGTCTCGTTCATGCTCTAGTACACATCTTCTGAGGATATCATCTAATCCCATTTAAATAAAAATCCATTAATGAGACTGTATGGTGTAGCCTTCATAGCTAAGATCTCCCTTTTCTTGGTGCTCATACCTTCTGGTGCATGTCCATCTTCAAAGAACTAAGCTATTTCTTCTAGTTCTTCTAGAACTGCTTCTATCCAAAATAAATATGCATCAGGTAAGTCACCATTGACTCCTATCGGTTCTTCTCCTATGTCGATTCAAGATAAATTATCAGTAGCTATATTTAACTTACCTAGTCGGACAACAACTTCAAACTCAAATTCTTGGAAGAGAAGTAGCCATTGACTAATCCTTCCATGATGGAGTGGTTTATTGATGAGATACTTCAGGGCCTGATGATCGGTATAGAATATAAATGGATTAGCTAGAAGATAATGTCTATGTTTTTGTAGTGCAAAGACCATTCCTATGGCTTCCCTTCCTATGGTCGAGTAGTTTCTTTCAGCCTTGTTTAATTTTCAGCCGTTGTAAACTATGGGATAATCCATTCCATCATCTCATAGTTGAGTTAGGATTGCTCCTATTGCTAGCCCTGATGCATCAATGTGAACATGGAATTTGATCGACCAGTTTGGAAACTTTAGGATGGGGGATTCGACTAGTTTTCTTTTTAATTTTTTGAATGATATGTGGCATTCCTCTATCCAGTTAAACTCTTGATCTTCCTTTAATAGTTATTCAAGAGGATAGGTCATATCTGAATAATATCTTATGAAATTTTGTAATAGCCTGTGTGGCCAAGTAGCACCCTGACTTATTTGGGGTTTACTGGTTGTTTTAGGTCAAGAATAATTTTAATCTTTGCAAAGTCAACCTTAATACCTTCCTTACAGACAATGTTCCCTAATAATATCCCTATGGGGGTCACAAATATACATTTCTTGATGTTTAGGGAAAGTTGAATCTATAGACATCTCTCCAGCATAAGTCTGAGCCATTTGCAATGATCTTTTAGGGTGGAGAATATTGTCTAGTCATCAAAGTATACTGCCATGGTCTTATAGATGTATTCTTGAAATGTTTTGACAACAATTTGAGAAAACACTGCAGGTGCATTCTTTAATCCAAAAGGCATAACTTTGTAAGCAAAGGAACCAAATTCACACACAAAGGTTGTCTTCTTCTGGTCCTCTTTGGCTATTGGCACTTGGTTATAGCCTAAGAATCCATCTGTAAATGAGTGTCATTCCTGTCCTACAACTTCATTCAATATTTCATTTGCATAAGGGGTTGGAAATGGGTCTGTCAGTGTTAATTTTTTTAGTTCCCTAAAGTCGACACAAATTCTGAGTTTGGACAGGTCATGTTTCTTAGGTTGAACCACCATTGGACTTGCCCATTTTGATTGGTCGATAGGGTAGATGATGTTTGTTGCTAACATGTTATCAATTTATTTTTTGACTATCTCCTTGTATTTGTGAGCTAGTTTATAAGGCCTTTTCTTCACAGGTCAAACATTAGGTTTAGTATCAATTTTCATTTCTCCCATTTCATGGACTAAACCTTTTAGGTCTTTGTAATCTATAGCAAATACATCTTGGAATTCCCTTAGTAAGTTCACTATTTGTGTGGTCTGTTGTTCGCTCCAGTAGTCACCAATCTTTGCCATTTTTGGTTGATCATCATTTGAGATGTCAAATTATTTAGTTTTGACTTTATCATCTAGCCACTATGGTGCTTTAGCTTCATTGATTGGTCGACGTCCTTCTATTTTGTCAGTTGTTTTGACTTTCAGGATGGTGCAAATAGGTTTTGTTGTTTCGACATGGTTGGATTTCCATCTAAAGCTTTTTCCTTCTGTGTTTTTGTTTTCTAGCTGTAATCTTGCCGACTGTGGCTTTGGCCTTGTTTTTACATTGTTACATTTTCTTATCTGTTGGTGGTCTTGTAAAGGTTGGTTTTTAGTCGGTTGGATAAATTATTTAATTTTCTTTTCTGTTTCGACTGGATTTTCATTTTGAGGTGTGAAGTTGAAATCTTTAATAAAATTTTCCCTGAGTTCATGCCATAAGAAGGTTTCACCTCTAGCTTCTTCCATCTTATATCATTTGTTTGGTAAGTCGGCTAGAGTTGATGGGAACAAGTGTGGCCATGCTCATTCATCCTTGTATCCAAGTCTTCTCCACTCCTTTTCACAGGTTTTGATATGATCTTATGGGTTCTGTCCTTGAGTGAATACAAGTATCTGAGCTTGTTGGGTTAACTTTTTTCCTCCAAAACTTTCGAAAAAGTAAGTCGAAGCAGTTGTCCAAGTCTTTAGTCTTGTCTAATGGGTATCCCACCATCTAGGAGCTTGTCCTTTAAAATTTTCAACCAGGCTTTGAAGTTGGCCATGTTCACCAATATTTTTTGAGACTTGTTCGACATGCATGATTGGTGATTCCCTTTCCTTATACCTTGGTAGTTGTGTAGTATTCAGGTTGGTCGGTTGTAAGTTAGGGTGTTCCCTCATTTTATTTTCAAATATTTTTGGGACAATGGACACTATGAAGCACTGTTGGGTGGTATTTTTCTGCACTTTCTGTATAGTCCATCACCCTCTTGCTTGTGTTTCGTAGTTCTCAATATCCCAATCATATAATTCAGTGTCTGAGTTATAACCAAATGAGTCTTGGTTACCTGTGTGAAGTTCTTCATGGATGTTTGGTTTTGTGTAGTTTGCATTGTTGTGTATTTGGTAGAGTTGTCTGACATCAACTTCTTCATTGACTTCTACCCCAAGGTCAATCGACTAATGCTAGGAAGGAGCTGGATCCTTCCTTCGAGTCAATGATTTCAAAATAGACCTTGGTCGAGATTCCTTTTATAGTCGTGTCGATGTTTTTCTAGACTCCAATGGGTTCAATTAGGCCTTGGTCGGCTAGTTTCAGGTATATGCCTGACTCATAGAGGTGATTTCTGCCCATTTGTTCCCAAGTGTCACGATGTTGGTGTATTTGTAACTTCGGAATGTATTCATCTATGTATCTTATGTATTGTAACCCGATGGTTATTCCAGGATGTATCTATTATGTATTTGATTCATGTTGTCATTCCCCAATTTTCCGATCGAGAGGATCAATAATGTAAACAAGTCATGTCAAGTCATAGTGGGTAACCCTCTGATTGTGTAAGGGTTAAAGTCCCCGCAGTTCTGGGGCACTAGGGTTATTAGACTCTCCAAGTATAGGTCAGCCCTAGTAGGGTTTTAGTAATACTAGGATTAGTATAAACAGAGATCTAGGATCTCTATTTAGCACACATCACTCAAGTGTAGCACATAGTTGAGGAAGGAAAGACATTGGGGCTAGACAAGAAGAAGATTATTGCTGTCGGGAGTGCATCTTACTATTTTGGGGTTTTACATCTTGTGTTGATTCTATCTCTGATGAAGTTGTGGGATTTTCTCCATTTATAGTTTCCCCGATCAAAAACAATGTGTTCATTGTCTCTTGTGTTTGATTGATGTACTTGTTATTCTCTCAGTAAAGATCCTAACATAATTTTAGCTTAAAGTTGAAAAAATAACATGGTATGAGAGCTAACCTGAGAAGAAAACACTGTGCAGCTGTGGGAACTAGGGATTCCTAGTTTATGGATCTTCCTCAACATATTTTTAGCAAAAGTAAGGTGGAATAACTCTCCTCCTTAGGGCGCATCTTTCTGTCGAAGCATAATCCAATTCTGAGGTTTTTCAGTTTTGGACCTGTCACTACTGTTGAAAATTAGGGATTTTCATAGAAGAGGAATTTTTCAATGAGCCTAGGCCTGGATTGATCTCCTCCCCAAAATCGAAGTTAGGGGCAAATTTCAAGGCATTTGGGTGGACAGGACTCCGAAAAATAAAAACCCTAATTTGCTCCTGAACCAGCTCTACAAGATTTCAGCTCAAGTTTCAGATACGACATCTTGAACTTGGTAAGATATAAAATCTTTTGTATTACTATTTGAGGTTCTCATTTAATATGTCTCATCATACCAATCTTGATGAAAAGCTTGAGGGAGCTGAAAACTTCCGATCCTAGAAGTATAGAATCTCCTTGGTCCTGGAAGAAAATGAATTAGACTCCTACATTCATGAGGAGGTTCCAGTTCAAGAGGGAGATGAGGAAAAGGCCTTAAATAAGAAGAAGATGGTTATGGAAAAGAGGATCATTGTTGATTCTATTAAGGATCACCTTATCCCATAGGTGTCCCCTCTCAAGACACCTAAAGCTATGTTTGATGCCCCAACCAAATTGTTTGAAGGGAAGAACATCAATCGGAAGATGACCCTAAGAAACCAACTGAAGAATTTGAAGGTTCATAATGCAGAAATAATCCAGTCTTACTACACAAGAGTTTCTCAGATCAAAGAGAAACTAGAAGAAGTTGATGAAGAAGTGGAAAATGCAGAAATTGTAATGACTACATTAAATGGCCTTCCTAGGTCATGGGATTATTTCATCCAAGGTGTTGGTTATCATGGGCAGACCCGGGTTTACTGTATTTAACCAACAACACCCCTAGCTCACAAGCCCTTTCAGCGACAGACCGTGAAGCGGCCTGAAGTCTCACCCGAAGTGATTCTAATGGGTTGGCCAAGGACTCAAGCGTCTTGGACCAGGTTCTGTGGCATCCTACTTGCGACTAACAACTCTTCTAGTTGCAGGGCCTCTTTCTCTATATGTCGCACTACCCTCTGCTTGCGTCACATGATCTAAGTGTCTCATAGCCCTTCTCACTGCAAGACCTCCCTCTATCCGGCATGTGGTCCCTTTCTATGTCGCACAACTTCCACTGACTCACAGAGACCTCAACCTTACCGCATCACCGCGCACCTGGCGAGACGTAACTTCCTCCCAACATTAAGTGCTTAACCTATGGTATCGTGCACCATAGCTCCTCTACCGGTGCGGTATTGCCTCCCTGTGATACCCTAACCCCACAGCTCAGTGCACTTAGTGTTGTTCGTGTCGAATTGCAAGACTCAACATAACAAGCTGTTCAACACCGCAAATAGTGATTGTTTCAAGCAAGCATAACTGAACCCACATACAAAATGTCAATGATTTCAACTTATGTCTATCCTTTTATATTAGTGTGAACTGAACAATGCATACATACATTAAAATGTAAACAAGGCTCATAAAATAACTGACAGATGCATCAAATAAACACAACACAGAAAGCAATCACATAACACATGATTTTAACGTGGTTCACCTCCAGGATGGAAGTTACATCCAGAGAACTGTGTTTCTATTATAGCTCAGGGGAAGGTAAACATAGTTCTGCTGCACCGCATATGCAACTTAAGATCTTATCTCTTAGATCTCTCTTCTATCTCTATATTGCACCTCTTACAATATACTCTTCCCTCTCTATCGATCCCTGCGGATCATTACATGAATTCCCAATGAGCCAGCTACTGGTTACAGTAAGATACTACAGCTAGTAACAGAATGAGAACTTGGTTTCTACAACTGTCTAATAGTCTAAAAAACAACTAACAACAGACGAACCAACCAATCGACCCACTAACCAACCCTTTTACAGTACAAAATATATCCCTTTATAGGCAGGCCGAAGGTCTCGCCATGAAAACACTGTGGGCCTGTCCCAACAGTAACCCAAACCCTAACTAGTGATAGTCGACATATCTATACTTTGAAGTAGCCGCTATCTATCACACCATAGCTCTCTACGTTCTTCCATGCTTCCCAACGCTGATCATGGGTACTATGCACCTCTTCCCTTCACCACATCTTCCTACAGTCTTCCATGCTTCCCAGCGCTGACCATGGGTACCGGCGCTACTTCCCTTCTGTCCTTCATCTTCAATGCCTCGGCCTCGTTGCTCCTTTTGCTTTATGAGGGTAGCTGAGCCCTCTTGTCTTCTACCGCTATCTTCAACGGAGTGGGTGAGCTCTCTCTTCTTGGTTGCTCAGGTACCATCGTCTTCCTTGAATTCTCTGCCTTCTATGTCATGGGGTCCCGCTCTGCTCTGTAGCTGAAAACCTGCTATAGTGTCATAGCTCTACCTCTTATATCTCCGCCAAAACTGTCTATCCATCAAAATAGCAGCTTCTTCTGTAGCTGCGGGACCCTACTCCAACAGTCCCCTAACACTTACTTGTGACTCGTCCCTGAGCCACTACCAACAGGCTTCTCCTACTGTAGTTTCTCCTTGGCTTCCTGCGAAGTCTGTTGCAACTTGTCGCGAAGTCCTATGACTTCCATATGCATTACTCCGACACGCTCTTGTGCTGATTCAAGCAAATATTGACTGATACTAGCGTATTCTGTTGCGTCAGTTTCCTCTCTGATAATAGCGTTAATTTCATGCGGCATCACACATCTGCGCAAAACTTCATCCGGTCCTAACTTGTATAGGTGTCCTGCGATCAGGGTGAAGTCTGCTGCTTTAAAAACCAACTGCTTCTTTTTCTTCTTAGTAAACTCATCAGGCGCTAATCCTGTAGTGAGAAATTGAATGATATCAGCATAGTATTCATCCACGATCTGGATAGAAAACAACGGTGCGTCTGGCAAATTGTCCTCTAGGTTACTTGGCTCTTCTCCTGAGTCTATCCATGACAGATGATCAGGTCCAGCGTTCAATCTTCATGGTTTAACAATGATTTCAAAATCATACTCGTGAAAGAGGAGTAAGCATTTGCAGATTCTCCCCCCTAACACTGGATTATTGACCAGATACTTCAATGAGGAATGGTCAGTAAACATCTTGAACGAGGCACCCAGTAGGTAGTGCCTAAACCTCTGTAGCGCATACACCATAGCTAAGCCTTCTCTTTCTGTCGTGGTGTAGTTCTTTTCTGCTGTCTATAGCTTCCTACTGGAGTATGTGATAGGGTGATCAATATCCCCTTCTCCTGGTTGTGTTAAGACAACCCCTAGTGCGATGCCAGATGCATCCACATGTACATGAAATGGCTTAGTCCAGTATGGAAATACTAGGATGTGTGCTGTAACCATATTTTCTTCGAGTGTGTCTAGACTCTGCTGACATTCCTCATTCCATAGGAATTTTACATCTTTCTTTAGCAATTTCTCCATTGGTGTTGTAATCTTTGCATAGCCCTTGATGAACTTTCTGTAATATCCGGTATGACCAAGTACTATCCTTAGTTGCTTGACTGAGTTGGGTGCTAGAAGATTTATGATGATGGCAATCTTTGCAGGATCTACGATCAAGCCTTGTCTGCAAACAATGTGACCCAACAAAATAGCAAATGGTGCACAAAATATACATTTCTTCAAGTTTAGAGAAATCTGGTACTGCCTACATTTCTCTAGCATCAGCCTTAAATATCCTATGTGCTTTTCAATTAGTCCAAATACATTCCAATCATCAAAATATACTTCTAGGAATTTATGGATGTATTCTTTAAATACACCAACTACTACTCTAGAAAATATAGCTCATGCATTCTTAAGACCAAAGGGCATTACCGTATATTGGAACGAGCCCCATTCTGTTGCAAAGGTGGTCTTGGATCGATCTTCCGGATGTATTCTGATCTGGTGGTAGCCTGAAAATCCATCAGTGAAGGAGTAGAGCTCCTGTCCTCCCACATTGTCTAATACCTCATCAGTGAACGGTGTCGGGAATGGATTGTGAAGCGATGCATCATTTAGCTTGCACAGATCGACGCAGATCCTGATGTCTCCTTTGGTTTTATTCTCTTGTATGACCATGGGGCTAACCCATTCACTTTCTTCCACAGGCTCAATGATTCCTGCTGCTAGCATCTTATCAATCTCATCCTTAACTTTTTCTTTATACCATGGATTTAGTCTATATGGGTGCTGCTTGACTGGTCTAGCATCTTCCTTCAATGGTATCCTCATGACTCCCAGGTCTCCAACTATTCCCTTCATCTCTGTGAACTTGGTGGGAAATAGGTCCTAATAGTAGTGTAGCAAATCTGCAATCTGTCCAATTGTTTCATCATTCCAATAGTCTCCAATAGAGGCAAACTTAGGTTATGTGTCTGTGCCAATATTGATCTTTTTAATCTTAATGGGATCTGTGATTGCTGGAATTTCTAACTGTGGTTGCTCAACATCGCGAGTGCCTTCTGACTCCAGAATTTTGGTGTCGCGAGGATCCTCATCCTCCTTTGGTTCAGATGCAAAATTATAACACTCTAATGCCTCTTTTGGCTGGATAGCCCACTCAGGTTGAGCTGACACTGATATGGTACAATCTTCAAATATCTTACTCTTTATTACCTGTAGGGCCTGATAAACCTTTGGATACTCAGATTCAAAAGTGAAGGTGAGTATGAAGCTATCTATCATAAGCGGCCATGTTGTTGTTCCCTTGCGCAGTTCAGTCTCTATATACCAGTTCCTTGGAAGTGTATCCAAAGTATGAACGAATCGGTGAACCCATTCATCCTCAGGAATGTTCGACGAACTTTGTTCACATGTCTGAATGTCTGATCTGGGGTCACTTTCTCCTGTGTATTTTTGTTGGACATATTCTCTGTCGACAGAAAATATGATCGCCATGAATTTCTTAATATCATCCCATGATGCGATGTGCTCTTTATGCGCATACTACCATCTAGCAGGTGTGGCTCGTACTGCAAGGTCCGTAGCTACGATCCTTTGCTCATGAGGGATCTGTTGTTCAAACTACTCAAGAAAGTCCTGGATGTCTATTAGACCATGAAAGGATGGAATCTCATTGATCTCTGCGCCAATCCATCGCAGTGACTTAGTCAAGTATGCGCACCTGCGTGCTGAGACTTCGTGAAGTATGTTCTGCCAGTTTTCTAGACCAACATCTGAATCTGATGCGCATGAGCTGTCACATTGCCAACTAATACTCTGTTTTGCGGTTGGGTTGATGTAGTCACTCTAGTTTGTGGTCATCTGATAGAGTCTGTCCATGTTATGTGCATCCTCCTCTGCCTGGATAGGTTCCATATATCTAGGACCCTGAAAAGGATCCAATGGTGCGATGACCCAGATCTGCGTGTCTTCAAAGGTCATTTGTCTTCTCTTTAGGTTGATAATGGCCCTGTTACCAATCACCCAATCAATGCCTAGCAATCCTGGATAGGGTCTACTATCGCCGATGATTTATATAACTTCAAAGTCCGCGAAGCTGCGAACTCCGTCAATGTCAACCGGCACCTGTGGTAACCGACCCAGAGGTGACACACGCTATTGATTAGCTAATCTTAGATGGATAGGGGATCTAAATAACTTAGGGATACCCATCTATTCCCATGTCTGCTTAGTTAGAACATTCATGTCTGATCCTAGATCTAGGATTACCTCATCCATTTCAAATTCTCCAACTTGCGCTCTGAGTCGCATCTCTCTTCCTGTTCTTGTATGTCCCGTAATATTATTAATAGCACGCTGTGTACTACTCATGGAAGAAGATGGATGACACTGATCTATTATGCGGTGAATTTCTGTGATAGCTTGCTCAATTCTTACAAGTTTTAGACAACTCAGCAGGAAGGAATGTACACTTCCTATAATCTCATCCTCATCTCATCTTCCTGATGTGGTAGCCTGCGATGTCTATACAAGGCTATCACCACAAGGTGCTTTCTGCAGTATGCCCCTAGACGGCGGTACCTGTGATCCTGATTGCATAGGGTCATCAAAGAAAGCCTTAGCTTCCTGAAATGTCTATTTGTTCTTCTATAGGTCGAGTGGTGTTACTTTATTAGGAGCTCTGTGCACCCACTCCTGACCTGTGGTATTTTTTGTTTCCTGCGATGTCCCACTGGTAGAAACACTGCTGCGAGTCACAATATTGACTATTGGTTCTGGCTCTTCCTGCTCAGCAGCAATAAACTGGATGTTATGGTGTACTGCTGGCTTAGGTTCTCTGATCTTAGCTATCAAGGTAGGGCACTCCTCTATAGTATGATCATAAGATTTGCAGTAGTTAGAAGTGGTAGTGGGGCTCTGACAGTCCCTAGCATAGTGTCCTACAACTCTGCAGTTGTAACAAGTAACTGGTCCATGACCATGGCCAAAACCCTCTCCTCTACCGGAGCCTTCTCCTCACGCAAAGCCTCCTCCATGGCCTCATCTTCTGAATCCTCCTCCACGGCCTCCATAAGCCAGATCCTACTGTGGTCCTACTGCTGGACCCTATGTTTCTAACTGGACTCTGTACAAGTCTTGCTTTGCTCCGACCATGAGATCATAGGCTCTGCAATCATGTACATCATGGCCTACAAACTTGCAAAAGACGTAGTATACATTCTTAGGTGTCTGCACGTATTTTTGAAGTAGAGGGCACTGGTAGGGTAGATGTCCTCACGTTTTGCATATCTCACACCACGGCCTGTGGGTCTGTGGTAAAAGGTTTGGAGCCCCTGTTGCTATATATTCTACAAAGACCGGACAATTATCTTTACTATGGCCTTGTGCTTTACATTTTACGCACCATATGTCTTGTGCAACCTCTTTCCCTTTCTTAAGTTCATGCATCTGTAATGTGAGATTAGCCAACTGGTTTTGTAAAGTTTCCATGCCTGTACTGCTCTTAGCTAGAGGTGAAGCCTCTAGTTTCATCGCCATGTCCAATGCATCATCCTGCATCTGGAGTTTCTGCTGCATTAACGACAGTCTAATGTGAGTGACCAGTGCTACAATAAACCATTCCTTATGCTGCTCCGGCACGAACTCAAAACTGACTTGGTCAATAAGGGCTTTGAATTTCTGATCAAAGTCCCACACCAACTCTGTAGGTAACTTCTTGATGTCTTTGAGTTCTGTAATGCACTGTGACTCAGACTTAGGTTTCTTAAACTCTTTAATCATGGCGGTCTTGACCTGAGCAAGTGGCCTGGGTACTGTGGTATACTTTATATACCATATTAAGGCTCTATCTCTTAGTGTGGTGACCAACTATACAAGTTTAAGGTTATCGTCGTTGATTTTTTTAATGGTCCACATGGATTCACAAAGAAACCAATGCTGCTCTGGGTCTTCTTCCCCTGTTCCCTTAAATATTGATAGCTTCATGTCATCCCCCATTATATTTCTACGTGGTGGATGTTGATTTACTGTCTGTGAGCTACTGGATGGGGTTCCTACAGGATTGTTCTGAGTCCCGCTCTATTTCTGTGGGGTGTAAGGGTGGTAAGGGATACCCCCCTCTATTCCTTCTGTGGTACTATGACTCTGCTGTCTAGTACTATCTGAACTGTCTTCAAATATTTGAGATCTGAAATCTACTTTATACTTCTTTCCACTATGTGTTCATCCAATGTCATCAAAATCACTTTCAAACTCTTGTGACATTACTATTTATACTTATTCATCTGAAAATAGATCCATTGTTCCTTTTTCATGTAATAGCATCTTAATGGACAAGTTTAAAGATCTTAGGTACTTACCACGATATCCTTTGAAGAAATAGCGCTCAGCCTCGCTGAAGATTTTTGTCTGGTCGACTGCAAACTCTGTGACGAAGCCTTCTAGCATGCTCACAAGCCAGAAGCCTACTGCCCTCGTGATAGGATTATCCAGGTTCCTCATGGTCTGAATCAGCTCCGGTGTCCAGACAATGTCTCTTTTCTTTTTGAGTATGCTTGTATGAGTTAACTTTGATAACCAGTTTTAAAGCTCATTCCCAAAGGTCGTAAAAAATATCGCATGTAGGTCTATAATGATATGTTTCTATAACCAGGCCTCTGTACTCAGTTTAGGACTCCTGTTCTTTCATTCAGCAAACTCTTTCTGGTTAGACCAAACCCACTCATTGAGTTCGTCTCTCGTAGGACGCCACCAGAACATCAGCTCAGTTTGTTCAAAACTGGCAACGGAACCATTTGTTGGTTATCATGGGCAGACCCGGGTTTACTGTATTTAACCAACAACACCCCTAGCTCACTGGCGCTTTTGGCGACAGACCATGAAGTGGCCTAAAGTCTCACCCGAAGTGATTCTAAGGGGTTGGCCAAGGACTCAAGCGTCTTGGACCAGGTTCTGTGGCATCCTACTTGTGACTAACAACTCTGCTAGTCGCAGGGCCTCTTCTCTACGCGTCGCACTACCCTCTGCTTCTGTCATGTGATCTCAGTGTCTCGCAGCCCTTCTCACCGCAAGACCTCCCTCTATCCGGTACGCAGTCCCTTTCTACGTCGCACAACTTCCACTGACTTGCAGAGACCTCAGCCTTACTGCGTCGCCGCACACCCGGCAACACGTAACTTC
Organism: Pseudotsuga menziesii; assembly: GCA_001517045.1. Classification (NCBI taxonomy): domain Eukaryota; kingdom Viridiplantae; phylum Streptophyta; class Pinopsida; order Pinales; family Pinaceae; genus Pseudotsuga; species Pseudotsuga menziesii. The sequence continues at coordinate 34,025 of LPNX010677711.1, forward strand.
CTCCCAACACTAAGTCCTTAACCTACGGTATCATGCACCGCAGCTCCTTCACCGGTATGGTATCGCCTCACTGTGATACCCCAACCCCACAGCTCAGCACACTTAGTGTTGTTCGTGTCAACTTGCAAGACTCAACATAATAGGATTTTCAACACCGCGATCAGTGACTGTTTCAATCAAGCATAACTGAACCTGCATACAACATGTCAATGATTTCAACTTATTTCTATCCTTTTATATTATTGTGAACTGAACAATGCATACATACATTAAACTGTAAACAAGGCTCATAAAATAACTGACAGATGCATCAAATAAACACAACACAGAAAGCTATCACATAACACATGATTTTAACGTGGTTCACCTCCAGGATGGAAGTTACGTCCACAGAACTTTATTTCTATTATAGCTCAGAGGAATGTAAACACAGTTCTGCTGCATTGCATATGCAGCTTAATATCTTCTCTCTCAGATCTCTCTTCCATCTCCATATTTCACCTCTTACAATATACACTTCCCTCTATATCGATCCCTACGGATCGTTACATGAATGCCCAATGAGCCAGCTACTGGTTACACTAAGATACTACAGCTAGTAACAGAACCAGAGTTTGTCTTCTACAGCTATCTAATAGTCTAAAAAACAACTAACAACAGATGAACCAACCAACCGAACCACTAACCAACCCTTTTATAGTACAAAATATATCCCTTTATAGGTGGGTCGAAGGTCTCACCATTACAACACTGTGGGCCTGTCCCAATAGTAACCCAAACCCTAACTAGTGACAGTCAGCATATCTGTACTTTGAAGTAGCCACTATCCGTCACACCACAGCTCTCTGTGGTCTTCCATGATTCCTGACACTGATCATGGGTACTATGCATCACTTCCCTTCACCACATCTTCCTGTAGTCTTCCATGCTTCCCAGCGCTGACCATGGGTACTGGCGCTGCTTTCCTTCTGTCCTTCATCTTCAATGCCTCAGCCTCATTGCTCCTTTTCCTTTATGAGGGTATATGATCCCTCTTGTCTTCCACCGCTACCTTCAATGCAGTGGGTGAGCTCTCTCTTCTCGGCCGCTCAGGTACCGTCATCTTCCTTGACTTCTCTGCCTTCTACATCATGGGTTTCGGATTTACTCTGTAGCTGGAAACCTGCTATAGTGTCGTAGCTCTACCTCTTATATCTCTGCCAAAACTGTCTATCTGTCAAAATAGCAGCTTCTTCTGTAGCTGCGGGACCCTACTCCAACACAAGGAATATGTGCTAGGAATAAGTTATTCAAGTTCAGCAAACTATGGGAAGAGTGCTCTCAAGAAGAAGCTCGGATATCAGCTCGAGAAGAGAAGATGGGAAGTGAAGACCAAGCTATTACGGTACACTCCAAGTCTCACTCCAAGTCAAGCAAGAGAAAATCTCATGGTTATAGAGGTAAGCACTTTCACAAAAATACTAGAACAGATGTATCTAGGATCATATGCTATACTTGTGAAGAAGCAGGACACTATGCAAGGAATTGTCCTAACAAACAAAAGATAGTAAAGAAGAGCAACAAAAGAAGACATCATGCTCATGCTGCTGAGGATGATGAACCATCCAGGAAGAGATCCAAATATGAAAGTGAAGATTCTTCAAGTGAGGATGAATATGTTCTGATATCACCTCTCACAGGTAACATTACTCATGGTAGAGATGATTGGCTTATAGACAGCTGGGCTTCCAAACATATGACTAGATTCAACGAATCCTTTGTTAGATTGTCAGAACATGAATCACCTCACAAGGTAAAGCTATGAGTTGACTACCAATATCCAATAAAAGGTAGTGGGGAGTCTTAATATAAGTTAGAGTTTGGAAAATATCTAACAATGAAAGAAGTATTGTTTGTGCTAGGACTCAAGAAGAACCTTCTCTCCATGTTATCATTAGATGCAAAAGGAATGCGGGTTGCATTCATAGATGGTCAAGTCATCATGTGGCCAAAAGGAAAGACTATCGATGATGCGGTAGTAATTGGAGAACAAGAAGGAGGATTATACAAATTAAAGGGCCATCCAGAACAAGCCTTGGTCCATGACACAGTTGAGCCAAGTGAACTTTGGCATAGAAGGCTTGCACATGTGCATTACAGAGCACTATCTATTGCAAGCAGAGCTGTCAAAGGTCTTCCAAAAATTCAAAAAAAACATGATGGGGTCTGCAAAGGATGTGCGAAAGGAAAGAATACAAAGAAGACATTTCCAAGTAGTGAAAGCAAATCAAAAGGAATCTTGGAAATCATCCACTCCGATGTATGTGGTCCTATGTCATCAAAATATCTAAGTAGGTATGCATATTATGTTTCTTTTATTGATGAATTTTCTAGGAAGACATGGGTTTACTTAATGAAGAACAAAGACGAAGTATTCAGTAACTTCAAAGAATTCAAAGCCTTGATCAAAAATCATACTGAAAAGAAGATCAAGACCATTCAATCAAATAATGGCAGATATTTCACTTCAAATGAATTCAAAGAGCTATGCAAAGAATTAGGGATTAAGAGGGAGTTGTCCACTCCTTATAGTTCACAACAGAATGAGGTTGCAGAACAGAAGAACATAACTATCATGGAAGATACAAAAGCAATGCTTCATGATCAAGACCTTCCTATGCATCTTTGTGCGGAAGCTGATAGAACAGTGGTGTATGTACAGAACCGTACTCCACATAGAGTACTCAAGAACAAGACTCCCGAAGAAGTATTCTCTGGAAAGAAACCAGAAGTCAGCCATCTCAGAATATTTGGTTGTCCTGTGTACATCCACATTCCAAAAGAGAAGAGGACTAAATTAGATCCTTCGGGAAAGAAGGGAATATTTGTGGGATAATCTAAAATATCGAAGGCTTATAGAATATATTTCCTAGGATATAAGAAGATTCACATCAGCAGGGATGTGACATTTGATGAAGACACAGCTTACAACAAATCCAGAAAGAGACCTGTTGAAGAACCTGAAGAAGCAGAAGCACCCAGAATTCATGATACAACCATGAATGAAGAAACTCAAGAAGAAGATCGAGAATTTGAAGAACCACAAAGAGCTATAGATCCACCTCTGGAGAAGAATCCTCATAAGAGGAAACCCGCTTGGGTATGAGAACTTATCCAGGGTGCGAAAAGATATGGGGCTCCAGAAGAGAATCGTAGAGAAAGAAAGAGGACCAGATCCAATTTCGGGTATGTAGCTTTACTATGTGACTTCATTGATAAAGAACCTTCTAGTTATGAAGAAGCAACAGAACATAAAGAATGGAAGGATGCTATGATCGAAGAGTACCAATCAATCATGAAGAATGATGTTTGGGATGTTGTCCCAAGACCAGATGGGAAGTCAGTTGTAACTTCCAAATGGATCTACAAGATCAAGCATGCTGCAGATGGTAGGATTGAAAAGTATAAGGCAAGATTTGTAGCTCGAAGTTTCTCTCAGAAAGAGGGAATAGACTATGAAGAGACCTTTGCACCTGTAGCCAGATACACTTCCATCAGATCAGTACTTGCTCTAGCTGCAGTGATGAAATGGAAGATACACCAAATGGATGTCAATAAATCCTTCTTGGATGGTGTAGTAAAAGAGGAAGTGTATGTAGAACAACCACTCGGTTTTGAGACACATGATAGGGAGTCTCATGTATGCAGATTGAAGAAAGCCCTATATGGTTTGAAACAGGCACCCAGGACATGGTACGGTAGAATTGATAGCTTTCTATCTAGTTTGGGCTTTACCAAGAGTAAAGAAGATTCCAACCTTTACTATAATGTTGAAGATGGAAACCTAGTGATGCTTCTACTATATGTAGATGATCTATTTGTGATAGGTATGTATGGGTTGATTACTGATACAAAGAGAAAGTTTGCTGCCGAGTTCGAGATGAAGGACTTGGGTATGATGCATTACTTTCTAGGTATGGAGGTGTGGCAAAGTATGGATGGAATATTCCTTGGACAAGGGAAGTATGCAGTAGAGATCTTGAAGAGATTTGGGATGATGGACTACAAGATTATGGCCACACCTATGGCATCGAAATTCAAGCTATTGAATGATGCTTCTTCAGAGATGGTTGATGCTATGATGTATCGTCAGATGATTGGGTCATTGATGTACTTGACGAACACGAGACCAGACATTTGCTTTGCTGTGAACACCTTGAGCCAGTTCTTGACAGATCCGAGAAATGTTCACTTGATTGCTACAAAGCATATTCTGAGGTACTTGAGGGGTACAATTGATTATGGGCTCACGTATGATGTGAATAAAAAGATTAACTTGGAGGGTTATGTTGATTCATATTGGGTAGGTAGTACCATCGATAGGAAGAGAACTTCAGGGTGTTTATTCAGTATGGGATCAGGTGTGATCTCCTAGTTTAGCAGGAAGCAATCTTGTGTGGAACTGAGTATAGCTAAAGCAAAGTATGTCACAGCTTGTTCAGCTAGTTGTGAGGTAGTATGGCTATGGAAGCTACTGTCTGATATATTTGATCTCTAGTTGGATGCTACTTGTATACATTATGACAACCAGAGTTGTGTGAAGTTGTTAGAGAATCTAGTGTTCCATGACAAGTCGAAGCAGATCGAGATCAAGTATTACTATATCAGGGATATGGTGCAGAGGGGAGCAGTGAAGCTCCAATATGTTGCAACAGAGGAATAGATAGCTGATGTGTTGACAAAGCCATTAGCCAGAGTGAATTTCGAGTAATTCAGGGAGAAGCTTGGTGTTCTCGAGATAGAGGTTTCCTCCAAGGGAAAGTGATGAGTCACAAATACATTCTGATGAGCAGGTTAGATGTAAGGGCTGAGCCATTCTACTCATGGATAAAGGATTAAGTTCCTCCTATGACAGATGTGAGAGCTAGCCATTCTGTTGAGTAGGACAGATTTCAGGGCTACCACCATTCTGACAAGCATGTCAGATGTAAGGGTAGTGCCATTCTGTTCATGGCTAAAGGATTAGGTTCCTTCCATGTCAGATGTGAGTGCTGGCCATTTTGTCGAGTAGGATAGATATAAGGGCTACTACCTTTCTGACGAGTAGGTCAGATGTGAGTGCTAGCCATTCTGTCGAGCAGGAAATATATAAGGGCTACCGTCTTTCTGATGAGTAGGTCAGATGTGAGTGCTAGCCATTCTGTCGAGTAGGACAGATATAAGGGCTACCGCCTTTCTAATGAGTAGGTTAGATGTGAGTGCTGACCATTCTATCGAGTAGGATAGATATAAGGGGTACCGCCTTTCTGATGAGTAGGTCAGATGTGAGTGCTAGCCATTCTGTCGAGTAGGACAGATATAAGGGATACCTCCTTTCTGATGAGCAAGTTAGATGTGAGTGCTGGCCATTCTGACAAGTAGATCATATGTAAGGGCTACCAAATACCTACAAGGAGGTAGGCATACACCCAGCATGAAAGAAGGTTGGATTTGTATAACTTCCTATGATGATATAGCACACACGTGATGATGACCAGGTGAGATCCAAATCAAGCTATGATCCAGATCTAGTTATGATGACTCTGAGAGATCTAGATCGAGTGATGATCCAGATCCAGTAGTGATGATCCATATCAAGAGATGATCCAGATCTATATCCAAATCGAGTGATGATCCATATCCAGTCCAGTGATGTTGATCTAGATCGAGAGATGATCCAGATCCAGTGATGATGATCCAGATCGAGAGATGATCTAGATCCAGTGATGATGTCCCATGATGATCTATATAGAGAGATGATCTAGATTCGAAGGAGGACAATGAATTGAAGATGAATATGACTTGAAGACATAGAAGACTCGAGATGCAGATGACGAGATGATCCAGTTGATACAGGGAAGAAGACTAGTGCTGAAAATTGTTTCGAAAGAATACCTTCCTAGTTAAGAGGGAGTGTTGATGTATTTGTAACTTCGGAATGTATTCATCTATGTATCTTATGTATTTTAACCCGATGGTTATTCCAGGATGTATCTATTATGTATTTGAGTCATGTTTTCATTCCCTGATTTTATGATCGAGAGGATCAATAATGTAAACAAGTCATGCCAAGTCATAGTGGGTAACCCTCCGATTGTGTAAGGGTTAAATTCCCCACAGTTCTGGGGCACTAGGGTTATTAGACTCTCGAAGTAGAGGTCGGCCCTAGTAGGGTTTTAGTCATGCTGATATTAGTATAAATAGAGATCTGGGATCTCTATTTAGCACACATCACTCACACACTCAAGTGTAGCGCATAGTTGAGGAAGGAAAGACACTGGGGCTAGACAAGAAGAATATTACTGCTGTCGAGAGTGCATCTTACTATTTTGGGGTTTTACATCTTGTGCTGATTCTATCTCTGAGGAAGTTGCAGGGTTTTCTCCATTTATGGTTTCCCCAATCAAAAACATTGTGTTCATTGTCTCTTGTGTTTGATTGTTGTACTTGTTATTCTCTCAGTAAAGATCCTAACATAATGCTAGCTTAATGTTGAAAAACTAACACACGAGTCATGATGTTTACTTGTGAGCCGAAGTTGAGCACTACTTGTCAGACGTGGTAACCTTCGATTTCCAAGTCGACAAGTGGGTCGGTGTCATTTTTGTATTTTTTATTTAAGATGCAAATGTTCCTTGTTTGTTTTTCAAAGTTGGAACATTTTATTTCATACAGCAAATCAATGAACTGGGAAACTGAATTGTCTGTTTGAACGAGCTGGAGTAATTCATTTATTGTGTTATGTCTGTTGTTATGAACATTTTCTTGTCATGCAATTTCTTCAATTACATAATTTGCTTCTTTATATGTTTGTTTTTCCTTCAGTGGTTTAGGATAGACATTTTTCTCTTTTATTGTACTGATTCTGGGGTTATCAGCTCCTATTTTTGTTCCTTGTTGAGTTACAATATGTAAATTTTTGGTGGTTGTTACATCATTTTTTTCTACACAAGACAAGACATTAACATTTTTTTTCGTATTAATTTTTTCTAACATGGTAGGGAAATTCTCTAGTGAGTGATCCCCTACCCCACAGTGAGTGCAGAATTCGAGATCAGTTCTATCCTTGTATGGACAGTCTGCATACCGATGACCCTATTTATAATAGGTGAACCACTGGATGGGTCGACGCGGTCGATTGTCCTGATTCCGAGGGAATCGACCTCTTCCTCTGTAACCTGGGCATCGATTGTCGTACCGGTGCTCATATCATCGACCATCGTATCTCTGACTGTTCGGATCATTTGCTAGATTGTTTTGCTCATTATACTGTGTAACTGCATTAGTTTGGTAGACTGCCTGATAGTTCTGTCGGTTCTTTAGGTTCAAATGAGAGTTATCCATGTTATGAATTTTGGTCTCACAGATGGCACACTGGGAGGACTTGCCATTTTTCATATTCAACGGGCAGTATTTCGTCGAGTGATCTTCGTGCTCCTGGAAAATGTCGCAAAAGGACTTGGTCTGTATGAATCGAATGTCCTGTCGGCTATATTTCTGTCGACAGTTATCCTTGGAATGGTCGGTCGTCGAGAATTTGGTGCACCAGATCTCTTGATTCTTAAGGCTTAGCTCCTTCAGAGACTTCTGTACATTCTCTAGTTGTTCTTCCAATCTGTGGTCCATGGGGTGAGTGGGTATGTCCTCATCCATCTCCACCTGAAGAGCTTTTGTTAGTGCATCTTCGTAAGTTTTGAACGTTTCCAGACTGATATGTCGGTGTACTTTCTGAGATAGCCCTACAAGAAACCACTGGATTAGTAACTGTTCATCTATAACATAATCCAACTGGATCAATAGGTATTTCCATCACTTATCATAGTCATGGACAGATTTCCCTGGCTTTTGTGATGTGGTTTTTAGTTTTTTCGCGGCCAAGTGCTTACCATCTGGAGTTTTGAAAAATGACAAAAAAATTTCCTTAATCTCGACTTTTTTTGCTCTGTGTTGTCTTTCTGAAAAGGTCATATACCACATCAATGCCCTTTTCCTTAAGGCACCTATGAACTATTCCATTTGTCTATCTTCATCTGTAACTTGGTTGGCCTCCAAAGTCAACTTGCAGACGAACCAATGTCATTTGGGGTCCTCATCCCCCTCATATAGAGGAATGTGAGCCGATCCGTGACCCATGTCTAAATCACTATCACCGCTCCTAGGAGGTGGGGGTGGTGATGAGGGTGGTGGGGTTGTTGGTGTATTCATCTCTACGGAACTCTGGTGGGTGAAACTTCCATTCCCTTTGGTTGTCGATTCGTCGTTGACTTGCAGCCATTTGATGTCGAACTCTGCTGTCGATGGTCCACTGAAACTGTTTTGCCACAATTCTGAATGTTCTGTTTCTTCTAAAGCTGTATTTAGTGTGGGGGGGACTCCTTCATGTGTTGGTAGGAGAAAGTGGATACTTCGATGGGAGGATGCCGCTTGAAAGGTCCCCCAATTCCCTTCCTCTATTCCATGTATAATGAGGTGTCATCCAGTGTACATGTCGTCTCCTATTCGACTCCATATACTAAAGTCACCAGCTCATAGTCAAAGGTCTTCTTCGACAATAGTCTATATTCAAGTACGTGGATTCAATGGAGAGAGGGTTGTTCCTTCATTGGGAGCTCTTAATTGGAGAGATTTTGGCTACTCTATCGACAATTATTCCTCCTTAGGGGACGCTTCTTGTTCCATGCCTTCTTCATGTCGGTCATGACCCAACTCTAGCAGACTCTCTTCCTGGTCGTTCTCCCTAGTACTTCTTCCTCTATGCAGCTCTAAGGCTCTTTCTTGTCTTGCTTCGCTTCTCTGGTGTCTCTCTTCCCTTTCTATTTTCTGAATGTCCGACATACCTTCGTGTGATACTATTCTCTTGAGTTCCCTATTAGTCGACTTCTCATTACTGGTGACTAGTATCTATTTCTAGTCAACTAGGATCCACTATACGCTATCTTGACATATGACCAGCTACCCCCCTATAGCCTACCCAACGCTTTTTAGAAAGCCCAGATAGTTCGGCCTATTTTCTTAGGCAGTATTCCCACTCCCTTTTTGCAATGAATTTTCCCCACTTCCTCTGCTTCTCCACCCAGTTAGAGTTCGATGGTAGTTCGTCCAGTGATGGACGAGGTTCGACAATATGTCTTGCTCCTTTCTTGATCAAGAATTTGAACAGCAAGGTAGGTAGGGAACACTGTTATAGTGGATTTCACCACACTAGGTGAATCACACATTGTATGGCCTTCCCCTGTCCCGCTGCAGACTCATTAGCCCCTATCGACCACTTTTTGTCTTTTGATGTATCCTTGACCATACCTAAAAACATAAAAAAAGTGATATATGTGGCTTTTTCCCTGATAACCACGTACATACGCAGATATTGCCTCTATAGTCGCGTACATTAGGATGTGTACATAATCCAAATCCTTTTGGAGCGTTCCTTGACTTGGATCCGACTCATATGACTCCTGGCCTTCCATATGCCTTGAGATCGCATGGATTCGACCTTTCAGTATCCCTTTGAAAAGCTATATAAGGAACCCATTGAGACATTGAAAGCATAAGAGAGATTTGAGAGTAACGAAACTATAGTCCATTGTTGCCAGAACTTATGCTTGAGTCTACATCCCTTTGTCCCTTGGAGCATTGTTGTGTTCTTCCCAATCTTTCCTTTTGCAAGTAACCTTGCTATCGAAGTGATGGAGGATTGAGGTGGTGGAGGCCCAAGTGGGGGATTCAGTTTCTCCAGTTCGCAGATGTGCCGTCAGAGGTTGTCACTTGTAATCTCTGATTCATATTAATAGAAATATCTTTTCCTGTCTAGTAATGTGTATTTGAATGAATATTGTATCCATTGGAATATGTCAAATGCTTTTACATTATTGATTATATATGCCAGAATAGATCTAACACCATGAAATATAGTATGCTTGTATTGTTTACTGGTTGTTGAGGACGTGTTATAACAATTCAAGCTGAAGATTGGAAAGCTCAATGGGGATCTACTTCAACCGTCCGGAATAAGGTACGAGGTTCGATCCTTTAGTGTTAGATGTTTTTATTTCTATTGAATATTGGGAAAGATTGATTTCTGGAGTCTAGCTGTCTGTTGTGGTACCCCAAGCCATAGGAATTTCTCTTCATAATAGAATTGGTGACTCCGCTGGGGAGTTCCTAGTAATTGTCCTTTGGGGGTTGATTTCTTGGCATTCAATGTATTTGAATTGCTCTCTCTCCCTTGTTTCTGTGTCAGGTATGGGGGCATGTATGCCTGGTAGAGCCTGATTGGTGTGAATTTAGTCTCAGCCTATCTGTTTTCCTTGGATTTGTGCATCTTTTTCTTCCTGTACATGGGTTTGTCACTTACAGTCGCGTATACACGCGGTTTCCCCTAGGATTTTCGCGTATACACGCGGGTTCACTGTGCACAGTCATGTATACCCTAGTTTTTACCTTTTTTGTGGAAGATAGTGGATTGCTGGGTGAATTCTGTTAGCTGCTAAGTCTCCTTTGGCACTGCCTGAGTCTGTTAATACCTCTGTTTCTGACCAGAAACATTTTTTTAGCCTAAATTTTTCTTTTAGGAAAGTTCTTGTCATGGCATCTTTGATTTTTTGTTTGAGATTAGTGCATTAGAGTCCTTTTACCTTAGTGCTTTGCTGGAATGATTTTTATGTGGGCTTGCAAAGTCTGGGGTGGGTAGAATCATTCTTTTGCTTTTTGTATCTCTTTATTTTCAAAAAATCCAAAAACATTTGCTTATCATCATGCATTGCATTTTGCACTTTGCATTGTACTTGCACTAGATCTAGATTTGCTTTGGAGTAATAGTTAGGACTTCATATAGGGAAATTTGCATTCATCATTTGAAGAAGAAATTGTGTATTACATGTAGTATGCATACCCTATTTTCATGGACACAATGCATTTGCATTGATTGTTAGGTGTGCATTTTACTTCTTGTTGCGTCATAACACCATTAGTTGCACGACCATATCCTATTTTTGAGTAATAAGGCCAATTAAAATCAATGCTAAATAAAATGAATTACACTCTTTTCTTTTCTAGGGTGCACCAACAAGCTTAGGTTTTAGGATCTTGGAATAGTTCATTGAAAGTTAATTCTCCAAGATCACTAAACGACAACAACTAGGTGTCTTTCCATGGAGTGTGTGAAATCCTTGGTATAACCGGCGTTCTCAGGAAGCTCCCCTCAAAAGGGAGTCAAGCACTAGGTAGTGTGAGTGGTTGTTGATTGGGATAACCCCTGGTCGGTAACTGTGTAGCACTAGCGATATAGCCAGGATTGTATTCATATCTGGGGGCTCTTTCGGGAGTTTCGAGCTTTGCTACCCTACCCATACGGTCAATCCCACCTGCGACTATCCACCTGAGCGTTGATTATATTTAGGTGACCTTAGTGACCTTACCTAGGATATCGAGGGGTACGTGTAGAGGTTATTCTGCATGTTTCCTAGCCAGGTAGAGGTCGGACAGCACAGCCGCTTTATGCGTTGAAGCTGAGGGCCACTATAATTGGTTACGTACCTCCACTTGTAGTGTATGGGAGTTTCAAGCCTCTCCCAGGCGAGACATACCTGCTGCATTCGGGAGCTCACATATCCTCCCCGTGGTTTGCTTGTATTTTGGCTGTAGATTTTCTTAGGAGTGTGCTCTTTGTGCGCTAGTTGGCCTTTGGGATCGTGGTTACTTGATTGTATTTATGCTCTCTTGAGTTTGGGTCCTTTTATTTTCGGCATGCCTAATATCCTATCACCCGTCCTTCGTCCCAGTACAGACCCTGGTGTGAGACTTGGGGGCATCATAGCACCTTACCCTACTCGTAGATTTGGGAGTGGTCACATTCTTCCCTCTACTCAATTTGTGGAGGATGTTGATGCCCTTCTTCGGGTCTTTACACCAGTGGTCACCCTCATGGGGGTGGTAGTGGATGTGTGAATGTTGGTTCTACACCTTACTTTCCTTTTTATGTCCCATTGTTCACCGCATTGTTTCCTTTGGGTGCTATTGTCATGATCATTCCTCCCTATATACTATAGTTTGGATTCTATATTGACTATTTTGGGATGTTTTGGACTAATATGGTTGTCATGGAGGGTCTAGTTTTTTGTACACTCTCTCTGAGATTTCGACCCGTTCATGCTTATCACAGGTATTATGTCTGAACTGGCATATAGGTTAGGATTTCACATCTTCTTGCACTTATGCATTGCCTTATGACCATTCCATCTTAACCTTAGGTACGAACCCATTCCATGGTATCATGGAACCTTCATGCTGCTTTTAGAAGTGATACTATGTGAATGGTAGAGCTTTCCTATACATGGGTATCCTAGTCAGCTCCCCCTTGCATTTGGTACCCATGCTGTGAGTCCTCTCTTAGGGTGTGGGATTCCATTGTATAGTACTTCCATGACATTTAGCAAGAGCCTCATACTCCTCTTGATCTTATGCTAGCCATGATCCCCCGGACTCCCTTGTATCAAGTTGTGGATGCATTATCATGAGCTTTGCCTGTCTTATTGAGATTTATGTCAGCTCCCCTAACATTGCGTTTCAGCCATATAGCCTGAGCTTGTCTCATGTCTAGCCATGCAAAGCCTTTCTTTATATCCTTCGCATCTTGATTCCCTTTTTATCGGGAGGGGATTTTTCCCCCGAGTTTCGATATCCTACACATGTATCCTTGCATTGAGCATAGGTATGTTCCACTGCTTGGAACTAGTTTGTTTTCCCTAATGACACTCATCTCCTCCTAGTTTGTAACTATAAATCTAGTTTATTATTTTTTCAAGCTTTTCAAATAACTAAAAAAGACCAAAAAAATCAAAAAACCAAAAATCCAGAAAAGAAAAGATATTATCTTTGGTAGCTGTCAAGTCGTGTCTCCTTCAAACAGAGCACTGTATATCACATCCATTGGTTGGGTTATAGTTTGACTTTAGGAGCTGTACTCGTTTATCTGAGTTTTATCTCCACCAACTGGTTATGCTTCTAGTCCCTATGGAGCCTCTATTGATGCCTCCTGCGTCATAGAGATGTCCCAGTTTGTATATCAAATCTATGCTGCCTTCATTCAGTCACCATACGCCGTTATGCTCTTGTTCGAAGGAAGTTGAAACCTGAGTCGGACATTCCTCAATTATCTTGACTTTGCATGTCAACCATTCCCGGTACAGTTACTGGTTCGTGCACCTTATGATCAAGTCCTTTCACATTATACAGCCTTGCTAAGTACCTCGTGTTGGATGATGGGGGATGCCCTAATGCCCTCCTTCTAGTGGATTTCATCCCATCGACTTCATATCATTTATTATGGGATTGGAGTCAAGAGTCATTTTGAGTTCCTTGAGACTTGGAGTCATCAGTGGCAGGTTATCTCGCCATCGAAAGTTTTGGGAATACATCAATGTCCCCTGATCGATGGATTCTCTCAAGTGTTCGACCTCAACACATTTATTCACACTTGTTAGTTTTCACTCTAGTACCTTGATTCCCATTTTCATTATTGGTGGGTGATCTCGCGTCTGTTAACGGTATACATGAATGACCGATAATCAGACGATGGACTACTATGTTCGACCTCAACACCTCTATTCGCATAGTAGGACATGTACTCGTAGCAGTGTGTGTAGAAGACTTTCCATATTGGTGGCATCCACTATATGCTACCTCCTTGATCGTGCCAGTGTTCATGAGATTTCAGCTCCCGTGACTTGTTCCAGTATATGTTAGACATTTCCAGCCACTATGGAGATCTTGATATGTTATATATCTTCAGCCTTTGTGGAGATCATGGTCCTTTGTATATCTTCATCATGGAGATTCTGATCTATGTATATTGTACGTGGTGATTACCACATATGTGTTATCATGTTTCATGCCTATTCATGGCCATTGTACTCTTATGTATCCAAGACTGCTATATGTATTTGCAGTTATATGCAAAGTTGTATTATTGTATTATGCTGATTGGGTGGCTGGTCTTCCATTTGGGTACCTTCATCACTTCACTTCTGGGATGGACTTATAATGTATTTCAGCCATCGTATAACCCCTCTGATCTCATACATTAGGGGGCATCTGTTATAGCGGATTTCACCACACTAGGTGAATCACACATTGTATGGCCTTCCCCTGTCCCGCCGTAGACTCATTAGCCCCTATGGACCACTTTTTGTCTTTTGATGTATCCTTGACCATCCCTAAAAACATAAGAAAAGTGATATATGTGGCTTTTTCCCCTATAACTGCGTACATACGCTGATATTCCCTCTATAGTCCCGTACATCAGGATGTCTACATAATCCAAATCCTTTTGGAGCGTTCCTTGACTTGGATCCGACTCATATGACTCCTGGCCTTCCATATGCCTTGAGATCACATCGATTCGACCTTTCAGTATCCCTTTGAAAAGCTATATAAGGAACCCATTGAGACATTGAAAGCATAAGAGAGAATTGAGAGCAACGAAACTATAGTCCATTGTTTCCAGAACTTATGCTTGAGTCTGCATCCCTTTGTCCCTTGGAGCACTGTTGCGTTCTTCCCGAGCTTGCCTTTTGCTAGTAAGCTTGCTATCGAGGTGATGGAGGATTGAGGTGGTGGAGGCCCAAGTGGGGGATTCAGTTTCTCCGGTTCACAGACGTGCCATCATAGGTTGTCACTTGTAATCTCTAATTAATATTAATAGAAATATCTTTTCTTGTCCAGCAATGTGTATTTGAATGAATATTGTATCCATTGGAATATGTCAAATGCTTTTACATTATTGATTATATATGCTAGAATAGATCTAACACCATGAAATATAGTATGCGTGTATTGTTTACTGGTTGTTGAGGACGCGTTATAACAATTCAAGCTGAAGATTGGAAAGCTCAACGGGGATCTACTTTAACCGTCTGGAATAAGGTACAGGGTTCGATCCTTTAGTGTTAGATGTTTTTATTTCTATTGCATATTGGGAAAGATTGATTTTTGGAGTCTAGCTGTCTATTGTGGTACCCCAAGCCATAGGAATTTCTATCCGTAACAAACACAAAAATTGTTTGATGAGATCTGTGTAAAATTTCTCCTTGACTATTTCCACCGAACTTCTATCTTTGACTGCTTGCTCCTCACAGAAGTTATCGGTGATTTTCTCAAACCACTCCGATAAGTTTGTTCTACCTCCACGGATCAGGTTTTCCAGCAACTATTGTTCTTTAATCATATCCAACTTTCTCATCCAGGAATTTATTCAAAAGTTGGGGCATTGATTGGACAAACTTTTCATGTGTCTCTGTGAAAAATCTTTCTTTTGCTTTTGCGACTGTTAATCTGTTTCTTTGTGCGTAATTCTGTAAATAATTTGCAACTTTACATTCCTACCAGTCCTTAATATCCTTCTCTGGTATCATCTATTTGCATACATTCCAATCATGTACTACCGACAACAGAACCAATGTTGTAATCTCATAGATCACATAAGGTTACCAATAATACACACTAAAACATATATAAATATAAAACACAGACAAGAGATAAGAACAGATAGGTGAATAAACAGATTATATTATACAAATGAGTCCATCCAACACAAAGAACTGAACTGAGTTCTCATTTGGCTCAATAGCCTAATATTTGTGATTACAGAATGGTTACAAAATGGCTACCTATCGATTTGGTGAACCGACAAAAACTTAGGTGGCCAACCTATTCTCTTAGTTTATTCGACCAACTTACTTAGTCCGTTGATCGACTAAGTCGGCCCATCGACTTAGCCGGCTAATCGACTAAGTTAGCTCTCGTTCAAGCTGACTTATCAACTTGCTCCTTCTACAAGCTGACTTCTCTAGAAGAGTCTAGTAACCGTAGTGCACCAGAACTATGGGGACTTTAACCCTTGATCAATAGGAGGGTTACACCACAATGACTTGACATTACTTGTTTACATTATATAATCTCCCGATAGGAAAATCAGGGCATGACATGACTTCGTTAAATTACAGATACTTCCCAGAATAAACATCAGGGTACAATACATGAAATATACAAGTGAATACATTCTAAAGTTACATATACATCAACACTCCCTCTTAACTAGGAAGGTATTCTCTCAACACAATTTTTCAGCACTGGCCTTCTTCTCTCGATCATCTCAGCATCTTCATCTTCAAGTAATCTTCATGTTGGATCAGGATCATTACTCAATCTAGATCATCATCACTAGATCTGGATCATCACTGGATCTAGATCATCATCATTGGATCTGGATCATCACTCAATCTGGATCATCATCACTGGATATGGCCCTTACATCTGAGCCTAAGTCAGAATGGTTGGCACTCACATTTGACATGGAAGGAAACAATCCTCTCACCATGATAGAATGGTGGTAGTCCTTACATCTGATCATGTAGGAACCAATCCTACAGTCACTCCAGAATGGCCGGCACTCACATCTAACATGGAAGGAAACAATCCTCTCAGCATGACAGAATAGCAACATCCCTTATATCTGATCAAGTGGGAACACATCCCTCAATCACATAAGAATGGCCATGCACTCATATCTGATCATGTGAGAACACATCTCACAGTCATATTAGAATGGCCCCCAGTCCTAGACTGATTTTTCCTGGTAACTGACCAGGTATCTCCATTTAAAGAATGGGAATAGTTCTTATATCTGATCATGTAGGAACCAATCCTATAATCATATCAAAATGGCTCAACACTCATATCTGACATGGAAGGAACCAATCCTCTCACCATCATAGAATGGATCAGCCCTTACATCTGACCATGGAAGGAATCAATCATCTCATCATGTCAGAATGGCTCACGAACTCATCACTTCCCTTTGGAAGGAACCTCAATCTAGAGAACACCAAGCGTCTCCCTGAAGTACTTAAACATCAGTTTGTCCAATGGCTTCATCAACACATCAGCTATCTGTTTGTCCGTCACAACATACTTGATCTCGATATGCTTCGACTCTTCATGGAACACCGGGTTCTCTGACAACTTCACACAAATCTGGTTGTCACAATATATACAAGTAGCATCCAACTAGAGATCAAATAAATCAGACAATATCTTCCTTAGGCATATTGAATCACAACTAGTGGAATAAGCTGTGACATACTCTGCTTCAGCTGTACTCAGTGCCACACAGGATTGTTTCCTACTAAACCAAGAGATCACACCTGATCTCATAATGAAGCAACACCCTAAAGTGCTTTTCGTATCGATGGCATTGCCTGCCCAATCTGAATCAACATAACCCTCCAGGTTAATCTTCTAATTTTCATCATACTTGAGCCCATAATCAACTGTACCCTTCAGATACCTCAGAATATGCTTTGCAGCAATCAAGTGAACATGTCTTCAATTTTTCAAGAACTCGCTCAAGGTGCTCAGAGCAAAGCAAATATTTGGTCTTTTGTTCGTCAAGTACATCAAGGACCCAATCATCTAACGATACATCGTATCATCAACCGCTTTTGATGAAGCATGACTCAATAGCTTGAGGTTTGATTCCATGGGTGTCATCATAACCTTGCAATCCATCATCCTGAATTTCTTCATGATCTCTATTGTATATTTCCCTTGTCCAAGGGAAATTCCATCTGCATTCTTCCACACCTCCATGCCTAGAAAATAATGCATCATACCTAAGTCCTTCATTTCAAACTCGGGAGCAAACTTCCTCTTACTATTAGCAATCAACCCATCCATACCAGTTACAAATAGATCATCTACATATAGTAGGAGCATCACTGGGTTTCCATTTTCAACCTTGTAGTAAAGGTTGGAATCTTCTTTACTCTTGGTAAATCCCAAACTAGATAGAAAGCTGTCAATTCTGTTGTACCATGTCTTGGGTGCCTGTTTCAAATCACGTAGGTATTTTTTCAATCTACATACATGAGAGTCCTTGTGATGTGTCTCAAAAACGACTAGCTGCTCTACATACACTTCCTCTTCTACTACACCATTCAAGAAAGCAGTCTTGACATCCATTTGTTGTATCTTGCATTTCATCACTACAGCCAGAGCAAGTATTGATCTGATGGAAGTGTATCTGGCTATAGGTGAAAAGGTTTCTTCATAATCTATTCCTTCTTTCTGGGAGAAACCATGAGCAACGAATCTTGCTTTATATTTTTATATGCTACCATCTGCAGCATGCTTGATCTTGTAGATCCATTTCAAAGTTGCAACTGACTTCCCTTCTGGTCTTAGGACAACATCCCAAACATCATTCTTCATGATTGATTGATACTCTTCGATCATAGCATCCTTCCATTTTTTTCTTTCTGCCGCTTCTTCATAATTGCAAGGTTCTTTATCGATGAAATCACATAATAATGCTACATATATGGAATAGGACCTTGTCCTCTTTCTTTCTCTGTGATTCTTTTCTAGAGCGCAATATCTTTCCACGCCTTGGATAGCTTATCATACCCAAACAGGTTTCCTCTTTTGAGGATTCTTCTCTGGAGGTAGATCTATAGGTTCTTAAGGTTCTTCAAATTCTTGATCTTCTTCTTGAGCTTCTTCATTCATGGTTGTATCATGAATTTTGGGTGCTTCTGATTCTTCAGGAACTTCAACAGGTTTCTTTCTGGATTTGTTGTAAGCTGAGTCTTTGTCAAATATTACATCCCTGCTGATGTCAATCTTCTTGAATCCTGGGAAGTATATTCTGTAAGCCTTAGAGCTTTTAGAGTATCCTACAAATATAACCTTTTTTCCTGAAGGATCTAATTTAGTTATCTTCTCTTTTGGAATGTGTATGTACACTATACAGCCGAATATTCTGAGATGGTTGACTTCTGGTTTCTTGCCGAAAAAGACTGATTTAGGTGTCTTATTCTCTAGTACTCTGTGTGGATTATGGTTCTGTACATACACCGTTGTTGTAGTAGCTTTTTCCCATAGATGCATAGGAATATCTTGATCGTAAAGCATTTCTCTTGCAACTTCCATGATAGTCCTATTATTCCTTTCTGCAATCCCATTTTGTTGTGGATTATATGGAGTGGACAACTCCCTCTTAATCCATGAGTCTTTGTATAAATCTTTGAATTCATTCGATGTGAATTCTCTGCCACTATCTGATTGAAAGGTTTTGATCTTCTTTTTTGTGTGATTCTTGATCAAGGATTTGAATTTGTTGAACTTGTTGAATACTTCATTTTTGTTCTTCATGAAATAAATCCATGTATTCCTAGAAAATTCATCAATAAAAGAAACATAGTATTCATACCCACTTAGTGAACTTGATGACCTTGGAATGCATACATCGGAGTGAATGATTTTGAAGATTCATTTTCTTTGCTCTCGCTACTTGGCAATGTCTTCTTCGTGTTATTTCCTTTCACGCATCCTTTGTAAACCCCATCATGTTTTGCTTGAATTTTTGGAATACCTTCAATAGATTTGCTTGCAAGTGGTAGTGCTCTATAATGCACATGTGCAATCCTTCTATGCCAAAGTTCATTTGGCTCTACTATGTCATGGACCAAGGCTTGTTCTGGATGGTCCTTCAATTTGTATAGACCTCCTTCTTGTTCCCCAATCACTACTGCATCATTAATAGTCTTTGCTTTTGGCCACATGATAACTTGGCCATCTATAAGTGCAACCCTCATGCCTTTTGCATCTAATGCAGATATGGAGAGAAGGTTCTTCTTGAGTCCTAGTACAAACAATGCATCTTGCATATTCATAGACTTGCTAGAGTCTAGATTATAGGAGGATTCCCCACTACCTTTTATTGGATACTGGTAGTCATCTCCAAGTTTCACCTTGTCAGGTGATTCATGTTCTAAAAGTTTTACAAAAGACTCTTTGAATCTTGTCATATGTTTGGAAGCCCCACTGTCTATAAGCCAATCATTGCTTCCATGTGTGATGTTTCCTGTGAGAGAATAAATCAAGACATATTATTCATCACTTGAAGAGTCTTCACTTTCATATCTAGTTCTTTTCTTTGATGGTTCATCATCCTCTGCAGCATGAGCATGACGTCTTCTCTTGTTTCCCTTTCTCTTATTTTGTTTTCTAGGACAATATTTTGC
Source organism: Pseudotsuga menziesii (assembly GCA_001517045.1). Classification (NCBI taxonomy): domain Eukaryota; kingdom Viridiplantae; phylum Streptophyta; class Pinopsida; order Pinales; family Pinaceae; genus Pseudotsuga; species Pseudotsuga menziesii. Next base: position 54,121 of record LPNX010677711.1, read on the forward strand.
AAAGTGTCCTACTTCATCACATGAATAACATTTCCTTCTAGACAGATCTTTTCTAGAGTTAGTTTTATAGAAATGCTTACCTCTGGAGTGATGATAAATTCTTTTTCTTTTCTTGGAATGAACTGTGAGGGCTTGATATTTACTTCCCATATTTTTTGTTGAGCTGCTATCCGATCTTCTTCTTGAGAGCATTCTTCCCATAGTCTGTTGAACTTGACTAAATTCTTTCTAGCACATATACCTTGAATAAAGGAGTCCCATGATCTAGGGAGACCATTCAAGGTGGTCACCACAATATTTGCCTTATCCACTTCTTCATATACTACTTCCAGCTATTCCTTGACCTGAGAGACCCTTGTAAAATAAGACTGGATTGTCTTAGCATTCTGGATCTTTACATTCTTCAATTGGTTTCTCAGAGTCATCTTCTGGTTTATGTTCTTTCCTTCAAACAATTTGGTTATGGCATCAAACATAGAATTAGATGTCTTTAGGGAGGACACCTATGGTATGAGATGATCCTTGATTGAATAAGAAATAATCATCTTTGTCATAACCAACTTCTTCTTGTGTAAGGCCTTAGCCTCATCTCCTTCTGGAACTGGAACCTCCTCATTGATATAGGAGTCCAACTCATTTTCTTCTAGGACTAGGGAGATCCTGTACTTCTAGGCTCATAAGTTATCATATCCATTAAGCTTTTCATCAAGCTTGGTATGATGAGACATCTTAATTGATAACCTTAAATGGAAATACAAAATATTTAGATCTTACCAGGTCAAGATGTTGTATCTGGATTTGGAGCTGGAATTCTGTAGTGCTAGTTCAAGAGAAGATTAGGGTTTTGATTTTCTAGAATTCTTTCCAACCAAATGCTTTGATCTTGATCTCTAAACTTCAATTTTGGGAAGTAGATCAATACAAGCCTAGGCTCACTGAAAAATTCCATTTCTATGGAAATCCCTAATTTCTGGCAGCAGTGTCGGGTCCAAAAATGAAAAACCTCAGAATTGGATTCTGCTTCGATAGAAAGATGTGCCCTAGGGAGGAGAGTTATTCCAACCTTATTTTGCTGAAAATCCATGGAGAGAGATCCAGAAAGTAGGAAGCTCTAGTTCTCATAGCTGCGCATTGTCTTGTTCTCAGGTTAGCTCTGATACAATGTTATATTTTTATCATTCAAGCTAGCATTATATTAGGATCTTTAACTGAGAGAATAACAAGCACAACAACCAAACACAAGAGACAATGAACACAGTGTTTTTCCTTAGGGAAACCATACATGGATAAAACCCTACAACTTCCTCAGAGGTAGAATCAACACCAAAAGTAAAACCCCAAAATAGTAAGATGATCTTCTGATAGCAATAACCTCTTTCTTCCTAACCCCAATGTCGTCTTCTTCCTCGGCTATGCGCTACAACTAAGTGTGAGTGAGTGTGTACTAAATAGAGAGGCTAGATCTGTATTTATACTAATTCCTGACTTGACTAAACCCTATTAGGGCCAACTTCTCTAGGAGAGTCTAATAACCCTAGTGCCTCGAAACTGCGGGGACTTTAACCCTTGATCAATAGGAGGCTTACCCACAATGACTTGACATGACTTGTTTACATTTTAGAATCTCTCGATAGGAACATTGGGGCATGACATGACTCAATTACATTACAGATACTTCCCAGAATAAACATAGGGCTACAATACATTAAGTATACAAGTGAATACATTCCGAAGTTACATATACATCAACACATGGGAGGGATACTAAAAATAAGCTTTCTAAGCAGTTGAAGGAGAGATTTGGCTTATAGCATCATGGTTGTGCCTATCATATCAATAGAATTAATGCACAAGTGGTGTGTATCAGGCCATGCATTTTGGTGAGCAATATTGTCTAAGGGAATCAACCAGTCTAGTGCAACTCCGGCATGGTCATATGTGCACAAAAATGCACCGAGGGCATGAAAATGAACTGGTCCCTGTTTCTGCTCAACTAGTTGCTTGACGATGCTCTCGCTGCTCAGGCTAGGTGGCCATTTTACTACAGTTGGTTTTTAATTCTTGTTGCACTTGTCGCATAGATGGAACCAAAATATTATCAACCGATGGAAGTCGATGCAATGAAGGTGTGCCAAAGCGCACACTATGAGAATTTGTGGTGGGTTGAGGAGCCTAGTTAGAAGATGGACTATAGGATCCATTTTTGGGTCTATTGGGAAGTGCTACAAGATGCAGCTATCTAAGTTCCCCGCTTATCCCATTACGTAGCAACCAAGTATCAGTGGCTCATTTAGTTCATTATCAGGCCTCATTCCATTTATATCTAGGCTCGGTGGGACCCCAAAAAGTAGTGGCTACCTCTACCCTACAAATTCACTAATGAATAATTGGATGATTTTTTTTAGGAGTGGTCGATTGAAGGGTGCAACCCCCTAAACCAGGAGGAACTCTCTAAGGAGCCACCAGCATATGCTCCAGATGAGCCTGTACAAAAGGAGCTAAGTGTTCACGACTCCAACAATGAATCATCGATGGACCCTGATGCTAAAGCACAACACAAGAGAGAGGAAACTTGAATGAAATGGTGCCTCGAATACGATGTGGGAAGTAGTACCTGACTAGGGATGGAGGACCAATTGAAGCGGCTCATCAAAGCAGTCACTGGCTCCTCTTAGGCTGCGACACAAGCGATATGAGATTCCACCCAAGAAGGGTTTTCTGCGGTAAGAGATAAGTTGAATTCTATTTATGATGTTGTTTCTAGGAAGACACCCGAGAAAGATGTGATGCAGGAATTCACGTCCATCAGCACCGAGCTGTAGGCTAGGAATGTTCAAGTTCCCCTGACAGCGATCGACACGGGGACTGAAGAAGGTAACCTGTTACTACAGCCCCTCCAAAGCATTTCGTTGGATATTAACAAGTTACTCACTCAAGCGCTTGTGGAGCTAGAGCATGTTGCTGCCTAGGAATTGGAAGATATGTAGAAGGAGCTTACTAATGGGTATCTGTAGTTGCAGAGCACAATCGAGAAGTTGAGGATCTACATTAGGCTAGTGTGCACCTCGAGGAAGAGAAGGTACAAGAGATTGATGCATTGAAGGAAGCACAGGATGACCTACAGCACAAGGACTCCAAGGAAATCACCAATCTTAAGAAGGTGCAAGACTACCTTATCATTGAGAAGGTGCAGCTGTGCGCAAGTTGTGGTGTGGTCGAGCAAGCTATTGATGAGGCATGTCAACATATCTTTGAGAGCATGGTTAAGCTTACTACAGTCGCTAAGGCCAAGAGACTTGGGGAAATTATTGTATAGCTCTAGGACACCAATCTTCTACTCAATTGCCTGGTCCATCCAGAGACGCTGTTGGAGCAGGTTGCCAAATGGAAGGCTACTATTGAGGAGATAGTGGCCCAGTTTGAAAAAATGGAGCAAGAAGAAAATAAAATCATGGAGGAGATGACGCAGTTCTGGAAAAGCATTGTCCAATATGAACAACTCTACCTATTGACCACACAGGAATAAGAAGCAAACGAACAGTTGAAGACAATGAAGACGTCACTACGAGCACTGCCACTCATGGTGCAAATCACGCGGCCTGAGGAGTTGAAGGACCTACAGCAGATAGTTTCCCCCACCCAAGAACTACAACAAAAGGGTTGTACCCAGTTGGATGAGTTTGAATAATTTGGTCGGTATCTAGTTATCAAAGAAGTTGTGATGCTATAGGTGGTGTAAGAAAGTCAACAGATGGTCGATGGCAAGGCTAGGGGAGTGCACCCCATGTAACAAGATTTTATTAACTATCAAAGCCATTTCGAAAGAGTCCAGCTCCAGGTGTGATAGATCTTGTAGCAGTTTGAATATTTCAAGGTCAAGACATTGGCATATACCTTGTCAACCTGATGTGGCTCAAGGATGAGCCAGAAGACTATGTTGGGGGCCTGTTGGCAGAGAATTTCAGTAAGTGAGTTGTGTAGCATCACAATAGCTGTGCAAAATAACGCAACACCGTGCAAGGCCACATCAATGCGATGGGTGAAAGAATAATCACTTTTGAATATTTAATGTATTAGTTGACCACATTTTGTGGATATAGGTCATTAGTGGTTAGAAGTTAGTTAGAAGTGGACCTTTGATGTAAAGGCATGAGACTATATATAGAGTTAGCTTTGCAATCGTAAAGAGCTCAAGGGATCGGTGCGATACAAGTCCAAGCCAATATTTGAGAGTGATCAATATGTTGTGATCTGTCTATGGTATTAATGAGTATTTAGTTTTGAACAATCTGTGATCTATCTATGTCAGATACTAAATTTTGGGATGTAATCGGTCTCCTGTTGTGGAGAAGAATTATCTATTTTGGATCTGTTGCGCAAAATTAATCTTCCATGATAGTTGTTTCCTAAAGGTTGTTTTTTTTTTCCTATTTTCTCTACTGCGACGTCAATGAGAAGTGTATTGAATCTATTTATGATTTACTGATGTTGCTACAATGAATTGGTGATGCGATCTATCCCAATTCTTTCACAATTCTGATGAATGATGATGAAGCTTATTAAAGTTGTTTTACAAATGATACCGCTATGGTAACACTACTACGGTAAATGAATGATGTGATATATTAGATCTATAGTTGCAAATATGAATTGTGATAACTGTCTTAGTTCTAGAATCTGATACTTATGCTATCGAAGCAACGGATGCCATATATTCCCTTCTTACTTCCAGAAACTTGGTTCTAACATCTCTCCCTTGAACATCTCGAGTGATACTTCATCTGCTCTGCGGATGTTGTTGGGAAGGGTAAAAATTGTCTTGGACAATGCTCAAGGAGATCGCGCTGGTTGGGCATCGGCAGACTGAGAACTCCTATTGGTGAGGCTTTGTTGGTTGGTTTTTTCCAACAAGGAATAAATAATGCTAAAAATAAAACCTAGTTATAGCATATGGTTATTAGATATCCATTCATAATTCAATCTATTCTTTTAACAATAAAACTGTGTATTTTACAAAGAGAAAAAACAAGAACCTCATACCTTCAAGATGAAGTTGTTTCAATGGATAACAACCTGCACACTCAAATACCCAGCATTAATAAATTCATATATGGATCTCACCTCTTTATATATAACCGAATCACTTGGGAACTACCACGTTCCACCCAAACAAGTCCTAGAACCATTCTTGGTTTAAATCTGCATCCCCCTGAGCTAGTTTCAACATGCAAGTAGCTTAGAGCTCTGAAGGTAAGGATTCCCTAACAAGGATATCAGGTTCCGAGTCAATTCTCTTTTTTTCTCTTAGGAAAACATTCTCTCCAAGAACTCTCTTAAGAATAATCAGGTAGAATTATAAACTCATAAAACAAGAAATATTACCAACCCTCTTTCATGTCCCCTCCCATCAACTAGAGAGAGAACGTGGCCATAACTGCTTTCTCTAATTGTTGTAGGATCATCTAGCTCTAATTTTATTGAATTCAGTAAGTATTTTGATCATTTCCAAATTTTTTGGTTTTGTACAAATCCATAGATGGAAGAATTCATCTTGCATTCACTCTACTCAAGTTTGTGTACAAATTATCTAACTTCCCAATAAGAGAGAAATCAATCATGTCGATCAATTTGATGATCTTTGAAGAAATATCTCAGAGGAGATCGAACGACGGATAAAAATCATGACGGAAATTGATGGTCATCATCTTTTACACATCTGGAAATAGATCAATGGCTGAGAATCAACCCATAAGAATCAATGGTGCGAAAATCTTGAGTTTGTGGAATCAAGGAAATATGGATATTGCCATCCCTTATCCTACATCTCATATCTTGTAATTTGCGAAAAGGAGAGCTGCGTAAGGAAATCTGCAGGGAACAAAATTTAGAGAAGGACGTTTCCGCATCCCACATGTTGTGGAAACGAATATTTCTTCTAGGAAACTAAACATTGAAAGAATTCTTAGACATATTTGTTCATCTAGGACATCACCAACCTGGGAAATCTAAGCCCCATAATGTAATTTAAAAATGCATTGAACATAAAAATATTTACAGGTGCATAATGCAATCTACAATGGAAGCCTTACATTTCATTCAACACATACCTATGGCTCATACTCATAAAACAAGAAACATTCATCTTGTTCATGCAGTTAACATGTTCATGATCATTTATGAGAAAATACAATTGCAGAGTTAAACATGGACAAGGATACTTATGTTGAAAGAAGCTTGTCCTGGAACTAGCTATGTCGCTACAACGTTCCACCCAACCATAGGCTAGTGTGCTCCTTACTCTCTCATCATCACTGCCACTCTCGAGTTGGGCATGATTTATAGAGGGAATTAGGGGACACTGAATTACACACAATAATTCCAAACAGCCATAATCAAGCCAATAACCACATCCAAACACAGTCATCCCACTAATAGATGGATTCTTGGACTTACTTAGCTAAGCCATCACAAGGATTCACTACACAGTAAAATGCATGTTCTAGGTATGAATAAAAAACATCATGGAAGCCGAAGAAAAAATGGAAATAGGGGAACAACAGCCCTATGAACAAAATCAACTTCCTAGAATGTTCAATAGCTTCCCATGGGTGAAGACAGCCCAACAACCACTCCAAAATTGTGGTTCCCTCTTCAATGCACTAGGCAATGCCAAAAACGATTCTCTATCGATGGGAAAATGAAAAACAAATTCAAAATCATGCCGAGAAAAGAAACAGAGGATGGAGAAATTAGAGGAAGAACAACACAGAACAAAATAGGGTTGTGGAAGCACAGCGAACGCACCAAAAAATGTGAGGGAAGATGAACACATGAATGCATGAGGGAATGTGTATATGTTTTTGGGTGTTTTATTTTGACACATGGATTTTCCCCAATGGATCAATGTTAAACATTCCCCCTCCTATTCCTTCTGCAATCATGCCCCCATATCTTTAACGTTTCAACGTTGCGGTGAATAGATAGTTGTGGTATTCTATTAATTGAATAATTACATGATATTCAAAAATACATATATTGTGATTGAATTAGCACCATAAACCGTGGGAATCAACCTTGATCACCTATACACAAAACATTTATCAATGGTAGGGCCTTGTCCTTTAGCTCCTTGCCATGATTCCATACAATATTTACATCATGTACAATCAAAATACCATGGGGTCAAAACTGGGGTGTTCCATTCCCCTCCCCCTTCAATAGCACTGTACTCAATGATTTACAATAATTTAACAATTTCTACGCTGGCACCAGCCTCAATGCTATGGAAATTTGAACCAAAAAGGATGTTCCAATCCTATGGCATCCTCCAACTCCCATGTAGCCTCATCAGGATCGTGGTGCTCATTTTGCAGTTTCACTTGTCCAATGGTACAATATGGAACTCCTCCTTGGTCCCACTAAGAGGTTTTATTGCACATAAAATCCTCCAATTCCTTGATTGTATACATCAGCACACACCATCGAATTTTTTCCTAGTCTTGGAGAATTCTTCTTCGTAGCTTGGAACATCTCCAATGTCTTTGGCATCCAACAATACCTATGTTCAAACCCAAATAAATGATCAATTCCCATGTTAGTATTCACAATCTTTTCCCAAACCATAAAAGAATCACATGCACATGTATACTGGCATGAAATCAATAAGAAGTTGCTAAGTGAACCAAATACTTAGCTTTCATAATGTAATATCTCGAATTTTGGACCTAACACTTATAGAAATGTGTCTATTGATTATGATGATTATCTTGATGCTTTTATTTGATAATGGGTCAAATACCCCACTGCATATGAACATGATGATTTGTTTTATATATTGGGCGTAAGATAATTATTGATGAAATATGAATATTCTTGTTTGTGTTGGGCATGGACCCTGAAGCACATGATTGACGAGATGTTTTGTGTTGAGAGAGGAGCTGTGGAACACTTGATTGATTGATGAATTGTGTTGAGCGAGAAGCTATAGAGAATATGAGTACTTACCTTTGTGTTGAGCGAGAAGATATGAAACACATGAAAAGATAATTGGATGTGTTGGGCATAAACCCTGGAGAATTCCATGTTGATATTGAGCATAATATTTGGAGCATAGGATCCTTGCACATTGTATCCATAGGTGTATCATACAAGTACATCCTAGCATTTAGTGTTGATCGAAAGCTCTAGAATTTCACTATGTTTGTAACTCCCTGCTATAGGAATTGAGTATGGGCTCTGGTAAGTGCTAGAGGTTACTGAAAAAAATTTAATAACTTTCGAGTGAAAATGAATCAAGAAAAATATTGATCTCATCATACTTATTTATAAGTGATTAAATGAAATTTTTAATTTCTATATTCTCATCAAAGTATTGAAAAGGTACCACATTATACGAGGGAAATCCAACATGTAAGGATGTTTAGAGTGACCTATCCTAGTAGACATAAATCATCTACCTACTTGACATTATAGAAGAAGTGTCATTATTTCTAGGGATCATGGTATATGATTCCTAGAGAAAAATGTTAAAAAAATGTTATTTTATTTATGTACTTTATAGATGTTATATATAAAGATTTAAATATAATAATATTATAAATAAATAAAAGAAAGGAGAAGAGCTCCATCAATTATAATTTATTATGAAAGATTAATAAATAGTATAACTTATATAAAAGTCCAACTAAGAACTAGTATAAAGTTCCTAATTGAAAATATTAATAATTACCTGAAGTAATTGAAAAGAGTTAAATCAAGAAACCAAGGTTTCTTGATTTAATTGTCTCTTTGACAGAAAAGTCTGTATATAAATACTCAAGCTAAGGAAAGGCTTGGGGTTCTGATCTATAATTGGAGGAATCAATTTTATTCATGTTTTCTCTCAAGTAAATTGTTGAAGAAACATTTCCTGGAAGGAAAAAGGAGAACTGATCCAGATATGATAAACCAGATAGGAAACCTTACCTTAGGAGCTCTAAGCTACTTGCATGTTATATTCCAGCTCGGCGGGATCTGAACTAAAACCAGGAACGGTTCCGGGTCATGGTTTGGAGGAACGTGGTAGTTCCCAAGTGATTTGGTCTTCAAAATCAGAGGTAATATCTGTCTTGAATTGATAATGTTGGTTATTTAAAAATCCTGCAGGTTCAACCATTAAAGGAGATTCGGGAACAAAAATTACAGGTATGATTTGTTAGTATGTCAAGTTCATTTCTAGGGTAAATGTTGGATACTTTATATAAATTCTCTTTATATAATTTTAACCCTAGAAATGATGGTTATGTCCATATCTCATAGGTTTACCTTTCATAAAATATAACCCTAAACTGTTTATGCTATCTTCTAGATTAAATGATGGATATGTTAGATGGATGTTTTCAATGTATCTACTAACCCCATCTATATATAACCATAAACAAAATTACATAATTCATCAAACATTACAATAACCAAATTAAAATAATACATCTTATACAGTAATCATAACATATTAAAATAACATCAAAACCATACTATAACCCATGTATTTTCAAACAGGAACATGAATCGAATCCTGTGGGCATGCAAGCCCAATTTCTTTTATTTAAATAAAATACAACTCATTACATTAATATCCAAAACAGATTCAAACCCTATGGGGTATCATTTGCATTTAGGATAAGGCCATGCTATACATAAAATGTATGTGGGCAGCAATCTTTTAAACCACTACCATGCTGTTAGGAAAACTATGATTTCGCTACGGCCTTGGCCTTGGCCAATGTTTTAAATACACATAGTCCATTTACAGGATAAATACAAAAACGAATGCCATTGAGGGTCTTTTGACCTTGGCCTCTACAAAACCAACGAATTCATAATAATTAAAATAACCCAAAATGATACGCACAACACTCACATAAGTTACGTCCATGCCAAAATAGAACTACACGGTATGGTTTATTTACAAAACTACCTTGTTAACAAATCAACCATTAAACTGTCTAATATGGGATAAGTAAGAAATGAATTAACAGTAAGACTATCGCAGCCACGATGGGAAGGCTCAAATCATTCATGGCTTGGCCTCTCAACCACCCACGTCATTCCCATATTACAGCAATTAAATTATACATAACACACAGACCTCAAGCGAAGGAGAATGCATGCGTCCAAACCAAACTAATAAACCACAACATAGTGCATACATTTACAAACACAGTAAGAAAAAATGACATAAGTCCTTTATTAAATACATGGAGTATAAATATCATACACAGTATGGTAAAGAAGTGTCTCCACATAACCGCTTCCAAAGCCAAAAACAAAGTCTACGGGCATACCAATTGTCTATGGCACCATTGCAAGCAATGGTGCAACCCATGGCTCAAATTCCCAAACCATTGTTTGAATTTTACAAACCCAAAAATTATACACAGAACCAAAGGGAGTACGATTTCACTCCACCACCAAAGCCATTTAAACATTGTTCAAAAATCAAGTCTATAATCAGATGCCATAAGGTGAATTTTGAAAGCCCCACATCAAAACCCATAGCACAAAACCCCAACCAAGCAACAAATCTGTGCATGATATTCCCAAGAGGGATTAGAGGTAGCAAGTAGAGACTTTCTCACAGGCTTACCATAGCCATGATTGCAAACTCTTGGATCCAACAGAGTTGAAGCCATGCCTCTCCTCATTACCTTTCGACACCTGCAAACACAAGTGAAACTGGGGATGAGAAGTATGGCCAGGTTAACAAACATTAAACCAAATGATGTACATGTGTATAAAATCAATGAAGAATACCTCATGGTCTCGAAGCCGCCTCCATGGTCTTCCCACTGCGTAGAGCCAAAGTGAAAAAACCCCAGATGACAAACAAAATGCACAACCATCATGAGCCAAGCCTAAGGGAAGGCTGTCACTCTTTTCCGAGGACATTAAATGCACCGACTAGTGGCCATTAACATAACACTAAACCCAATCTCCATAGTTTAAACACTGTTTCATTCGTGACCCCCAACACATAGTATAAACCATGTTGACATATGGTATAACCATATGTTTTTATCGCCACCCTATATTTCATATCACCATGAACATGACAACGTATACTTATAACAAGGCATATTGTATTGCAATAATAAATCTTAAGCAGATAGTCCATGTGTGGCCTGCGTTGGCCTTAAGTCAAATATAAAACTTATATATCAAAATAATGTAATCCACCATAGGGTTAAAGGAATTTAACATATGAAGCTTAGGTTAAAACATTAACTTAAAAAAAATACAACTAAGCACTAAGCCTATGCTTAGTAAACATGGCATATGTAATATGCCGTGTTTTGCAATTTATCCTCATATGATAATTAAGAACTAAATCTAGTCTAAGATGATAACCTACATATATAAAAACCCAATATAGGATTAATAGTTTTAATAAACTGCACGTCGAACGAAGTTAGTAATATTATCTAAACACTAAATTACAATTCCGCAAGGACGCATAAGTACTGAACATGAGCTTTAGCAGTAATAGTTAAATTGGAAAGAATAGTAACTATACCTATTATAATTTGGAGTCAATAAAAGAACCAAAGTCAACCAACAATATGAGCTTTAAGGTCATAGATTTCCGTATGCTTTGAACAAGTTTCCATCGCAAGCATGAACTGCATGTAAATAGGACAGGTGCCTTAGTTCAGAGAACTAAGTAAGCATGTGTTACAAAGTAATACTTTACCTCTCAAACCATCATGGGAGAACAAGTCCGGCCACTTTGGACACTTTTTTTCCACAAACAAACTTAAGTTAGGACTCCATAATTAACAAGTACGGCAATGCAAAAAGGACAAAGCACATAAATCCAGTGATGACACATAAGCGTCAAAAGTGTAAAAATAATACTAAGTAGTAAACAACAGTACAACATCATAAGTAAAATACATTAAAAATAATGACTAAAATGTAAACAATAGGAGGTAAGAACTTATTACGACTAAACATAGGTACATAAAGTGTACAATAGAGTTCCGTAAGTAAATAATTTTTTGTCTAGGTAGTTTTTGCTATCGTATATTTTTTTTTTCAATTTTTGGGGACATTACAAGTGGTATGAAAGCCCAGTTTCAATACTAAGAGACCTATGCACGCACCAAGCATTCACGCAGAGAAAAGAATAAAGTATGTTAATTAAATATGTTACTACCATTATTTTTTCTGTCATTTAAAATTTTTTGTGTTACAAGAAATTTTTACAGCACTGGTCAATTTATGAATATTGAGGAAGAAAACAGTTGTCAAGGAAAGATGACCACCCTCGCTCTGGAAGTAGAGCTGGTATTAGAGTTATACATTGATGTTTTGAAAACTTTACACAGTCTTCAAGCTAAATAGAAAAGTTTTAGAGAAGACATCCTGAATGAAAGGAAGGAACAACAAGCTATAAATGAAGCCTTACTGAGAAATATGATGGGAGGAAGCCCGCAAGGTAAAGCTACTCCATCCACAAATAGTTCCAAAATATAACCTTACCCAAAATGGGCTAGTAGCCCAAGAAAAGAGGAAAAGGAATGTACCCCTGAAGCAACTAAAGAACATCATCATAGTCCTTCTAGTGGTGACTCACTTTCTCCATTGAGAAAGAAGAAAAAGAGTAATGACACTCTTTAGGGGGAGTTTTGAAAAATAAGAGCCCCCGACCTATGAAGGTGAAGTAAAGATGGGGGAAAAGGATAAAGAGTGGCTGTTGGGAATGAGTAAGCACTTTCAGGTTCATAGTTATTCAAGTGAGATGGCGGCTTGACTTGCCATCTATAACCTAAATGGAAAAGTAGCAAGATGGTGGAGAGATTTAAAACACATAGAGAGAGATGAGATGAAAGAAATATGATGGGATACTTTCAAAAAAAAATTCCAAGAAAAATATATGTTGGAAAGGTTCTTTGACCAAAAAGCAAAAGAGTTTCATGAACTACGCATGGGATCCATGACTATGGATGTGTTTATCAATAGGCTTCTAGATATGTTTCATTATGTACCGTACATCAAGGAAGAAAAGGTAAAGATCCAATAGTTCCTAGGATGTATCCCTCCCAGGATAGGATTGAATTTGACATGTCTAAGACTTTGGATAGCACACTACACAAAGCTAGGCTCTGTTATGAGCATGGATAGCTGAGGCAGGAGAACCTGAACCAAAACAGAGACAAGTCTAAAAACTTATCTGATAACCACAAATCAAGGTCCAACCCACAGCCATACATAAAGTAGAATAACATATTTCAAGTGAGTAGAAACTTTAATAAACCTAGTACAAAGCCTTATGTACCAGGTGCTAATGTTAATAAACCAGTAGGAAGTGGAGCCAATGCTGCCCCGCTACATATCAAGTGTTGGAAATGAAGCAGGCCTCATTATGCCGATATTGCAAGAACAATATCGGTGGGGTCTTGCACAAATTACGAGAAGAACCAATTGTCGAGGACATAGTTGGAACACCCCAGATGTATGCAGCATTGGATGGCCGACAGGAAGATCATCAAGCTACGATGGTCGACATAGAAGGTAAGATATTGAATGCTTTTTTTTAATACTTATTGATATCGGTGCTTGATGGAGCTATGTTGTGGCTAAAATTGTTGATATATGCAAACTAGAAAAAGTAAAACATGAAAAACATTAGCTGGTTCAGATAGCCACACATACAAAATGGAAGGTTTCAGAAATTGTTAAGAAATGTGAGGTAAACTTGGATGGTTTTCTTATGGAAGTAAACCTAAACATCCTACCTTTAGGATCATACGATGTACTTATCATCATGGACTAGCTAGAATAGCACCATGTCATTCTCGATTGTTTGCACAAGTCTATCTTGTGTACTGATAGCCTAGGGAACCAAGTGAAGGTTTAGGGCATTCCAAAGAAAGTTTATGTAAGACAAATATCTTCCTTACAAGAAAAGAAATGTGTTTAGAAATGCTGCAAGTTGTTTGCAGTAAACATATGAGACATAGAGTATAATAGGGAACACCTCATAGAAGAATTCCCCATTCTTGAAAAATTCAACGATGCATTTCCTAAGGACATCCCCGGATTACCTCCAAAATGATACCTATATTTCTCCATCGAACTGACCACAGGATCAATTCCAGCCTCCAAATCCCTTTACCGCATGAGTGCACCTGAGTTGTTGGAACTCAAACTGTGGTTGTAGGAGTTGATAGAGAAAGGTTATATCCATTCCAGTGTGTCCCCTTGGCGATAAATATTGTTTGTAAATAAGAAATATGGTATGATGCGTATGTGCATCAATTACCTTTACTTGAACAAAATGACTTTAAAGAACCATTACCCACTCCCCCGGATCGATGACTTGTTCGATTAGGTGGGAGGAGCCAGAATATTTTCAAATAATGACCTGCGATCTAGATACCATTAGGTACGGATTCGTGACAAAGATATTCACAAAACCACCTTTCGTATAAGGTATGGGCACTATCAGTTTGTAGTGATTCCGTTTGGGTTGACCAATGGACCCGCTAAATTTATGTGTATGATGAACAACATATTCAGTAGGTATCTGGATAAGTTTGTCTTAGTCTTTATTGATGAAATCTTGGTTTATTCCAAGAATAAAGAGGAACAAAAAGAGAACCTTCATATAGTACTACAAGTATTAAGAGAACACTATATTTATGATAATTTTAGTAAATGCAATTTTTACAAACCACAGATATAGTATCTAGGTCAAATTATCTCCGAGACATGAATAGCTGTGGACCGAGAAAACATTAAAGCCATAAAGGATTTTCCTACCCCTACTAGTGTCACTGACATTAGATCATTCTTGGGATTAGCTAGATATTATCAAAAGTTAATTGACAACTTATCGAGAGTCACTTTCCCCATTACCACTTTGTAGAAGAAATAAAATAAGTTCATATGGACTGACAAGTGTGATGAAAGTTTTCAAAATCTCAAGCAGCTTTTGATGACCGCACCGATGTTATGGATTCTGGATCCTAATGGGGATTTTGTTGTTTGAATGGATGCAAGCATAATGATCATGCGATTTGTTACGAATCACGGAATTTGAAAGAACATGAGCGAAATTACCCTACACATGATCTTGAGTTAGCAGCAATCATCCATGCTTTGAGGATGAGGAGGCACTACCTCATGGGAAGGAACTTCCTTTTGAAGATAGACAATATGAGTCCGAAGTATTTATTTGATCAACTAGATCTGAATACGAGGCAAGCCATATGTTTGGCATTCCTAAATGAGTACCATTTCGAGCTTAAGGACATTAAGGGTAAGGAGAATAAGGTTGCTGATGCTTTAAGACGATGAACTCACATGATTTATGAGTTGACTTTGATTCAAACCGATGCAGATTTGTATAAGAAGATTAGAGAGGCCAACATAGTTGATGCCTTCTATGTAGATATCCTCAAGAAAATCTAGGAGGATAGGTTGTTTCAACAACAAAAATAATACAAGTTCGACGAATCTTGACTGCTATGGTCCAAGGATCACTTGTATGTTCCATAGGGAGGGGACCTTCGGTCCAGCATCCTCATAGAATTTAATCAGGTACCATCCTTAGGGCACTCCAGATATCAAAAGATGATATCTGTTTTCAAGAGACACTTTTTTGGCCTAAGTTAAAGGTCAACATTGCCATGTTTATTCTGAAATGTCAGGAGTTCCATCTAGTCAAGAATGAGAATCAACATCCTGCGGGATTGCTGTCATCGTTACCCATTCTGGAATGGAAGTGGGAAATTATTAGTATGGACTTTATCATCGGTTTACCAAAAAGTAAGAAGAAAATGATTCTATTTTTGTGGTCATTGAAAAGTTATCGAAGGAAACATACTTCATTCCTGTAAATTCGACTTACACGGCTATGAACATTGCTGATATATTCTTGAAAGAAATATTTAGATTACATGGGATACCCAAGGTAATTATCTCAGATCGAGACGTTAAGTTCACATGAAAATTTGGAGATATTTATTCTTTGGATTGGAGACACAATTGAACTTCAGTACTGCATATCACCCGCAGACAAATGGGCAGACTAAAAGAATAAACCAAATTGTCAAGGACATGCTTCGAATGTATGTCATGAACAATCCAATGAAGTGGGAGGATTACTTGCATATCATAGAGTTTGTGTATAAAAATGGTTATCAGGATTTCTCCAAGATGAGTCCCTTTGAGGTACTTTACGGACAGAACTGTAGGACATCAGTTACTTAGGATAGCCCGGTGGATTGGCTCATGTTAGGGCCTGATTTTTTGATGGACTTGGAACATTTGGTTACCAAGGTCAAGGTGAACCTTAAGGAAGCACAAGAATTCCAAAACCATTACGTGGATTGAAAAATAAAGGATAAGGACTTTGAAATAGGCAATCATGTTTAATTTCCACTAAGATCCTGTCAACCAGTCAAAAGAAGTAGTTGGTAGTAAAGGCTTCAGATTTCCAGCTCATTCCTAGACAATTATACAAGCTTGAACTAGATGAAATATTGCGATGATGTATCCTACCAGATGAGCAGAGGTCTTTTCTAGAAGAAGCACATGCAAGAATCATGGGAGGTCACTATGGAGGAAGGGCTACTCCATGAGAGGTGTTGTGTGCTGAGCTATGGTGGCCTATGTTGCATATGATGCCACAGACTATGCAAGGAATTGTGATGTCTTCCAGTGCATCGGTAAACCATCGCAACGGGATGATATGTTGCTTTTTCCACAGGTAACTATACAACCTTTTGATAAATGGTCCATGCATTTTGTGGGTCCCATTAATCCATCAGGGAAGAGGATGGGTGCAAGATACATCATTACTGCAACAGAGTATATGACCAGGTGGGAAGAGGCCACACCTATTGTGGATTATACTAATACGATAGTGGTGAATTTCATATTATAAAATATTGTGAGATGGTTTGGGTGTCCCAGGATATTGATGAGTGACCAAGGCAGTCATTTTATCAACCACACTGTGCGAGTGCTAACTAAGGAGTTGTACGTGCAACATGAGAAAAGCACACCATACCATCTGCAGGAGAATGGGATTGTTGAAGCGTTAAACAAAATTTTGGAAATAGTGTTGACAAAGGTATGTAATGCTAATCGTGGTGAATAGGACTTGAAAATTCTGGTAGTGCTATGGGACTATCACACCACTTGTAAACAACTAATATGATAGACAACGATTAAGCTAGTATATGGGAAAGAGGCGGCCATTCCCATGGAATACATTGTCCTAGTTTGCGCATCGTTGTGGTGACCAGCATGAGGAATAAGTGTTAGAAGAGCACACTATAAAATTGATCTAGCTTGAAGAGGACCTCTTTATTGCAGGTTTCCACCAGCGTGTTGCAAAGGATTGACAGAAGGCATGGCACAATTGTCACAATAATCATAAATTTTTTGCAGAAGGAGATTTGGTGTTGTTATACAATACTAATTTCATGAAGCATTCAGGTAAGTTACAGATGCACTGGTTAGGCCCTTATCTTGTTCATTGCATTAATTTTGGAGGTGTGGTTTATTTACAGTAATTAGATGGTGAAGTACTACCGAGGCTCGTCAATGGGAATCACTTAAATCCCTATAGGACAGGGTCAGACCTGTGCACTGCTTGAGGCACTACGAATATATATATATATATATATATATATATATATATAGAGAGAGAGAGAGAGAGAGAGAGAGAATATTTTGTTAGATATCAGTAAGGAAATCCTAGGGANAGGGAGACCACCCGTGACAATCTCAAGGCTCTAGGTTGGTCAAATCAGCAATAAATACAGGTAGTTAAAACAGTTAGCTAGTGACACTTGTTGAAGCGATGCACATTAATGGTAAATATGACTGTTAGAAGGGTAAGATTGTCGATGGCTCTAGTGTCATTACTGCTGGATTTAGTCATGATGGATGTAGTAGATTTGGAAATGATGATTTTGAATTGGGAAGTGGCTATAAAAATTGCGCAAGACGTGGGAGAAAGGAATTGTTAAGAGTAGTTCAATTGAGAGAGAAAAATGATGAGTTGAGCATAGTTGACAAGTGTGAGTTGTGGATTAGAGGTGCAAGCTATGTTGTGAGATTATGGTGAGTTGTAGAGTAGAGGTGTAGAGTCATCGGGTGCATAATAAGGTTTGGTGAGTGCGGCATGCTAAGCGAGCCCGGCGTAATTGATATTTCTAGTGAGTAGGAATCCCACATTCCTGTCATGACCATTGAAGAAGAAGCTATGAGTATGTTGGTAGGATATTTTTTGATCCCAAAAATAAAGAGGAAGGATCAGAATCCCAGTTCCACGCTGCCAACGAAGAGGCACACTAGCACTTCGGTTAGAGTGCAAGAAGAGGGAACTACACAGACTGGAACATCAAGCTCGATAGCTATAGAGTCTGAAGTGCCCAAGGGTGTCTCTGTCAATGATATCCTAGTATATGTCACTCCAAAATCTCTAGGAGTGAAGCCAAGGAAGCCTATGAAGAATCAGAAGTATCCACCAAAATTGTTTCCGCTGTCAAAAGGGATGACTTTCTTGGTCGATATAATCCCTTCCTTAATCAAGTTGAATTTTGAGGACCATGATTTTTTATTGCTAAAAGATGTTCGTGATGAGCCCTATGAATCAGTTCTCATGGTGCTTGATGCATCGATTCAGTGGATTCCTCAACCACGGCCAAGTCGATTGAACAAATCTGGATTATTGGGGCTCATCAAGATGCCTCACTTTGGGTGACTGAATGAATCCCATGCATGCACTAAAAAACTCTCAGATTTATTTCATTGTGGAATGGTTTGATTGAATGATCATATTCTGGTCACGACCGAATTAATTTCGAGCATTACAGGCTTCCAAAAGGTTGGGGAAGATCCGACATAGTATATCTAAGAGCAGGATACTGACAAGAATCTTGCCAGGAAGCTGAAGGAGATATTTGGCTTGTAGCGTGATGGTTGTGCCTATTGTATCAATAGCATTAATTCACAAGCAATATGTATCGGGGCATGTATTTTGGTGAGAAATATTGTTTGGGGGAATTGACCGGCCCGGTGCAACTCAAGCATGGTCGCATGTGCACAAAAATGTGCAGAGGGCATGCAAATAAACTCGTCCTTGTTTCTGCTTAACCAGTTACTTCACGATGCTCCCGCTGCTTAGGATGGGTGTCCATTTTCCTACAATTGGCTATTAATTCTCATTGTGCTTGTCACATGGATGAAACCAGAAGATTATTAGGGGATGGTAGTTGATGCGGAGAAGGTGTGTTGTGGCGAACGATATCAGAATTTGTGGTGGGATGAAGAGCCTAGTCAATAAGCGAACTATGCAATCCACTTTTGGGTTTATTGGGAAGAGCTACAAGCTGTAGCTTTCAAATTTCCATGCTTATCTTAGTATGCATTGACAAAGTATCACAGGCTGATTCGGTTTGGAATTGGGCCTCACTCCATTTATATCAAGGAATGCCGAGACCCTGACAAGCAATGGCTATCTATGGCCTATAAAGTTACTAATGAAGAATTGGATGATATCATTCAAGAGTAGCTGGCAGAATGGCGCAACCCCGTGAGTTAAGAGAAACTCTCCAAGGAGCCACTAGCTGATGCCCCACATGAGCCCGTACAAAAGGAACCGAGTGTTCATGACTCTGACAATGAGTCATTGACAGACCCTGAGGTTGAAGAACGGTGCATGCAGGAGGAAACTCAAACCAAATGGCACCAAGAATATGATGTGAGAAGTGGTACCCAGTTAGGGATGGAGGACCAAATGCAATGGTTCATGAAAGCGGTCACTGACTCCTCCGAGGCTGCGACACAAGTGATACTAGAGTCCCAACGAAGAGATTGTTGCAGTAAGAAATAAGTTGAATTCTATTTATGATGTTGTTTCCAGGAACACACCTGAGAGACATGTGATGCAGGAAGTCCAATCAGTCAGCACCAAACTACGGGCTAGGAATGTTCAAGTTCCCTCGACTACGATCGACGCAGGGAGTGAAGAAGTTAACCAGTTATTGTGACTGCTCGAGAGCATTGCCTTAGATCTCAACAAGTTACTTGCTCAAGTGTTGGTGGAGCTGCAACATGTTGTTTCTCAAGAATTGGTGGATAGGTAGAATGAGCTTACTGATGGATACATGGAACCGCAAAGTGCAACTAAGAAGCTACAGAAAGAAACTGAGGAGATGCATAAGTTCAGGGTGCAACTGATAGAAAAGAAGGTATAGGATATTGAGGCATTGAAGGTAGCATAGGTCGAGCTGCATCACAAGGATACCAAGGAAATCATCGAGCTTGAGAAGGTGGAAGACCACCTCATCATTGAGAAGGAATAGATGTGCGCAAGTATTGGCTAGGTAGAGAAAAATGTTGATGAGACTTCATAACATATCTTTGAGAACATGAGCAAGATTACTACAGTCGTTAAGGCCAAACAACTTGGGGAAGTTATTTCCCAACTTCAGGACACCAACCTTCTGCTCAATGCCCTAGTCCATCCAGAGACACTGCCAGAGCAGGTTACCGAACGAAAGGTTATTATCGAGGAGATAGTATCCTAGTTTGAAACCATGGAACAAGAAGCAAAGGAAATCATTGAGGTGATGACGTAGTTCTGGAAAAGCATTGTCCAAGAAGAACATCTCGACTAGTTGACCATGCATGTGCAAGAATATGAAGGACATTTGACGACACCGAAGACATCGTTGCGAGAACTACTACTCATGGTGAAAATCACATGGTCTGAGGAATTGAAGGACCTACAACAAAGAGCTTCTTGTACTCAACAACACCAATAAAAGCACTATGCCCAATTGGATGAATTTCAAGAAGTTGGTGGGTAGATAGCTGTCAAAGAAGTCACAATGCTGCAAGCAGTGCAAGAAATTTGAAAGATGGTCAATAACAAGGCTGGGAAAGCACACCCCGTGTAGCAGTATTTGCTCAACCATCAAAGCACGACTAATAAATTCCATCTACAGGTTCAAGAGATCTTGTAGTAGTTTGAATATTTCAAGGACAAGACATCGACATATACCCTGTCAACCTAACGTGGATCGACGATGAGCTACAGGAGTGTTTTGGGGGCCTATTGGAAGGGGTTTTGGTTAAGTGAGTTGTGCAGCATCGTGGCAGCTGCACAATATCAGGTGACACCACATAATTCCATATCAACACGATGGGCGGCAAGATAACCGTTTTTGCATATTTAATGTGTTAATTGACCACGTTTTGTGGACATAGGTCATTACTTGTTAGAATTTAGTTAGAAGTGGACCTTTGATGTAAAGGCACAAGCCTATATATAGAGATAGTTTTGAAATTGTAAGTACACACATAAACACGAGACATACACATAGAAACACAAAGAGAGATCAGACTCGTGATCATGTTCAGCACGAGACATGTCCAATATGTTGCGATGTGTCTATGGTCTTCTTGAGTCTTCTGTTTGGGATGATATGTGATCTATCTGTTTCAAGTACTGAATTCTGGGATGTTATCAATCTCCTACCTTAGAGAAGAATTATCCATTTTGGGTCTATTGTAGAGAATTAATATGACATGGAGGTTGTTGATTAAATACTGACTTATGTTTTCCTATTTTCTCTATTGCGATGCCAATGAGAAGTGTATTGAATGTATTTATGATTTATTTATGTTACTATAATGAACTAATGATGTGATCTATCCCAATTCTGTTAAATGGTAATTGAATTTGTTTTATGAATGATATTACTGCGATAAATGAATGATGTGATATGTTAGAGTTGTAGTTGTGAAGATGAATTGTGATAATTATCTTAGCTATGAAATTTAATTATTATTCTATCGAAGTGGTGGATGCCGTATCTTGTCTTCCTACTGTCGAAAACTCGGTTCCAACAGCTCTCCCTCGAACATCTCGGGTGAGACTTCATCCTCTCCACAGATGTTGCTGGGCAGGGTAAAACATGTCTGGGATAGTGGTCACGGAGATCGCCCTGGTTGGGCGTCAACAGAGTCAAAATCCCTATCGATGAGAATTTTTTTGGTGGTTTTCACCAACATTTCCTACCTTAGTTTTAGTGGGTACAACCAGACTACTCTGCTCAGGTCATTCTACCTACAGTCTTTAGGAAGGGCCATTTCCTCATGGAACCACAAGTTCACCCACAGGATTCCTCAGCCCATATATAGACGCAATTTTTCCTACAAAATATTATTTGGTGAACCTCTTATAGTATCCTACAAGTCCCACAAAAAATTTTACATCTGTTAATTCTCTTGGAGCAGGACAATTCCTCATGGCCTCAATCTTTTCAAGGTCTACAGATATCACTTTATCTGAGATAATGAGTCCCAAATAATGAATTCCATCTTTGTAGAATTCATAGTTTCTCAACGTTGCATACAACTGATGGTTCCTGAGAAATTTCAAGGTCAGCCTCAATTATTCCACATGTTTTTCCTCATCCTTTTAATAAGTAGGAATGTCATCAAGGAAAACAAGAACATACTTTCCCAAGTACCTACTGAAAGCATTATTCCTGAGGAATATAAACATATTTGTTGCATTTGTGAAACCAAATGGTACTAATACCAACTCATAAGATCCATACCTTGCTATGAAGGTTGTCTTATGAACATCTTAGTTGTTGATACTTACCTGATGGTAATCAGATCCCAAGTCAATCTTGGAAAATACCTTTGCTTCCCTCATTTGATCAAAGAGGTCATCAATTCTAGCTAAAGGATATTTGTCCTTCACAGTGACTTTGTTCAACTGGCTATAATCAATACATACCCAGAGTTTACCATATTTATTTTTCACAAATAGGAATGGTGTTCCCTAAAGATACACACTTTGTCTGATATACCTATTTTCCAACAACTCTTGCAGCTGCATCTTCAGCTCTAGCATTTCTGGTATGTTCATCCTATAGGGAATCTGGGATAGTGTTGTTGCTCTAGTCACAAGCTCAAAGGTAAAATTAATTTCACTCTTTCGAGGAAGCCTTGGAATTTCATAAAGAACAACATTCCCAAATTCTTGTTGCATATGAAATCCCTCCAACCTAGGAGTGTCGTACTCTACTTCCTCCAAAACATGAGCTGCATAAACTCTGCAACCTTTCCCATAGAACTTCTTCAGCTGCATTGCTGAAGACTTCCTTCCATAGATCACTTCTAAAAATCCTTTCACAACCCTCAAGTTTCCTTCTTCATCCAAGCACTCAAAAGTATTGTTGTAACAATCAATCTTTTCTCTACATGCTTTCGACCAATCCATTCCAATGAGGACATCATATGACCCAAGTGGAAAAACATTCATATCTACACAGGTGAGAAGCCCATCCATGACCAATGGACATTTCATGATTCCAATGGATATATGGAATACCCATTATCTTCTATTCTTTGATTTCTTAAAAGTACACATCTCAACAAGTCGAGGGTTGATATAGCTATGATTCAACCTAGGGTCAATCAAAACAAAAATAGTATGTGCAACAATCTCACCCCCAACTTCCTCCACAGTTGAATTGTCACTTTCTTGGTGGTCTTCTAACACTACACAAATTTTAGTAATGATCCCTGCTTCCTGACCCACAGTTTCATCTTCTTGGGTGCTAGGGACTTGACCCTCATTCCTTTACTCAAGTGGAAAATACCTGCGCAGATGGGTTCTTTCACATCCCCAAAATTTGAGTGGTTACTTTATATTTTCCCTAATCACTATGGCCTACTCAATCACATATTTTGATGGTTACATTTGCTACTTCAGGAGGTGAGAAGGTTTCAAACCCTTATTCCTTGGGTTAAGATTCTCATTATTCTCATGGTAATTTCTCCTAATCCCTTTAGTCTCTGTTAGGTGATACCCAGAGTTTAGATGCCTTTGTAGATCTTACAAACTCTGTAACATGGTTGTAGTCAACTTGTTTTTCTCTACCAAAGCCTTGACCAACCTTTTATTTTCTTCTTTTCAATCCTGCAACTCTGCCCTTAGAATTCTTATGGTAGCCACAGCATCTGGGGAACTCTCTCATTCGCTTCTCCCAATATCTTCAGTTCCATGATCTTGGATATTGTAAGTTGTCCTTATATACCTTTCCTCGTGTGGAAAAATCCAATCCAAATGGGGTCCTCCACATCTCCAAAATTAGAGTGGCTTCCTTCCCTCTTGTGCATCTCTTGGATTCCCCCCCATAGCATATTTCCCGTGTCCATAGGGATCATTTGCATCATCCATGATGTTAATTTTCTTGTTGTTGATCTTATTTGACCTCCTTGGTCGAATCAAGATCAACTCTTCAATCTACACTATGAATCTACAAAATGTGTTAACAACATCATTTATTAGTCAATATAAAAAATTCAAACAATTTCTTACCAACTGCTTAATGCAGGCATGAATGATCAAGATCATAGTAGAATTTAGATCATGATCACAGTGCATTTTGTTGGTTTGGATAAGTTTATCAATTCTACTTAATATCACTCTTTCTTGCTGTATTTGTCTTTCTACAACCAATTTACTTGGAACATTTACCAATTTTGCAATGAACAGCTCTGTGAAACCACAACCTAGGTGTTCTTTTCCATTTTTATGTATTCAACTTGACCCATTTAGGCCCAATGCTATAGGATCAGGAGAAAACTTCCTTTACTACACCTTGGGTCACTTTTATGTATGCAAAGATGCCTTTTGGCTTAATGAATGCAGGAGCTACTTTCCAGTAGGCCATGGACATTGCTTTTGTGGGAGAAATTGGAATATTTGTGGTAATTTACATGGATGAGATCACAGTTTATTCAAGATCTGACAAGGAACACATTCATCATTTAGAAAAAACTTTCATGAAGTGCAGGAAGTTTGCTATATCATTGAACCCAAAGAAGTCCAATTTTGCGTTGGAAGAAGGAAAATTGTTGGGTCATATAATATCTAAAGACGGAATAAAAATTGATCCCGAAAGGGTCAGTGCAATTTTAAAGGTAG
Source organism: Pseudotsuga menziesii (assembly GCA_001517045.1). Classification (NCBI taxonomy): domain Eukaryota; kingdom Viridiplantae; phylum Streptophyta; class Pinopsida; order Pinales; family Pinaceae; genus Pseudotsuga; species Pseudotsuga menziesii. Next base: position 79,133 of record LPNX010677711.1, read on the forward strand.
GAGAACCGAGGAATAAAAAGGAAATACAATAATTTTTGGGACAGGTGAATTTTTTAAGAAGGTTTGTGCCTAGTTTTGCTGAAATCTTAATGAATATTATGAATATGTTGAAAAAAGGTCATGAGATAAAATGGAATACAGATGCTAGGAGGTCGTTTTGGGAAATCAAACAATCAATCTCAGAGGCTCTGGTCTTGGTAAGTCCATATTTCACCAAATATTTATTAGTATTTTCTTATGCTTCAGAGCATACCATTGTAGTAGTTTTGTTGCAGAAGAATGGTGAGAACATGGAGCAACCCATAGCATTTCTAAGCAAGATGTTGAGGGATGGAGAATTGAAATATGATATCATGGAGAAACAAGCATATTATTTGGTCAAAGCATTGAAATATTTCAGAGTATACATTCTACACTCACACGTAATTGCACATGTTCCAACTACTACAGTAAAAGGAATTTTGACACAACCTGATCCAGAAGGTAGAATGGAAAAATGGATAGCTACATTACTGGATTATGACATAGAGATATTTATCCTACCAAGCTGATTAAGGGACAAGGATTAGAGAAAATGATGACAAATTCAAATTGTGAGTATTTAGAAATCAATTTCTTATCCAATCAGTTTAATCAGTTAAATACAGAGGTGGAAGTGATGATTGATTGTGTTGCATCTCCATGGTACTCTAACATTGTTTATGTCCTTCAAAATTTACAAGCACCAGCAGGATTGAGTAAGTCAAGAGCAAGGTCAATAAAATTGAAAGCTGCCAAGTTTTGTATTATCAATCGATATCTTTATTGGAAAGATCCTGGAGGTGTATTACTCAATTGTATTTTGGAAAATGAAGCTCAAAATATAGTCAAAGAATTCCATAAAGGAGATTGTGGAGGGCATCATTCTTGGAAGGTGGCTGCAAATAAAATTTTAAGAGTAGGTTACTATTGGCCAACATTGTTTTCAGATGTGTATAAAGAAACCAGCATGTGTCATCAGTGTCAGATTTTTTACGGTAAAAGAAAGGTACTTCCTCTTCCTTTAAATCCAATAACAATAGAAGCTCCTTTTCAATAGTGGGGTCTGCATTTCATTGGTGAGATAAATTCCAATTCCTCAGGACAACACAAATGGATTTTAGCAGCTATGGATTATTTTACAAAATGGATTGAAGAAATTCCTACCAGGAAAGCAACTGAAACTGTAATCATGGATTTTCTTGACGAGAACATACTGGCTAGATTTAGATGTCCCAAAAGAATAGTAACAGATAATGCAGAATCCTTTAAGTCCAAGAAGATGATTATTTTTTGTCACAAATATCATATCAGTCTGAATCATTCGAATACTTATTATCCGCAAGGAAATGGGTTAGGAGATTCTTCAAATAAAATCCTGGTAAGGATCATCAAGAAGTTGTTGGAAGATAATAAAATATCATGGCATACCAAGCTCAAATATGCTTTATGGGCTGATAGGATTAGTACCAAAAGAGCGATTGGAATTCCTCCTTTCCAATTAGTGTATGGAACTGAAGTTGTTTTTCCAGGATCATTACGTGTTCCAGTTATGAGGTATTTCCAAGAGCAGAAAGAAGAACCAAACCAGATCCAAAGGAGGATAAACCAGATTATTGAGCTAGAAGAGCAAAGGAGTAAGGCCTATGACAAAGTGAAATCACATCAGGAAAAAATAAAAAATACTTTTGACAAAAGAGTGAAGGAAGAACAGTTTCAGATCGATGACCTAGTCTTGAAATGGGATGCTCCCAAAGAAGATAAACATGGAAAATTTGATCACATGTGGGTAGGTCCTTATGTTATTGCTGGATAGAGAGGGAAAAATGCATTTCTTTTGGAATATACAAATGGGGATTAGATGGATAGTAACCTTGTCAATGGGATATTTCTGAAGCATTACCTATCCTAAGAAGGAAGGTAAAACTTGTATCATAAGTTTGTAAATATTTATTTTCTTTAAAAAATCAGTACAGATGGTGAACCGAATGTTTTTGAAGCTTGCAGTGAAAGCCCTAAGATTCAGGAGGAAAGCCATTTCTTTCTAGATAAATATATCAACAAGAAAGGTAAATTTTTTGGAAGCTATCATGTAAAGATTAAAGACAGACACCTAGTCTACAATTTCTTTGATACCTCGCAGGGAGGATATCATCCCCAGATGGAGCCAGTTGTTAACACCTCTAACTTGCATAGTATTGAAGGAAACATGTTGGAGAAAAATGAGGGTTACATGAACTTTGGTTAAAGAATAAAAATGTGAAAATATGATAAAATGGTGCATAAAAGATAAATTTATTTCACAATCTGATGGTATAGAACAAAAGAGGTGAAAATCGATGGTTTAGAACAGATCCTCTCCGTGGACATGCATGGGAGATAAATATAGGTGGAGATAATTAACGAAGCACAAGGATCGACGATTGTGGGACCAAGTTGGTAAAATCTATAGTTGATAAGAAGTCCGCTCCATAAAGATGTGCGTTGTTAAAAACAAAAAGGCCCAGCGGAATGTGTATGTACAAGTTAATCCAACGGCTTAAACATAAAGCAAGTATTCATCAACAGTTGTCATCAGCTCCGAAGGATAAAGTTGCGTGGTAGTTGAAGTGGAAAGGTGGTAGCGGAATAAAAACCACGATACATGTTGTGGCTCACAGTACATTCCACGGAGAAAAATGGTTTAAGGAGAATCGCTAAAGGGAGCCTCCGGAATAGACCTTTATATAAGGTGAAGTTGACTTATTTTTGAAAAATCATTTTTTATTTTTCCTACCAGGACGAGTGAAAGGGACAGCCCACCATCCTTTTGCAGTCAACTTCACATACATACAATTACAGTCACAGGTAAGTTTTGAATAGTTGAGCTTTGTTTACAGAATCATCGTCGTTTTTCTACTATGGAGAAAGAGAAAGGGTTAGAAGGACTTAACTGTGTCTTGGATGAAAGAGAGGAATTCATGGTTGATAGAGATAGATGTGTATATGACCCGTTTCTATCGATTGGAAATGTTTGAGTTACTAAGGAAAGATTGTGGTAGTATAATTTATAGGGAAACGACATTTTGAATGCTTGCAAGTCCTTTCTGTATTATTTCACCATTGAGCAGACCTTACCTTTTCCTGAATTCGCTGAATGGTGTGCAAGTAATTACTCACCTTCTGATAGACTCATTATGAGTCATTCCATGTCCAAGATATTGTGTAGGATTGATGCAAAAGCTATTCGTGGATTCCTTAATTTGCCTGATAATTACCCTGGCAGTGGTGAGTCTGTGAATGAGTCTAGTTTAGCTGAAGTATACAAAGGTTGTAAAACTGTAATTTGATGTGAATTTTTGTCTAGTATTCTTAATCAATGTCAGTCATTAGAGGGTATCTTTTTGCCATATTGTATTCACATTTTCAAAGAGGAGGTCCAATTGGTTGTATCTTTGGTCTGCCAAGTTTTAGGTCTAGAAAATGACATTCATGTCAATGAGGTTGTCTTGGGTTTCTTATTGAAAATGAGTTCAGTTAGTCTTGAGTCTAAGTCCCGTCCAGTCCATTTGTTCAATTTGGATGAATATTTAGCAGAGGCCATTCATATCGAAAATAACTGAGTTCCCAAAGGTCATATTTTTCAAATAGCAATCATATATGTTGAACATGTTGTTATGTTCAAACGTAAATGAATTACAATTCTTGACTACTATATTCTCTTTCGATCTACCGAAGCAAATCAAGATATTCAAATTCATGAATTCTATTATGTCAGAGATATACAAGTTGTTGTTTGATGAGGTATTGCCTAGAGTGTTTGAAGAAATGAAGGTTATGATGCAATCGTCACCAGAAGACAGGATTCGGGATTGGTTTTTGTACGAAGACTTTATTGTTTTAATAGTGTATGGTTTCACCGGAGAGCCATACAGGCTTCCTGCTTTCCTTGCCCCTAGAATATTTGCACTTATATACATGAAACAAATATTATAGGTAGAAGAGGAGCATTTTGGAGCCTTCAAGAAGTCCTCCATTATCAAATTTCCCCTTAAATTTGGTTCACTCATCTTTAAAAACAAAGGTTCCTTGGTGATTGTGGAAAATTATTGGAAAACATGGATTTTCAAAAAGAACAGAAGGTCAATTATGATCCATATCATATAATTTCTCAAAGGAAACAAGAAAATAAGAACAAACCATTTGATCATCAAGTTGTTGAGGGATTGGGGGAAATATCCAATTTGTTTCATTTTGTGGAAAATCTAGGAAGCAATGAAAGTACAAGCAGTGGGTGAATTACAGCGTCTCAAGTGCCAAAAAGTTCTAATGTTTTAATTAAAAGAAGATTTTCTGAGGTTGAAAATATGGAGATAGATGAAGACAGCTCGCGTAAGAAGACCAAATTTTTTTCTCAAGATGGTAAAATTTCAAGTGAAATAGTTTCAGAGGAATTGAAAAAAGTAGTTTTGATTCCTAAGAAGTCAGTGCAAATGAACCAATTTTCTTTTGAAAGTGAAAATAATGCAAATTCCAATTCATTTTTTAAATCTAAAGCAGAGTTCGTGACAAGTTATGTAGAAAAGCATATTTAGTCCTTAGAAGAGACTAAGAATCTACTCCCATGAGTGAGAAGTCTAGGAAACCCAAAGACATCACTGATTTCCACTCGGGATGTAGAGAGGAACACTTTAAAATTAGCTATGGGAAGTGACAAAAAGGTGTCTTAGCTGGAGGTAAGATTGGATAAAATCAGTGTACCTTACAAGATACAACTTCGCAAACAGACAGGGGATATAATTTATTCAGATTTGTTACATGCCATGATGAAAATTAACAAGTTGCAAGTCTTAGTAGATAAGTTCGAGGTCCAGTTGAAACATGAAAAAGGTTGAGAACAAGGTGAATTCAATTCAAATAAAGAAGTTGCAGGCATATGTCATAAGCTCGGGTGATGAACCAGGAAACACACAAGCCATCAGAATACTTTTGGAAGAAAAAGATAATGCCCTTTAGGTATTAAAGAAGAAGTTGAAAATTCCAAAATCTGAACATGTTCAGTCATCAGAGCTGTTGGAATTGCAAGAGGAGAAAGATACAATTCATCAAGGAATGATGGAGTACAAAGGAAAAACCGTGAAGCTGCAAGAGGAAAAGAATAAATGGGAAACCGAACGAACTAAGTTAATGACACAAATTTCACAGTTAAAGGAATATCAGAATGACGAGAAAGAGATTATGGAAGAATTAATGAGCCAGACCCCTATTGATGGATATTTGTCCATTGTAAATATTGAAAAGCCTTTAAGTGATTTTTTTACTAATGATTTTCTAGTACCCATGTCACAAGTAAGCTTGAAGGATGTAGAGATAAGGGAATTGAAAGAAGAAAATGAGAAGATCAAATCTGAACGGACTAAAATGGTTGAAAACAAGAATAAAATATTACATGAAAAAGGTCAATTGCAAAATAAGTTTAATGAATTAAAAGAAAGGAATACAGGTGTTAGAATAATCAACCCATAGTTTATCCACTTAGACATTAATTTAATTATTTTTGTCTTATTAGCCTAGTTCATGTGTCCCACCTTGTGCAAGTTGTCTCTTACCTATCCATAGTGGTAAAACTTGCCTTATTTGACTCATGTAGTTCATGGGAAATCCTAAGGAATCAAATTTGCTTTATTCCTGGCCTCCTAGGAACCCTTCTGCTTTTTCTGCTTTATTCCCTGCTTTTTCAGTGTTTTAAGGCAAATGGAAAAGCTAGACTAAGTGAGGTGAACTAGTTTTGTGTCCTCTTCATCCTCCACTCTTTTATATTTGAAAAAGCATGTATGAGCTTCCATTCCACCACTCTTTATCTTTCCTAAGCCATTTCACCAATTTGTGAGCTCCATGACAGATTTGGGATCAACTTTTTACACCTATGGGGGATTTGCTTATTTTTAGTAAGCCTGCTTTATGCTAGATTCGAATTTCTCCTCATGCATTCAAATATATGATGTATGTTATTTATTCAACAAACTATTATGTTATAGGTTTGGCTATTGTACACTGAGTTAATACAGTTTAGTGTTCAGCTCCAATTTCAGTCTCTTTTGTGAGTGATTTTGCATGATCAATTTTTAATTGTTGTGAGTAAAATTAATCTATCACTGGGTTCAATTTCCACAATAGGAAAGGTGTCTCTTCAAGGATCAAAGCATATAATTTGGGATACATTGTCTCTGGAGGTTACTAAGTTTAGACATTATTTGAATTTCATTGATGACCAAAGTGCATTGGTTAGTTTAGCCAATCAGAGATTAAAATTAGTAAATGAGACCATGGAGAGGAAGCCCCTAAGTACAGCTCAGAATGAACTGGATTTATTGAATTCATTAACTTATAAAAAATTCAGGATATAGGAATCAAAGACAGAGTGGCTATTGTACTATGGTTGAAAAATTCATTCACAAACATCATCTTATGAAGGTAGTACAAGATAAGGTGGATGAGATGACTTCGCATATTAATGATTTCAGGCATGCTTTTAAAGAATTGTTTGAATATGTCCTTCCCTCTTTCTGGGATGAATAAGGAAGACTTTTTTCTCAAGAACATTATCATATCCTGCTAGTACAAAGATGTATGGACCATTCCAAGTTTGATGACTTGGTAAAAGGACTGACTGGGAAAGTCATCGTGGACAAGTTGACAGAAGACTTCGAAATATTTCAGAAATTTATGATCATCAGAGGAGGGTTTCCCACTATGTCTTATGAGACCTATATGGATCTGGAGGTGTCTATCAGAGAAATGACCAAGTACGACATCCGAAGTGCAGAACAATGGAGAACCGTGGAAATATTCAAAAATACAAAGTATATTCTTCATCCATGAAAATAGGTGTTGCGCACTATGGCGCTGCTTGTTCAAGCCTTGTTGTCACCAAGTCAATTTTAATTAAATGATCTATTATCAGGATCAAAGCATGTAGTTTATTCCTAGTTGTTAGGGATACGATTACAAATAATTTGATTAAACAAATTATTCAGTTATTAAATATTCTTGGGAAGAAATCATTTATGTATATATTTGAATGTACTTGATGTTTACTTGAAGAACCCGTATGTTGGATCAATGTTTTTGAGGACAAATAATTTTTTGAAATAACAAAGTTGAATGCATGTGGGTTATCAAATATTCATGTGATGTTTACATTATAGTCTGTACTTTTCTTTCGTATGTGATTGTTTTTCCCCAGTGTTTCATATCCATTTTGTTTTCCTCGTATCTGAAGCGTAGTGTTGAATTGTTAGAATTCATACTTGTTGTTATTTGACTATTGTTTCAGATATTTTATAAATGTTTCTACTATAGTTAATATGGAATTCATATTATGATGCTCTATATTGATGGAATGTTCATATTTCTTCCTTTTCCACCTAAACTCAATGAACGATTGTAATTAAGTGGTTATCTTGCCTTTGATGAAATCTCATGCATGCAACCTTGTGATATATTTATGTATTTTGAAACCATTTCCCAATGATTATGTGTATCATTTCAACCATCTATATGATGTTTAAGTGTTGTTTTTTATATATGGTCTTATTAAATTTATATTTGAGAGATCCCTCTCTGGAAAGGAAAGCCAGTTTCTTTCTGAAGTAGTTTTTTGTTGTTACCTTTGGGATTTACCTTTTGCAACCTAGGTACATTCTGAGCTTTAACACTGGGTATGAATAAAAAACATCAAGGAATCCAAAGAAACAATGGAAATCATGGACGAAAAACCCTATGATGAAAATTGACTTCCTTGAACGTTCAATAGCTTCTCGTGGGTTAATACGACTCAGCAACCACTCCAAAATTGTGGTTACCTCTTAAATCCACTAGACGTTGCCAAAATTGATTCTTCATCCATCGAAGAATGAAAAACAAATGCAAAATCATGTTGGGAAAAAAATAGAGGATGGAGGAATGAGAGGAAGAACAATCCAGAACAAAACACGGTTATGCAAGAAGTACGAACACAAAACACGCATGAATAAAATGGAATAGAGAATGATCACAATGGACCACAATGTTTCAATGCGAGCCAGATGATGGAATGGGAATGCAAAATGAGGATAAAAAAAAACTAAATCATGAAGGATAAAATCTCAGAACAATTAAACTTCCTGAGAGCTCCACATGAATGAAGGATGGATGACCAAAACGTCTTGTCACTCCCCAAAACGTCAGGGAAGATGAAACTATGAATGCATGAGGGAATGAGAATATGTTTATGGCTATTTTCTTTTGACACATGGATTTTCCCCAATGGATTAAGTTTAAACATCCCCCCTTCTTATTCCTTGTAAAATAATGCCCCTATATATTTAATGTTGTGGCGCATAGCTAGTTGTGGTATTCTATTAATTACTTAATTACATGATATTCACAAATATATATACTATGCTTGACTTAGCGCCATAAACTGTGGGCATCAACCTTGATCACCTTTACCTAAAACATCAATCAATGGCATGTCCTTTGCCTTAATCTCGTTGACATGATTCCATACAATATTTACATCATGTACAATCAAAATACCATGGGGTCAAAAACTGGGTGTTACAACCTCTCTTTGGCTTGGGTTTTTATAAGAAGACTTTTCAGTCAAAGGGATAGTTAAATCAAGAATCACTTGATTTCTTGATTTAACCCTTTTTATTTAATTTAGGTATTTTTAATATTTAACTTAGGAACTTTTAACTAGTTCCTATTTGGACTCTTTTAGGTATTTTAATATTTAATCATCATTAGTAATAATAATAATATATGGAGCATTTCTTTACTTCTTATAGCTATGAATAGTATTACTATGTTCACTCTTTATACATATCAAGTATAAATTATATATATATATTTCCAAAGAAAAAAATCCTTTATTCATAGAATAACATGGACTGCTCGTAAGAGCTTACATCACTGCACCTAAGTGCTCATTAATATGAATGCTTATAGCATCTCTATGTACAATAGATTAATCTTTGATAAAAAAACCACCATCATTTGAAGTTTCATATATATATATATATATATATATATATATATATATATCATTTGTTAACATTTTGTCCGTAGGTATCATATAACATGATCCTTGAAAATATGACACTTTCTTTCATAAGGCCATCAGTTAAGGGTTAGGTTAACTAGGTCAAGAAACTCTAAACCTCCTTGGATGTTGGATTCCCTCTTATAACATGGTAGTTATTCAATACTAGATGAGATACAGAAATTTGAAATTTCATTTAATCACTTAAAAATAAGTCAGATGAGATCAATGTTTTATTCGAGTCGTTTTCGCTCAACATATTAATTCTTTTCAGTAACTCCTTGTAATGTCCCGGTTTTGACCCTGTTGCATTAGATGTATATGATGTATGAATGTAAATGATCATGGTGTGGAGCTAAAGGCCAAGGCCCCACCATTGATTGGTTATGCTATGTGTTGGATTTAAATTCGTCACCGATGGTATATCGGGGCATGCGACACATATTAAATGATGGTTATCATGTAAATATGCATTATAATTAATTAAAATGAACACAACCAGCTACGGTCACGGTAACTAAATCGAAAGGGGCATGATTTTCTCAAGGATAAGGTGTGGGGGAAAATTGTTAAAACTTGGGACATTTAGGGAAAAACCCATGTGTCTTTTTCCTTTGTCTTATTCCAACCACTTCAGTTAATAATTTATGTTGGCAGCTGGGAGGAGTTATGGCAGTTATTGTTTTGGGGTGTGGAGTGGAAAGACTGCTAGTCCTAGCCTATGCCCTTCATTCAATTCATCCTCATCCTTCAGGCTTACTCTTCTTCCTCCCCACGAGTTACAAAAACGCTCAGGACTTGCAATTCACGTCCTCCCCATTGACGTTCATCCTAACGCATAGGTTCTTGGCGTTTTTGGTCTCACACAGACATTTCCTTGGCTCCACGAGTTTTTTGAACACCCATGAACTGCAATTCACATCCTTCTTGTTGTGTGTGCATCCACGGAAAAAAACTGAGTTATTTTTCCTCACACAGGGCCTCCATTGTCTATTCATTTCTTTGCTGGGTCGGATTGTTTACTCACGCATAGGTATTCTTCTGTTTCGGGGCGCACATAGCGAGCTGAGAGCTGTGCTCTTGCATCCACGATTGACTGTGAAGGGCCATTCACATTTTTGGCTGTCTCACAAACTATTTGGGTCGTTTTTCCCTGCTATGAGTTGTGCTCACTGATAGATTCGGGGCTGTAGTTTTCCACATGTTGTGGATGTAATTACTGTTACGTTTGGGGGCTGTTGTAAATTTGAGTGAGAGTCATTTTGGCCACGATAGGGACAATAATGACTCAGAATTCGTTTTCCCTATTTAAGCTGTGACAGTTGACTTGATTACATATGTGAAATTGTTGGTCTTCAGACTGTGAGAAGAGCAAGGATGTTGGCTTAGTTTTACTTGATAAACCTAGTGGTGGTAACCCCACAGACAGAGCTAGAGGGCTGGCCTTCTTCTCCATCACCCCTGAATAGCACTGGAAGGGAATGCAGGGCCAAGGGGACTGTGTAGCAGAGAAAGGACTGATTCCTTGTGTTGGGTGTGGATGGGTGTCTTAGAGGTCAGGATAGTTCTGGTGTAGGTGTCCTTGGCTCTATAATGAGCTCACCAGCTTAGCAATCTACCTTCTCCAGCTCCTTAATGGCCTGATAAACCCAACTGTGTTGGCTTGGCTGTGTTTTGTGTATCCCTGGCTATGTGTAAGCCTGCTAGTTCCCTTATTCCTTGGAGAATCATGCCCAGCTCGTGGGTGGTAGCGCTGCTGAGAGATTAAGGAGCACGCTGGCCTATGGTTGGGTGGAACGTTGCAGCGACGTAGCTGGTTGCGGATCGAGTTCATCATAAGATAAGTGATTTTATCCATTTTACTTCTGCAACTGTAAATTCTGTTAATGACAATGAAATGAACATGTTGAAAGAATGCTTGTTGGAATGTATGATGTTTCCACTGTGTCTAATAGATAATTGCATCTGTGCATGATAATTTCTCATATGTGCATAATTAAGTTCAATGCATACGTTTAAGCATTCTGTTTTATGAATTTCTATGCCTGTCAATGTTCATGGGCGGTTAGCCCGGGTAGTTAATGATACAGTCACGTCTTCCTTGCCGGTCAGAGGCAAGGGGACGTGACAATCCTAGAGCTTATCCAGAGCCCATACTCGATTCAAAACAATAGGGAGTTACAAACTTAGTGAAATTCCAAATCTCCCCACTCAAAACTAATTCTAGGATGTACTTGTAGGATACGCCTAGGGATGCAATGTCCAAGGATCCGATGTTCTAGAGCTTGTGATCAACATCAACTTGAAAGGCTCGAGGGCTTATTCCCAACACTTCCAATTTTCTCTTTTCATGTGCTTCATAGATTCATGCACAACACAAATGTTTTCATAACTCATGTGTTCCAGAGATTTTCGCTCAACACAAATATAAACACTCATGTGCTTCATAGATTCTCATTCAAGATAGACATCAAATACCTATGTTCTCCAGAGCTCCTTGCTTAAAATAAAACATCTCGTCAATTATGTTCTCTAGGGTCCATGACCAACACATGAAATCATACATAAAACATATGTAATTGGCTTACACCCAATATATCAAACAAATCATCATGTTCATGTGTAGTGGGGTCTTAGACCCAATATACCAACTAAGAATCATAATCAATGGGTCTTATGCCCATAAGTGTTAGGTCAAAATTTAGGATATTACATCCCTCCCCGCTTAGAACGACATTGTCCTTGGTGTTCTAGAGAAGTAGAGTGAAATCATGAAACAAGGCGGGCTAATCCATTCTCATTGTGGCTCATTCTCCCAAGTAGCCTCATCGGCCTGAAAGTGATTCCATTTCACTTTCAACTAGACTATGGTACTCTTCCTAAGACGCACCTCTCTTTTATCTAGTATATGAATGGGTTCAAGGGAAAACTCCCATTCAGGTTCCACCTTTAATAAGAACCAATCGATCACATGTTTACTATCATAAAAATATCTATTTAATAAAGATGCATGGAAAATATTATGGATTCTTATGTGAGCGGGTAACACTAGTTCATACTCCAATGGCCCTCTCTTGGCTACTATCTCAAAGGGTCTACAAAATATAGGTGGTAACTTACCACACCTTCCCAAGATCAACGAACTTCATTTTTCTTTTACTTTCAAGTAAACATGGTCGCCTATTTGATAATATTTATCTTTTATTTTCTTATCTGGGTATCTTTTCTGGAGGTCTTGTGCTTCTTTAAGGTTCAACTAGAACTCAGGACCTATAGTAAGTCAGGACCTAACATGAGCCGATCCACCTAGCTATCTAAAGTAACTAGTGTTCTACAATTCCATCGATAGAGTACCTCAAAGGTCATCATCTTGATGTAAGTTTGGTATCCGTTGCTATACGCAAAATCTGCAAGATGTAGGTAACATTCCCACTTGGTGGGGTTGTTCATGATATACATCCTAAGCATGTCCTCTACAATTTGGTTTACCCATTCTGTCTATCCGTTTGTCAGCAGGTGGTAAGAAATACTAAATTTGAACTGTGTCTTTAATCTAGAGAATAAGGATCTCCAAAAGTTCTCGGTAAACTTAGTATCTTGATCCAAGATGATTTCCTTGGGTATCCTATGCAATCTAAATATCTCCTTCAAGAAGATATCAGCAATGTCCACTTCCTTATACGTCGACTTCACTAGAATGAAGTGTGTTGTTTTTGAAAATTTGGCAACTACTACAAAGATAGAATCATTTTTCTTCTCACTCTTAGGTAGACTTGTGATAAAATCCATACTAATGACCTCCCACTTCCATTCTGGAATGGGTAATGGCTGAGGCAACTGCAAACGATGTTGGTACTCAGCTTTGACCAGCTAAGATTCTTGACATTCTGCAATAAACAATGCTATGTTGGCCTTCAACATAGGCTAGAAGAAATGTTTCTTAAATGCGGATATCATCTTTTGATATCCTGGATGTCCCCAGTAGGGTGTTCAATGAGAGTTCGTGACAATTATGGACTGAATGCATTCTCCCTCTGGAATGTACAATCTCTTTTTGGACCATAGCAGTCTTGTTTCATCTACCTTGTACTCTTTTTGTTTCTGAAATAACCTATCTTCTTGGACCTTCTTGAGGATTTCAACATAGAAAGGATCAACTCTGTTGGCTGTTCTAATACTCTCGTGTAAATCCAAATCAGTTTGACTTAAATTCACCTCATATATCATATGAGTTCATTGGCTCAAAGAATCATCAATTTTGTTCTATTTACCCTTTATATGATTTAGCTTGAAATGGTACTCACTGAGGAAATACAACCATCTAGATTTGCTGTCATTCAGATTCGGTTGCTCAAATAAATACTTCAGACTTAAATTGTCTATTTCTAGAAGGAATTTCTTTCCCATGAGGTAATGCCTCCACATCTGTAAGTCATAGATTATGGCCTGTAACTCAAGATCATGGGTGGGGTAGTTCTTCTCATGTTCTTTTAACTTTTACGATTCATAATAGATTGCATAACCGTTCTGCAAGAAGACTCCTCCGAGCACTTCCTTTCTTGCATATGTGCAACAACTAAATCCCCATCAGGATTCACAATTTGTACTATTAGTGCGGACGTCAAATTTTGTTTAAGCTTTTGAAAATTTTCCTCGCACTTGGTCATCCATAAGATCTTTTTTTCCTGCTTTTGCAAAGTGGTCATGGGATAATCTATCCTCGAGAAGTTCTCAATGGACTTCCAGTAATAACCAGATAATACCAAAAGGATCTAATGTCAGTTACACTAGTAGGGGTAGGACAATCGTCTATGGCTTTAATATTCTCTAGGTCCACAGCTATCCCCTTCTCAGAGATGATGTGACCCAAGTACTATATCTCTCGATTGTAAAAGTCACATTTTCTCGTAAAACATGTAGCACTATGTGGAGGTGTTCCTTATGTTCCTCTTTACTCTTAGAGTAAACTAGGATTTTGTCTATAAAGACCAAAACAAATTTATATAGGTATCTACTGAATTGTTAGAATAATCAACCCATAGTTAGCTACCTTATACATTAATTTCATTATTTTTGTCTTATTTGCCTAGTTCATGTGTCCCACCTTGTGCAAGTTGTCAATTACCTATTCATAGTGGTCAAACTTGCCTTATTTGACTCATGTAGTGCTTGGGAAACCTCAAGGAATCAAATCTACTTTATTCTTGGCCTCCTAAGTGCCCTTCTACTTTTTCTGCTTTATTACCAGCTTTTTCAGTGTTTTAAGGCAAATGGAAAAGCTTGACTAGGTGAGGTTGACTAGTTTTTTGTCCTACACATCCTCCACTATTTTCTCCTTGTAAAAGCATGTATGAGTTGTCATTCCATCACTCTTTATCTTGCCTAAGTTCTTTTGCAAATTCATGAGCTTCATGACTGATTTGGGATCAGCTTTTTTCACCTATGGGGGACTTACTTAATTTTAGTAAGCCTGCTTTATGCTAGATTTGAATTGCTCCTCATGCATTTGAATTACTTATGTAATTATTTAATGCATCAACTTATTATGTTACAGGGTTGGTTATTGTACACTTATTCAATACAGTTTAGTGTTCAACTCATTATTTAGTCTCTTTTATGAGTGATTTTGCATGTTCAATTGATAATTGTTGTGAGTAAAATTAATGTATCACTGGGTTCAATTTCCACATGGTATCAGAGCCATTGTAGATCAATTTCTCTCCTTCAAAATTGTTTTGCAGGTTCGACATCAGTGACTGGGAGCCTTCTACTGACAGCCGGGACAAATTTCTAAGCTATGGATCAATCTCAGAAGATCATCTTGACTCCCTTCAACTTCTTTGAATGGAAAGTAGAGATGGAGATACTGTTGAGAGCGATAGGCCTCTACAGGGTGACTATGGCAACAGAAGCAGAGCCCAATGCAGATGCAGAGAAGATTAAATGGCACAACAGGAGGGATGAGGCCTATGGTCCCCTATGTATGAGTATTTCTAGAGACCTCCTTTTCCATCTTGATGGATTAACATCACTGAATGAAGTATGGGAGAAGCTTACTGATCTTTTTGGAAATACAGATGAGATGAGGGGACATTAAATTGAAAATGAGCTGATTTCCCTAAGTCCCAATAGCTTTGAATCTCTGCAACTCTATTTCTCCAAGTTCAAAGCACTTGTTTTGCAGCTGAAATAGTGTAGGATCGAAAAGAAGGATGATCAACTGGTCTTGGCCATTCTCTTGAATCCTAGCCCTAACTATTCAGTGTTTGTTTCGACCTTCTATGCCACAAAACTGAGACCTCGAACTTGGAAGATTCCTAGCCTTGCATATTTTGGAATCTCTCACACAAGAACAAGACAAGCTGGTGATGATGGGCACCATCAAACCATTGAAAGATCAAGCTCTGATCGCTGGAGATTTGAAGGTGGATTAAAAAAGAAAAAAGAAAGCTAAAGAGCCACATGAGCAAAAGAGAGACAAGAAATAGTCTCCAGAGGAGCCACAAGGTTCCAAGAAGAATAACCAGAATAAGAAAAACAAAGGAGAAATGAGCAAGTGCGCATACTGCAATAAGGGAAATGACACTGAAAGCTCTTGTATGAAGAACCAAATAGACATGCTGACCCAACTCTTGGAGAAGAATGGCATCTCCCTTCCAGACAGCTCAAAGAAGAGAGAAGGAGGATCAAGTTCAGATGACAGAGAGAGAGTTCATGCATTGGTTGCTGGCACATCAAGCTCACCCAGTTTTATCATTGATTCTGGAGCTTCAAGACACATGGTTTCGACCAAAGAGGCCTTTTCCTCACTTGACATGTCGAAGGGACCACCTATAGTACTAGGAGATGACTCTCTCACTGAAAGTTTGGGCAAAGGGAGGATTGATCTTGATCATGGTTAGTTCAGCAATGTGTTGTATCTACCTGGTGTTGCCTCCAACCTCTTATCAGTGTACCAGATGACTCACACTGGGTCTCCAAAGAAGGTCATATTCTCCCTTGATGAAGTTGATATCACAAAGATCTCAAGTCGTAAAGTCATTGCAAAAGGAGTTGCGAATCATGCTCAGAAGGTATACATGTTCTCACACTTCCTACCCTACTCAAACCCCTCTGCTCTTCTGATTCATGCTAATGAAGCAAGCAATATTTGGCATGAAATATTTGGCCACCTAAATTACAAGTATCTTTCTGATCTTAGTGAAAAAGAGATGGTGATAGGATTTCCCAAGATAAAATTTTCCAAAGGAGTCTGCCAAGGTTGTATCCTAGGAAAACACCCAGAGCATAAATTTGAGAGAGCTAGTCATGAGAGAACATCTGCACCCCTCGAGTTGATCCACAGTGATGTTGATGGACCATTCCCTCATATTTCCATGATTCAGGACAAATATGCATTGAATTTCATAGATGACTTTTCCAGGTATTGTTGGGTTTACTTCCTGAAACACAAGTCTGAAGTTTTTGGCCTCTTCAAAGTCTTTAAGGCTTTGGTTGAAAACCAGTCTGGGAGGAAAATCAAGGTCCTCAGATCTGACAATGGTGGTGATTAGGTGAAGTCTGAGTTTATTAATTATTGTGCATATGTAGGTATTCAGATGTAGCATTCTATCCCTTACACGCCACAGCAAAATGGTGTTGCTGAGATGAAGAACATATCACTGAAGGAGATGGCAACATGCATGATGGAGGCCAAAACATTGCCACCAAAGTACTAGGCCAGAGCTATCAACTATGCATCCTATATCTAGAATAGGGTTCCTTATAAACAGCTTGATGGTATGACTCCTTTCGAATCATGGAGTGGGCACAAGCCAGATGTGACCCATTTCAAGATTTTTGGCTCGAGGGCTTGGGCTAGAATTCCAACAGAAAAGAGAAAGGCTTTGCAGCCCCAAAGACAAGAGTGTCTATTTGTTGGATACTTTGAAGATTCAAAAGGGCACAAACTGATAAATTTGAGCACAAATAAATCCTTCATTGAAAGGTGTGTTCAGTTTCAAGAAGAACCCCTTGCAGCAGTGGAAGTTGGAGAAGCCTCTTCACCACTTGAACCTCTGAAAGTAAGTGAAGAGTTTGTTGAACATGATGATTCTGATTTTTATGATGGATATGAGTTTATTGTAGACACTAATATCCCTACAAGGCCAAAATTGGAAGCCAAGACACTACATGCAGCAAGAGAGCTAGCCGGGGATCCTAATGACCCATGGAGGACTAGATCTCAATTTGAGAGTGGTTTGTGCATGAAGGATCCTATGTTTGCTGAAAAATGATATTTGATGGTGGAATCTGATCCTAAAACATATGAATAAGCAGTAGGAGATCCAAGATTGCAAGCAGCCATGAAGGAAGAGTTCAGCTCACTCCAGAAGAGCAACACATGGGAGCTAGTGGATCTTCCCCCAGGGAGGAAGTTATCTCAGTGTAAGTGGGTCTACAAGACAAAATTTTCTGCTGATGGTTCACCACTGAAGTAAAAGGATAGATTGGTAGCCAAGATCTACTCACAAGTTCATGGCATAGATTACAATGAGACCTTTGCACCAGTGGCAAAGATGGACTCCATCAGGCTAGCCTTAGCCATTGCAGCCTCAAGACAATGGGAGGTACATCACATGGATGTAAAATGTGCCTTCATAAATGGATATATCACTAAATATATATATATATATATATGTAGCATCCTCAAGGTTTTTCTACTAACCCTTCTCTTGTGTGCAGGTTGAGAAAATCATTGTATGGGCTAAAGAAAACCCCCAGGGCTTGGTATGGCAAAATCGATAGCTTCTTGCTATCACTGAATTTTGTTCAGTGAAAATCAGATCCAGATGTCTATTTGAAGTTAATTAATGGTTCATTAATGATCGTTGTGTTATATGTTCATGACCTCCTCATTACAGGAAGCTCAAAGGATGAGATTGCTTCCTTAAAGGGTGCAATGAACCAAGCCTTCTTCATGACAGATTTGGGGCTCTTAAGTCAATTTTTGGGGCTTGAGATTGCTCAAACCAAATCTGGAATCAAGGTACACCAGTACAAATATGCCTTGGACTTGCTGAACAAATTCAAAATGAAGGACTGCAAACCAAGCAAGACTCCTTTCCTTTCAGGAGTGAGGTTGGAAGAAGTCGATTCTTCACCTATGGTAAACAATACACTGTATAGACAATTGATTGGATGTTTGTTGTATCTTACACATACTAGAACTGATATTTCTTATGCAGTAAGTGTGGCTTCTAGATACATGGATCAGCCTCATGAGATCCATTGGAAAGCAGCCAAAATGATCCTTAACTTTGTTCAGGGAACAAGGACACATGGGATCTTCTATAAAGCAAAATATGATCTTGATTTGATTGGATTTACTGACGGTGATTGGACAGGTGATAGCACAGACAAAAAGTCCACATCAGCATATGTGCCATTACAGAAGGGCCAATCAGCTGGTCAAGCAAGAAACAGAGTGCCATTGCACTCTCATCTACATAAGTAGAGTACAGAGGAGTTGTTAATGTAGCAACTCAATGTTTATGGTTGCAGGGTTTACTTGGAGAGTGTGGTTTCGAATTAGAGTACTCAACTACCATCTACTATGATAACCAGATTACCATTTGAATATGCAAAGATCCAGTTCAGAAGGAGAGAACCAAACACATTGAGACCCATATGCACTACATCAGAGAGCTTGTGCATGATGGCACCATTCACCTACTCTTCTGTTCATATTCAGAACAAGTAGCTGATATCTTCACCAAATAATTTTGTGAGAAGACCTTCAGCAATCTCAAATCACTGCTAGGGATTGCTGATCATTTTATGAAGCATGAGTGAAGACACGATTTCCAAATTTTGTTTTACAGTCCATGTTTAAGGGAGGATTTTCCCATGTGGTTTTTGCCTCTTTCCTTGTTTAAATGGACATGCAGTATGTAAAGGGTGACTAAGACTTGTTGCTAGGCCCTATAATTTTCTGATATATTACTCATAAGTCAGGCTTAAGGGGGGGTGTTAGAATATTCAACCCATAGTTAGCTACCTTAGACATTAATTTCATTATTTTTGGCTTATTTGCCTAGTTCATGTGTCCCACCTTGTGCAAGTTGTCATTTACCTATCCATAGTGGTAAAAATTGACTTATTTGACTCATGTAGTTGTTGGGAAACATCAAGGAATCATATCTGCTTTATTCCTGGCCTCCTAAGCACCCTTCTTCTTTTTCTGCTTTATTCCCTACTTTTTCAGTGTTTTAAGGCAAATGGAAAAGCTTGACTAGGTGAGGTTGACTAGTTTTTTGTCCTACACATCCTCCACTATTTTATCCTTATAAAAGCATGTATGATTTGTCATTCCATCATTGTTTAGCTTTCCTAAGTGCTTTTGCCAATTCGTGAGCTCTATGACTGATTTGGGATCAACTTTTTGCACCTATGGGGGATTTGCTTAATTTTAATAAGCCTGCTATTATGCTAGATTCGAATTTCTCCTCATGCATTAAAATAACTTATGCAATTATTTAATGCAGCAACCTATTATGTTATAGGGTTGGATATTGTACACTTATTCAATATAGTTTAGTGTTCAGCTCATTATTCAGTCTCTTTTGTGAGTGATTTTGCATGTTCAATTGATAATTGTTGTGAGTAAAATTAATCTATCACTGGGTTCAATTTCCACATGAATATATTGTTCATCATACACATAAATTTCATCGCTTCATCAGTCATTTTGAATGGAATCACTCCAAACCCGTAGTGGTTGTACCTTGTATGAATGGCGGTTTTGATATTATCCTCATTGTGAATCTGTACCTGATTGTACCTAGATTGAAGGTCAATATTGGAAAATATATTGGATCCTTCTAATTAATTAAAACAATTCATCTATCCTAAGGAGTGGGTATCGGTTCTTGATATTCATTTTGTTAAGCTGACGATAATTGATGCACATCCCCACTGTACCATCATTCTTCTTTACGAAAAGTATCGATGCTCCTCAAGGGGATACAATCAGTTGGATATATCCTTTCTCAATCAACTCCTACAACTGTAGTTTGAGTTCCACCAACTCTAGGGTGCTCATGCAGTAAGGGGATATTGAAGCCATAAATGATCCTGGTGTCAGTTCTATGGAAAAATCTAATTCTGGTTTTGGTGGTAACCCTTGGATTTCCTCAGGAAATACCTCTTTGAATTCTACAAGAACTGGAAATTCCTTGATTTGTTGTTCTCTTTAGTCTTCTATGTCCTGGATGTTTAGTGCAAACAGTTTGCATCCTTTCCTAATGCACTTCTTTACTTGTAAAGTAGATATCTGGCTTACAAAAACTTTCTTAGGTATGCCTTAAATATTTACTTGATTCCCTTGGCTATATCTACACAATATTGACTTGTGTAAGCAATCGAGCATGAAATGGTGTTGTTCCAACCAGTCCATGCTGATAAGTATATCATACGATCCTAAGGGTAGGATGTTTAGTTTTAATCTAGTACGAAAACTGTTCAATTTTTTCATATTTAACTTTGCTTAGTTTCCATACATCAACAATTTTAGGCGATACATAGCTCCAACAAGCACTCGGGTTAATCAATATTGAAATAGAAGTTCTTAAGGTCTTACCTTCTATCTCAACCATGGTAGCTTGTGTTAGATTTTTATCATTCAAGCTAGCATTATGATCTTAGGATCTTTAACTGAGAGAATAACATGCACAAAAATAAAACACAAGAGACAAGAGAGAAAAAGAATTTTCCTTGAGGAAACCATAAAGGAGAAAACCCCACAACTTCCTCAGAGATAGAATCAGCACCAAAAGTAAAACCTGAAAACATAAAGATAATCTCCTGATGACAGTAGTCTCTCTCTTGTCCCAACAACTTCTCCTCTCACTCATGCGCTCCAATGAGTGAGTGTGTCTATGATAAATAGAGAGGCTAACTCTCTATTTATATTATTTTGTTCACTTGAAACCCACTCCAAAATGTCAGCCTCACTTAACAATTACTTACTAGAGGTGACATCTCTAGGAGTGTCTAATAACCCTAGTGCCCCAAAACTTGTGGGGACTTTTCCTCCTCCGACCAACAAGGAGGTTTATCCCTAACACAATGGTGGGGACTATTGCACCAACTTACAATGAATCACCTATGGTTGACCTCTCTAGGATAGTATAATAACCCTAGGGCCCCACAACTGCGGGGACTTTAACCCTTGACCAATAGGAGGGTTACTCGCAATGAATTGACATGACTTGTTACATTATAGAAACTTCCTGGAATAAACATTGGGGTATGACATGACTCAAGTACATTACAAATACATCCTGAAATAAGCATCGGGTTACAATACATAAGAAATACAGATGAATACATTCTGAAGTTACAAATACATCAACACTCCCTCTTAACTAGGAAGGTATTCTCTCAACACAATCAGCACAAGTCTTCTTCTCTGTATCATCTGGATCATCATTGAGTTCTCGTCATCTTCATATGCAAGTCTTCTTCATCTACATCTAGATCATCACTGGATTCAGATCATCATCATGGTATCTAGATCATCACTTGATCTGGATCATAATCATTGGATCTGGATCATCACTGATCTAGATAATCATCATTGCATATGGATCATCACTCGATATTGTTCATTATCACTGTCATATCATCACTTCTGGATCATCATCACAAGTACTATCTCATGATTCTTTTCGTCACAGAAATTTCTACAGAGCCATCCCTTTTTCATGCTGGTTGTAGGCCTAGCCTCCATGTAAGTCTTATTCATCACTTATATCTGACCCTAAGTCAGAATGGCCCACCCAACACTTATATATGATCATGTAGGAACCAATCCTATAATCATATCAAAAAGGCACAACCAACAATTACATCTGAACATGTGAGAACCAATCCCACAACCTTGTCAGAAAGGCCCAGCACTCACATTTGACACATGTGGGGAACCAATCCAACATGCATGTTCAAAAAGGCTCTGCACTTACATTTGACACATATGAGGAACCAATCCAACATACATGTTCAAAAAGTATTTTCACTTACATTCGACACATGTAAGGAACCAATCCACCATACATGTTCAAAAAGGATCTACACTTGAATTTGACACATGCGAGGAACCAATCCAACATACATGTTCGAAATGGCTTTGCACTTACATTCAACACATGTGAGGAACCAATCAACCATACATGTTCGAAAGGGCTTTGTACTTACATCTGCACATGCAAGGAACCAATCCAGCATGCATGTCATAAGGGCTTGCACTCACATCTGATCATGTAAGACTACATCTTACAGTCGTTTCACAAAGGCCCTTAGTCCTAGACCAAGTATTCCTGGTAACTGACCAGGAACCTCCATTCCAAGAATGGAATTCAGTGCTTACTTTTCATCATGTAGGAACCAATCCTAGAGTAACATTAGAATGGATCAGCACTCATATCTGACATGGAAGGAACCAATCCTCTCACCATGACAAAATGGCTCAGCCCTTACATCTAACCATGGAAGGAAACAATCCTCTCACCATGTCAGAATGGCTCTGGGTGTCATCATTTCCCCTTGGGGGAAACCTCGATCTGGAGAACACCAAGCTTCTCCTTGAAGTACTTGAACTTCACCCTAGCCAATGGATTTGTCAACACATTAGCTATCTATTACTCCATCACAACATACTAGGGCTTCATTGCTCCCCTCTGCACCATATCGTTGATATAGTGATACTTGATCTCAATATGGTTCAACTTGTCATGGAACACCGGATTATCTGACAACTTCTCCCAACTCTGGTTGTCACAATATATACAAGTAGAATCCATATGGAGATCAAATAAATCATACAGTATCTTCCTCAGCCATACTACCTCACAACTAGCTGAACAAGCTACAACATACTCTACTTCAGCTGTACTCGGTGCCACACAGGATTGCTTCCTGCTAAACCAAGAGATCACACCTAATCCCATACTGAAGCAACACTCTGAAGTCTTCTTCCTATCGATGACACTGCAGAATGTGAATCAACATAACCTTCTAGGTTAATCTTCTTATTTGTATCATACTTGACCCCATACTCAACTGTGCCCTTTGCAACCATCAAATGAACATGTCTCAATGTGTTCATAGTAAAGCAAATATCTAGTCTCATATTCATCAGGTACATCAAGGACCCAATCATTTGACGATACATCGTAGCATCAACCATCTCTGACGAAGCATCAATCAATAGATTCATGTTTGATGCCATAGGTGTGGTCATGGCCTTGCATTCCATCATCTTGAACCTCTTTAGGATCTCTATTTCATACTTCCCTTGTCCGAGGAAGATTCCATCCTCATTCTGCCACACCTCCATGCCTAGAAAATAGTGCATCGACACATAACAAGACCATCATTGGTCTTCTTACTTCAACCTTGAAGCAACGGTTGGAATCCACTTTACTCTCAGTAAATCCTAGAGTCATCAATAATCTTTCCATCCTGTCATACCATGTCAAACCTCAAGATATTATGTAGTCACTCCCTCTAAAGAGGAGCATCATACTCCCTCTGTATTCTGTACTCTATGCACTGAAACATTCTATACTAGAGTGACAAGTAGCTTCCTCTGCTACTAATATTCTATGTATCCATCTTGGGTCACTGGATACCAAGATCCTCTATCTTGAACTTTTTCAAAAGTTCTTCTCGTACCCATCTGTTAGCTTGTCATCCTCTATCAACCTTGTAGCATAGGTTCAAATATTCATCAAGCTCATCATGTATGTGTTATCCCATGGGTGTCTTTTGAGCTCGTACAAGACCTTCTTTCATTTGCACACATGATTCTTCCTGTCATGTGTCTCAACTCCCACTGGCTGCAAATGTATTTTTGTAGTCTATGCCTTCTTTTCGTGAGAAGCCTCATGCTACGAATCTTGCCTTATATCCCATGATGTTTCCATCTACTGCATGATGGAACTACGAACTTTCCTTCATGTATCGATACTGAATCCTAGACATCATTGTTCTTTCTTCTTGGTTACTTCTTCATAGCTTAAAGGTTCTGCATCAATGATGTCACTGCATTCATCATATTATTCTTCATCTTGAACTATCGTCACTTGTTCTTCAGAACAAGTCTCACCCTTCTTTGCTTGTAGGAGATTATGTATGCGATCTTTACCATCACATGCATATTATTAGTATACTATCATTAATTCAAACATTCTATCATTCATAATACATTAACTGAATATAAACAAATGCATAATAAAACAATATCATGAAATCACAATTGAATACTTATCTTTATTTGTTTCGTGGGTAGACTCCTTCTTGAGCCTTCAGCCTCATCATCTTCTTCATTCATAATAGCATCCTTTATTTTCCAAATGCTAAGATGGATAAGAGGTTCTTCAAGAGTTGAGTTCTTCATATTCCTCATTGCTCTAGGGATCTTCTTTGGATGGTGAGAGCTTGATCTTTAGTTTCTCCCATCTTCTCTTCTCTTATTATGAGTGTGTTATGAGTCAAACTTCTTCTTCTTCTTGTGTGTGCTCTTCCTAGAGTCTCCTGAAAGTAATCACTTCCTTCTGGCACACATTCCTCGCATGAATGAATCCCATGATCCTGGGATACCATTCAAGGTTTCTATCACCACTCCTGCATTCTTCACTTCTTATTTTACCGCTTCAATTTGTTCTTTGATTTGAGAGACCCTTGTAAAGTATGACTATATGGTCTCTGCATTCTGGATCTTCACATTCTTCAATTGTTTTCTTAAGGTCATATTCTGATTTATGTTCTTCCCTTCAAATATCTTGGTCAAGGAATCAAACATCTTTGGTGTCTTTACGGAAGACACTTCTGGTACAAGTTGATATGTGATTGAATTAACAATGATCTTCTTGGCCTTGACCAATTTCTTCTTATGTAAGGCTTATAGCCTCATCTCCCTTTCGAACTGCAACCTCTCTACTTGTGTAGGTGTCCAATTCATTTTCTTTAGGGAGATCATATGCTTCTATGCTTGGATTTTTTCAACTTCACCAAGCTTATCATTAAACCAATGTGATATATCACTTTGAAATGAGAACCTCAAATGAAAATAACAAAGGATTAGATCTTACCAATTTGAGGTGTCCGTCCTGGTTCCGGAGCTGGCTGATCTAGGGTTTGTCAGAGAAACCCTAATTTTAAAAACTTGGAATTTTTTAGATATGATTGGATATAAAGTTATATATCTAATGTACTCCTTTTCGGAAAACAGTGGAGGGAAGCTCCCAAAACAGGAAGCCCTAGTTTTCCAATTTCTTTTGCAGAAATTCCTGTTATGGTTTCTACGGTATCTCCAAAATATGACTCCTCTATCTCTAAAAATTCACAATTAGGTAGAATCACATGTCCCTGTTCCAACACAATAGGTTTCGTCAGAATTGGTTTCACCAATTGGGTCTTACGATCATTTTCCCAAGGTGAATTGTTATAGGACTTTTCATAACAGCTAAGTTGTACGGACTGCCATGTGTTACTGGTTCATCTTCAAAGTCTAAAACTTGGACCACAGAATCTATGGTCTGTTCCCTTTATGGAACATCTTCATAAATTTCATTTGTACCTTTGTAGCCCAAGTTATAGCAATTCTCCCCAGGTTTCATGTTTAGGTATGAATCCTGCAAGAGACTGGAACCCTAACTTGGAGGGATCATATCTCCCATAATATAGTGAATCTGAGGATGAATCTTGGATAAAGTGTACATAATGATATTATTATCGACCTCAGAAATGTTCATCTCTTAAGACTTCTCTGATCCTGATATATATTGAATTTACCAAAACGTATCCGTTTTAGTATTTAGGGTTTTTCTAGCTCGGGGTCAAACTAGGGTTTGACTTTCTCAAAGTTTTACCCAACAAAAATATTGAACCAGGTCTCTAAAATTTGATTTTGATGAGGAGAGTAATCTTATGCTGGGCTCACTCAAAAATTCTCTTCTATAAGAAGCCCTAATTTCCTGTACAAAAAACTGAAAATGTCTGGAATCGAAATCTTCTTCGATAGAAAGATGCGCCCTTCAATGGAGAGTCATCCTAGCATACTTTTTCTCATGGATTGTGGAGAGAGACCCAAAAATTAAGAATACCTAGATTCTATATCTGCACAATGTCTTCTTCTTAGGCTAGCTCTGATACCATGTTAGATTTTATCATTCAAGCTAGCATTATGATCTTAGGATCTTTAACTGAGAGAATAACATGCATAGCAATAAAACATAAGAGGAAAGAGACACAAAGAATTTTCCTAGGGAAAACCATAAAGGATAAAACCTGAAAATTCCTTAGAGATAGAATCAACACAAAAATTAAAACCAAAAAACATAAAGATGATCTCCTGACAGTAGTAGTCTCTCTCTTGTCCCAACAAATTCTCCTCTCACTCGTGCACCCCGATGAGTGTGTGTGTGTGTGTGATAAATAGAGAGGCTCACTCTCTATTTATATTCTTTCATTCACTTGTAATGCACTGAAACATGTTGGTCTCACCTAACAATTACTTAGTAGAGCCGACATCTCTAGGAGTGTCTAATAACACTAGTGCCCCACAACTTGTGTGGACTTTGCCTCCTCCGACCAACAAGGAGGTTTATCCTTAACACAATGGTGGGGACTATTGCCCTAACTTACAATGAATCACATGGGGTCAAATTCTCTAGGATATTCTAATAACCCTAGGGCCCCACAACTGCTGGGACTTTAACCCTTGACCAATAGGAGAGTTACCCAAAAACTACTTGATATAACTTGTTACATTATAGAAATTTTCTGGAATAAAAATCGGGGTATGACATGACTCAAGTACATTACAAATACATCCCATAATAAACATTGGGTTACAATACATAACAAATACGGATGAATACATTCCAAAGTTACAAATACATCAACATCTTGGTGGTCTTCTTGTTGGACATCCAAGGATGCATAAATCTGTGGTGTTCCAGCTATGTACTTCATCGTTGCTTCTTCTTGTAAATTGTGCAAGATTCCATTTGTCTTGTTATTATAATCTTGGGCATAATGAGTCCCTTCGAATCTCGAGAATTTTATTTGCAGTGAGGCCACATTGGATCCTCCATTTGATGATGGCTTGTTATCATTTGGAGCTAGTACAGATGGCTTTGTACCTATTTTGTTGAAGTTATTGTTCACTGGGAAAATGTTGTTCTATTTTCTATAAGGTGGTGGGTTGAAACCCAGTTTGCAGTTTTCTGAGAAGGTCCTAGACCTGTCTCTGCTTCTATTGATGTTCTCTTGCCTCAGTTGTCCATGCTCATAGAAAATACTAGCTTTGTGTAAGGTGGTGTCAAATTTTTTAGGCATGTCAAATTCAATCCTTTCCCTAGAGTTTGGAGAAAGACATCCTAAAAACTGTTGTATTTTTACTTTCTCGTCCTTGATCTATGGCACATAATGCAATGGATCAAAGAATATATTAATAAATGCATCCATAGTCATGGAACCCATTCTCAATTCATGAAACTCTTTCACTTTTCTTTCAAATAACCTTTTCGACACATATTTCTCCTAAAAAATCTTGCGAAACTTACTCCACTGTATTTCTCTTAACTCATATTTCTTGGTATGCTTTAAGTCTCTCCACTATCTGGCTACTTTTTCATTTAAGTTATAGATGGCTAGATGGGATTTCATCTCACTAGACTCCTTATGAACACAGAAATATTTTCTCATACCTATAATCCATTCTTTATCTTTCTCCCCTGTGTTCATTTCTCCTTCATAGGTTGGGTATTTTATTTTTCTGAACTCCCCATGGAGATTGTCATCATTTCTTTATTTTTTTCTGCACGGAGAAAGAGAGTCATCACTAAAAGGACTGTGATAATCTCCTTCTAGAGGTTCAGGGGTATGTTCTTATTTTCCTTCTTCTCTCAGGTTGTTGGACCGTTTATGGTAAAATTATTTCTTGAACCAGTTTGTGGAATGTGTGGGTTTTCCGTGTGGGATTCCTCCTGCCATGTTTCACAACAATTCTTTATTAATTGCTTGATGTTCATTTCTTTCATTTATATTATCATCTTTGAAACTCCGTAAGTATACTTGGAGGATTCGTATGGTTTTCAATATATCAAAATTTAGTTCTAGCACCAGTCCTGCTTCATAGGTGGGGGTATTCAACTTTCTTTGCTGGCTGTTGGCCTCCTCAGTGTTCATGTTTTGAACTGTTCTTTTAAAATCCTGCAATTGCCAATTTTTAATAATAGGAAAAATTTATCTTAGTTAAAAAAAATTAAAAGAATAATATATTTTTCTTGCAACGAATGTCTGGTACCCCCATTTGGTCTCTTAGTGTTGAAACTAGGATCTAATACCACTTGTAATGTCCCCAAAATTTGAAAATAAAAATAAAAATTAAAGGTTAGTTAATTACTACCTGAACTGGACATTATCTTAGCTTATGTGGAATGTGTTGTACTTTGTTCATTGAGCTAAATTGTTGTACGTTGTTCTTACCTTCTTCTATATGTTTCCCCGATATGGTTATTAATGTGATTCTATGCTATCGTTATGTTACTTGAATCTAAGTTAGAAGGTTATGTTTCTCATTGACTGCTTCTTATCATGTATTTATATGTATGTATGTATATTTATTTTCTTACTTATTATTTATAAGGTTTGTTTACTGTTTTACGAATGATCCTGACTTAACTTTTATTTTCAAGGGTTAGAGTGGCGAGACTTGTATCCCTTGCAGAAACACCTAGAGAGGTAATTGGTTTTACTTTATGCTACAGGGTTTACTTAGTTCTTATATAACTAATGCATCTCTCCTTTGTGCAGGTGGACCAAGTGACATAAGACTTGTGATCACCTTTTAAGTAAAGTCATACTACTTATATTGAATGTATTTATTGCCGCTAAAGACAATAGGACCAAAGTCCTATCCTAGAATCTCTTACTAGGGTGGTTAGAATTTACTGTTTAATTAAAGATGGATTATTTGTACCTATGTTTAGATTGGTTACCATTATTACCTATGGTCTTAAGAACTTGATTGAGTTTCAACCTTTACTTAACATTTATATGGTTGATTTTGTATTGTATAAGGCTTATGATATTAAATATCAACCCTATTTTGATTAAGGTCCTTGTATACAATGTTGAAGGTATTTTATAATACATTCATGGCATATTATATATGCCTTGAATTATGGGTTCATCATAGTCCACGATACCATTGTCGAGGTTTATGAATTGCATTGTAATCAAATGTCACAACATGTTTTGGAGTTGTATGAACTATAGTCTTGGGGTTGTCAATCAACGTAGTGGTGGAAAGGGTGGCAGAGTTAATGCACCTTCGCAGGTTGGGGTATCAATCCCTAAGCTTGGATTTTCATGGAGGCATGATTCATTTTCACTTTTGTTGGGTGAGCCCTTTTTGACTCTCTAGTCTGGTGTTCAACTGCATCTTGGAAAGTATGTCCTTCATTCTAGTTTTGTAGTGCTTATTTATTTGTTGTTTCATTTTGTAGGTTTGACATATTGTAGCCAAGTCAAAACCATGGCTACATGAATAAGCACCTGCCCTTTTTTCTATAGGACGAAAGGGTAGAGTATCTGTAAATAAAGCAAAATAAAACCCTGCAACACACTGTTAGAAATGGACAGAAGTAACCCTACAATAAACCATTAGAGATAAACTAAGCATGAGCATGTAGAGATTGCAAAAGAAATAAACAGAACACAAAATAATATACCTATCTATGTAGTTTGAAGGAGGGCCACCATGCCCTAACTCAGAAGCTGCCTCTCCATAGGCTGGGAATGGGTGGACCTATGGCTCAACACACCAAGGAAATGATAATGAGTAAGTTAAGGAGTGGAGCTATGAGGGATGAATAACCTGAGAGTGAAAGGGCTCTCAAGGTACTCATGCAGGAATTTAAACGACGGGGAAAAATGGGAGTGTTTGATGGTGACACCCATCCCTCTTTTTATAGATTTTTTCTCCACTTAGGGTTTTTAGCCCCTGGTTAGGGTTTTGGGCCTTACCTATAGTTTTAATCCCATTTTACTTATTTTGTAGCTCCTTTTGGGGAATTTAATCCCTTTTAAGGATTTTAGCTCCGTTTAGGGGATTTAATACCTTTTACATATTTTTGCCCCTTTGTGGGCCTTTTAGCCCCTTTGTGAGCCTTCTAGCCCCTTTTTCGCCCTTTTGGATCATTGGTGAGATTTTTTGGCTCTTTTGGGGGGTTTCTAATCCCTTTTTAATTATTTTTTAGCCTTTGAGAGAAAAAAATATGCTAAATATGGGTGTGGGGGTAAAATGGGTTAGGATATGGATGTCTGGAAATGGTGTAGGCGATATAGATCATGGTGTGAAATTTTTTATGTTAACACAAACTCCTCATCCTTCATTGTCCTCTGTTTGTAGATGACAGGGCCTTCACTCCATGGTTGTGGGTATTCCAGGTGGTCATTGCATTACCCTGCATGGGTAAGCCCTGTTATAGACAAGTTTTAAAATGTGTTCCTCTGTGTATGGTGTTTTTGTAGAGATTTAAACTCATTGTTTGAATGTATGCATGAATTTGGGTTAAGGTTTCCGAATGGATATGGGTCTTTTTGTAATGTGAAGCAAAGCATCTAGAGATGCATTTATAGTTTGGCGTTTTTATTTGGTTTGGTCTCTTTGGGACGGAACTCTTTGGATTTATCTCTATAAATGAATAAACTATTAATAGCGTTGGACATGTTGAATATTACAAACTATGAATTTTTTTAATATGCTGGTATTTGATGAATGGTGACAACACCATTGCTTCCAATGGTGCACTGGCTTGGGAAAATGTGACTGTGTAATTTTGAATATATTTTATAATGGTTAATTAATAATGAATTCATTAATGTGTATACGTCTTGGTGATGATTCTTAGCATTGTTGACTCTATGTAAACTTTGGTTTGTTATTAGGTTCTTATTTGGATATTTTAGTAGAATTATTTCGGGCTTTAGCATCATGCCAGTGCTGGCCATGGCACTCTCTCCATTTAGAGTAGAGACAGTGTAATATATTAATGGAATGTTGATTTATGATTATTTGTAGAGTTTATTTCTTACCTGTGTATTTATTTGGAAATGGTTGTGGCTGTGGGAATTAACCCTATGAAATGAATGTTGAGGCTATGCTTAGTATAGAGAGGGTTTTAATTGATTTATGTTAAGGGTTTATTGTTTTATATAATGGACATGAGCTACAAAATGGATACAGTGTATATAATTTGGGGTTTTATTACTTTGTGGAGAAATGTTATAATGTTTTGCAGCATGTGTGTTTGGTTTATGGAAACATTGAAAGGGAAACGGTTTCGATCTATGTTTAACTCTTATGGCATTTGATTTTTATAATGTAGACTGTAACGAATCGATATGGAATTTTACAGGATTGAGAACGCTTCCAACAAATCCTACATTATTCGATGTTGGCCATGCTTTTACATGTATCTTGGGGTTTGGAAAATCATGAGCTTCACAAGATTCGATCCTGGCTACGATGGTTGTAAAAGATATGTATGTGGATAAATTTGTTTAGGTATGAATCCCAATAGGATTCGATCCTATGACCGTTTGATTTATATGTTAATTTACTTTGTATTAAACTATGGTTGATTATTTATGATGTTGGTAGAAATATTAGCATGGTTCAGTTTTAATTAAGTTATGCTTACAGACCTTAGAGGTATCAATAGCTTAGCTTGACATTCGTAGTTTGTTTTTTTTCTTATCAAGTGGAAATGTTTTGTTTAAAGTTATGTTTTATAATATTTTACTTTAAAATGTTAGATATGTGTATTTAGGTTATAATATTCTACTTAGAGATTATATTCATACTATAGGTGATAGTTGTTTGATTTCATTAAATATAAGCCTGCTGGCAATATGAACTCTGCCAGTAGAGATAATTAGTTCTAGGTTTTAGAAATTAATTTAAGGACAATGAAGAAATTGCACAAATGAACTAGAAAAACAAAATCCTTAAATAATAGACAAGAAATAAATTTCAGAAATTAACTAGAAAACAAAACCATTAAATAATAGACAAGAAATGAATTGCAGAGATGAACTAGAAAAACAAAACCCTCATGTAGGTAGCACTAATAGTGCTTATTTCATCCTTTATAAAATATATTATAATAGCGTGGTAAATAGATAAACACATATCCTAATCTTTGGTAAAAGAAATATATCTAATAATTAAACAATAGATTTAACCTGCAATTGAAGGAATAAGTAATTCTGAAAATATAACCTAGTTATAGAATATGGTTATTAGATATCCTTTTAGAATTTAGTCTATTATTTTAACAATAAAACTATGTAGTTTACAAAGGGAAAAATCAAGAACCTCATACCTGCAAGATGTTGTTTGAATTGCTGAAAACTTGCACACTCAAATACCCAGCATTGGCAAATTCGCAGACAGATATGACCTCTGTATAGATAACCAAATCACTTTGGAACTAACATGTTCCACCCAACCATGACCCGAAACCATTCCTAATTTCAATCTGGATCCCCTCAAGCTGGTTCCAACATGCAAGTATCTTAGATCTCCTAAGGTAAGGCTTCCCTAATTAGCATATCAGGTTCTGAATCAATTATTCTTCTTCCTCTTATTAAAAAAAATTCTCCAAGAACTCTCTTGAGAATAATCAAGTAGAATTCTGAACTCATAAAAGATAAAATATCCCCAAGACTCTCTTTGTCTTGGGTTTTTATAGGAATACTTTTTAGTCAAAGGGGCAGTTAAATCTAGAATCATTTGATTTCTTGATTTAACCCTTTTTACTTAATTTAGGTATTTCAAATATTTAACTTAGGAACTTTTAACTAGTTCCTATTTGGACTCTTATAGGTATTTTAATATTTAATTATCATTAGTAATAATAATAATAATAATATATGGAGCCTTTCTTTATTTCTTATAGCTATTAGTATTATTACTATGCTCACTCTTTATACATATATATATATATTTTCTTAATACTTTGTCCTTAGGTAAGATATAACATGCTCCCTAAACATATGACACTTTCTTTAATAAGGCCTTTAGGTAAGGGTTAGGTTAACTAGGTGAGGCAACTCTAAACCTCCTTACATGTTGGATTCCTTCGTATAACATGGTAGTTCTTCAGTACTTGATGAGATATAGAAATTAAAAATTTAATTTTAATCACTTAAAAATGTGGAAATTGAACCCAGTGATAGATTAATTTTACTCACAACAATTATCAATTGAACATGCAAAATCACTCACAAAAGAGACTGAATAATGAGCTGAACACTAAACTGTATTGAAAAAGTGTACAATAGCCACCCCTGTAACATAATAGGTTGCATCATTAAATAATTACATAATGGATTCGAATGCATGAGGAGCAATTCGAATCTAGCATAAAGCAGGGTTACTAAGAATAAGCAAATCCCCCATAGGTGCAAAAATTTGATCCCAAATCAGTCATGGAGCTCATGAATTGGAAAAAGTGATTAGGAAAGCTAAAGAGTGATGGAATTTCAACTAATACATGATTTTACAAGGAGAAAAGAGTGGAGGATGTGTAGGACAAAAAACTAGTCAACCTCACCTAGTCAAGCTTTTCCATTTGCCTTAAAACACTGAAAAAGCAGGGAATAAAGCAGAAAAAGTAGAAGGGCACTTAGGAGGCCAGGAATAAAGTATATTTGATTCCTTGAGGTTTCCCAAGTGCTACATGAGTCAAATAAGGCAATTTTGACCACTATGGATAGGTAAATGACAACTTGCACAAGGTGGGACACATGAACTAGGCAAATAAGACACAAATAATGGAATTAATGTCTAAGGTAGCTAACTATGGGTTGATTATTCTAAAACCCCCCCTTAATCCTGAATTATGAGTAATACATTAGAAAATTACAGGGCCTAGCAACAAGGCTTAGTCACCCTTTACATATTGCATGTCCATTTAAACAAGGAAAGAGGCAAAAACCACATGGGAAAATCCTCCCTTAAACATGGACTGTAAAACAAAATTTGGAAATATTGTCTTCACTCATGCTTCACAACATGATAAAAAATCCCCAGTAGTGATTTGAGATTGCTGAAGTTCTTCTCACAAAATGCTTTGGTGAAGATATTAGCTACTTGTTTTGAAGAAGAACAGAAGAGTAGGTGAATGGTGCCATCATGCACAAGCTCTATGATGTAGTGCATATGGATATCAATGTGTTTGGTTCTCTGCTTCTGAACTGGATCTTTGCAGATTCAAATGGTACTTTGGCTATCACAGTATATGGTATTTGAGTACTCTAATTCGAAGCCACACTCTCCACGTAAACCCTGCAACCATAAACATTGAGTTGTTGCATTAACAACTCCTCGGTACTCTGCTTCTGTAGATGAGAGTGCAATGGCACTTTGTTTCTTGCTTGACCAGCTGATTGGCCTTTTCGAAAGCATAAACACATATCCTGATGTGGACTTTCTTTCTGTGCTATCATCTTCCCAATCACTGTCAGTAAATCCAATCAAATCAAGATCAGATTTTCCTTTATAGAAGATCCCATGTGTCCTTGTTCTCTGAACAAAGTTAAGGATCCTTTTGGCTGCTTTCCAATGGATCTCATGAGGCTGATCCATGTATCTAGAAGCCACACTTACTGCATAATAAATATCAGGTCTAGTATGTGTCAGATACAACAAACATCCAATCAATTGCCTATACAGTGTATTGTTTACCATAGGTGAAGAATCAACTTCTTCCAGCTTCACTCTTGAAAGGAAAGGAGTTTTTCTTGCTTTGCAATCCTTCATTCTAAATTTGTTTAGCAAATCCAAGGAATACTTGGACTAGTGCACCTTGATTCCATATTTGGTTTGAGAAATCTCAAGCCCCAAAAATTGTCTTAAGAGCCCCAAATCTGTCATGGAGAAGGCTTGGTTCATTGCACCCTTTAAGGAAGCAATCTCATCCTTTGAGCTTTCTGTAATGAGGAGGTCATCAACATATAACACAATGATCATTAATGAACCATTAATTAACTTCAAATAGACATTTTGATCTGATTTGCACCGAACAAAATTCAGTGATAGCAAGAAGCTATCGATCTTGGCATACCAAGCCCTGGGGGCTTGCTTTAGCCCATACAATGACTTTCTCAACCTGCACACAAGAGAAGGGTTAGTAGCAAAAAATTGATGGTGCTGCATATATATATCTTCAGTAATATCTCCATTCAAGAAGGAACATTTTACATCCATGTGATGTACCTCCCATTTCCTTGAGGATGCAATGGCTAGGGCTAGCCTGATGGAATCCATCTTTGCCACTGGGGAAAAGGTCTCATTGTAATCTATCCCATGAACCTATGAGTAGCCCTTGGCTACCAATATGGCCTTGTAATTTAGTGGTGAACCATCAGCAGCAAACTTGTTCTTGTAGACCCACTTACACTGAACTAATTTCCTCCCTGGGGGAAGATCCACTAGCTCCCATGTGTTTCTCTTCTGGAGTGAGCTGAACTCTTCCTTCATGGCTGATTTCCATATTGGATCTCCTGCTGCTTCTTAATATGTTTGAGGATCATATTCCACCATCAAATATCATTTTTCAGCAAACATAGGATCCTTCATGCATAGACTACTCTCAAATTGAGATCTAGTCCTCCTTGGGTCATTGGGATCCCCAGCTAGCTCTCCTGCTGCATGTAGTGTCTTGGCTGCCCATTTTGGCCTTTTAGGGATTTTAGGGTATGAAATAAACTCATATCCATCAAAAAAATCAGAATCAACATGTTCAGCAAACTCTTCACTTACTTTCAGAGGTTCAGGTGGTCAAGAGGCTTCTCCAACTTCCACTGCTGCAAGGGGTTCTTCTTGAAACTGAACACACATTTCAATGAAGGATTTATTTGTGCTCAAATTTATCATTTTTTACCCTTTTAAATATTCATAGTATCCAATAAATAGACACTCTTGGCTTTGGGGCTGCAAAGCCTTTCTCTTTTCTGTTGGAATTCTAGCCCAAGCCCTTGAGCCAAAAATCCTGAAATGGGTCACATTTGGATTGTGCCCACTCCATGCTTCCACTAGTACATTTCGATCCAAAATCCGACGGTTTTTTCCGAAGGCGCGTGGATTTTTTCTTTTAACAGTGCCAAAAATCAGAAAGATTAAATTTTTTTTTGAAATGGTGGGCATACATGTCGCTTAAGCGACGGAAATTCTCCTAAGTGTCGCTTAAGCGACGGAGCTAAAATTTTTATCATCCTAAGTGTCGCTTAAGCGACGTCTATTCTCCTAAGTGTCGCTTAAGCGACGACTCTATAATCAATTCATTGTTGTCAATTTTTCATAATAAGGTTCCAAATTTTATTATTGTTGTGGAGGCCTTATGTAATGTACTTAACTCCAGGATTACAAAGAACAATAATAGAATGTGATAAAATACCAACTCTTGGCAAAAAAAATACAAGAGATAAATATATAGAACGTATAAAATAATCCTTTTATTAGTGATATCCAAAAGAGAGAGAAATGTTAACTTGCATCTTTAAGGGCCAATCTACTATGAGTATAACTCCAAATATGATAAAAATCATTAGTCACATTACACAATGTTCTACTTTAAATATAGTGTATGAATAGAAAATCCCCTAACTAATCGTGGTCCCACTGTTAAAGAGGGTCTCGACTACCTAACGTGTCCTATTTATAAAGAGGACCTTTTCCATTAACTATAAACTAACTATCTAATAGGAATTATTCAAATAATATGGCCTTGTATGTCAATAAATTACTCCTAAGTATTCATTTGGAACTTCTATAATCAATTGATTTGTCCTAATAGGAGGTTGTATGGTAGTATATTCATTTCTTCTATCTAAGTTTAAAATCCGAGGTTTAAAGTTCCTTCTAATTGATTTGGATTTATTTGTACAATAGCTTGAGTATTTCTATTCTAATTATTTCCCTCACTCTCAATTCTTTCTAGTTTATTTGGAAAACCTATTAGTATTTTAGTAATTTATTCTATATTATCCTCCCAATTTTCTTTATTCTTGTTTTTATTTGAGGGTTCAACCTCATATTTACACTTAATCTTTAATACATCTATAATATTTAATAATGACAATGTTAAGGTTGACATTAAGATTACAAAGGGCTTGAAATTGTGTTTGAATGGGTTAAGCTTGGGGAGGTTGGCATTAAGATTACAAAGCGCTTGAATTTGTGTTTGAAGGGGTTAAGCTTGAGGAGTTTGGCCAAGGTGATGATGGGTGGAGGACATAAATATCAACTAATGCTTTCTATCTCTTTTGTTTTGTAATGT
>LPNX010677736.1:11419-81810 GCA_001517045.1 Pseudotsuga menziesii
TTTGAGAAGACCTTCAGCAATCTCAAATCACTACTAGGGATTGCTGATCATGCTGTGAAGCATGAGTGAAGACAAGATTTCCAAATTTTGTTTTACAGTCCATGTTTAAGGGAGGATTTTCCCATGTGGTTTTTGCCTCTTTCCTTGGTTGTATGGACATGCAGTATGTAAAGGGTGAATAAACCTTGTTGCTAGGCCCTATAATTTTCTGATATATTACTCATAAGTCAGGCTTAAGGGGGGGTGTTAGAATAATCAACCCATAGTTAGCTACCTTAGACATTAATTTCATTATTTTTGTCTTATTTGCCTAGTTCATGTGTCCCACCTTGTGCAAGTTGTCATTTATCTATCCATAGTGGTCAAAATTGCCTTATTTGACTCATGTAGCACTTGGGAAACCTCAAGGAATCAAATCTAATTTATTCCTGGCCTCCTAAGCGCCCTTCTGCTTTTTCTGCTTTATTCCCTGCTTTTTCAGTGTTTTAAGGCAAATGGAAAAGCTTGACTAGGTGAGGTTGACTAGTTTTTTGTCCTACACATCCTCCACTCTTTTCTCCCTATAAAAGCATGTATGAGTTGTCATTCCATCACTCTTTATATTTCCTAAGTGCTTTTTCCAATTCGTGAGCTCCATGACTGATTTGGGATCAACTTTTTGCACCTATGGGGGATTTGCTTAATTTTAGTAAGCTTGCTTTATGCTAGATTCAAATTACTCCTCATGCATTCGAATCCCTTATGTAATTATTTAATGATGCAACCTATTATGTTACAGGGTTGGCTATTGTACACTTATTCAATACAGTTTAGTGTTCAGCTCATTATTCAGTCTCTTTTGTGAGTGATTTTGCATGTTCAATTGATAATTGTTGTGAGTAAAATTAATCTATCACTGGGTTCAATTTCCACAATTTGAACCTAAATAATCAACAAAATTACCATGCAGTCTACCAAAAAAACGTTGTTGTTCAAAACAATGATAATATCTTGAGGAACAATGAAAAAAGTGAACAAAGTAACCAATGCTATGAAGGTCGAAGAAACGAGCGCTGGTATGACAATCATTGTGGAGGATTTCGAGGTCAAGGCCAATTCAATGGAAATCGAGACAATAGACCACGATGACCCATCCATTGTTTTACATGCTATAAAGAAGGCCACTGCTACGCAGACTGTCTGTATAAAGATCGGACTAACCTGAAATTTTGTACTAGTTGTGGATTAGGCGATCACTCACTAGAGGATTGTCCCACTATACTTGACAAAATCAATAAGAAGAAAAATGTTAACTTATTTTCATGTGTTAATAAATGTTATATAATTCCTACAAAGAATTTACATGTAGTCACTAGACAAGGAACAAAGACTGGTAATGATAATCCACGCTTAAGTAAAAATAAATAAAAAATGATTACCCTAATCCCACAAAGCAAAAAAAATTATACAATGATGAATCAAACATGTTCCAAGAGTTCACCCGACAAGATGAAATTAATAACAGTCGACAAGAGGTATCACAAGAATTACATAACTTAATACATAATGACAAATCACTAGCACAATTTATTAATATGTTATATAATATTAAGAACAAGCCTAGCATGGAGAAAAAAACTAAAAATATATGCAGTCTTAATCAGAAAGATAAGAGTGATCTTGACCCACTTGTCGACCTGGAAATTGAGGGATATCACATTCGACAAGTCGTTCTCGACTTTGGATCCCAAGTAAATATTATGACATGAGATACATGGGAACAACTAGGAATACCTCAACTAAATGAGTCAGGATTATATCTCAAATTAGCATATCAAGGACTGATTGAACCTATCGGCGTATGGTGCAATGTCTACACAACTATTAAAGGAATTGCCACAAAAGTGGATTTCAAAATCATCGACCCGAAAGAAGGATATAGTTATTTCCCATCCTTGGTGGGCTGACCATGGGGTCGGAAGATGAAAGTATCGATCTCGTTAGACAAAGAGAGGATCAAACTTAAAGGAAATAGACAAAACATTATTATCCCCATTCACCCTTCTCAAGGTGAACCTTGGACTGAACTGATAGATGAAGAAGTTGACGTTCAACAACTCTAAAAAATCCAAAATAATGAATACTATACTGAGCCAAAAATCTACAAGGAACTTCACTTAAGGAACCAAGACTCAGTTGGATATAATTCGGATGTAGAATTATACGATTGGGAGATAAACAATTATGAAACTCAAGCACGAGGATGTTGGAATATCCAAGCTATATCAAAGAAACCGACTCGACAGTGTTTTTCGGTGTCCATCATCCCAAAGATATTTTAAAGAAAAATTAGGGAATAACCTTCTTTAGCACCGATTAAAACAGAAAATAAACATCCTCTTCAGTATAAAGAAAGAGAGTCACCGGTACTCCATATCGAACAAGTTTCTAAAACATTAGGAGAGCATGATGGACTACAAATCCTGGTTGAGACATTTACAGGTCAAGTTGCTCGATGGTGGGATACCCATCACTTGAGGCTATAAACGTGGACAACAGCTTCGACATACTTCGTCGAGAGATTTGGCGGGAGGAAGCTAACTAAATAGATACAAATACTAGTCTTCACACAAGGGTAAAACCCTGAAATCACATAACTATATGCGAAAGGGAATGGAGAAGACTTGGGTACAAAGACGAATGAACATGGCCACACTTAATTACTTACCAAAAAAAATGGTATATTATGGAAGAAACTCAAGGCAAAACATTCATATGGCAGGAACTTAAGGAAAATTTCATTAAAGACTTTAGATTCATACCAGAAGATTCCAAACTAGTTGAAGCAACAGAACAAATAAAAAAATTTATACAACTGACTGCTCATCATACTTTGACACAAAACCATAAACGGATGAAAGCATCTTGTGATAAAATTCGATCGAATAGAATACCATAGTCAACAAGACTTCGACTGGACAATGAGTACACATAGAGGAAAATCTTTCAGTGGAAAACTGATCATCCAGAAATAGTAAAACCAATTAAAACAATACTCAAAGTTGAGTCGACCAACATAGAATATACTGACAAGATGACAGAAGCAGACTTCTCGACATCATTTTCACATTTTAAAGAAGGAAGTCGACAAATCAATGAAAGAAAGGTTCCATAATGGATGGAAACAAAACTTAAAACCAAAGAAGTCGACATCTCTAATGATAATCGACCAAAAATGGCACGAATAGGTGATTATTGGAACGACGAACAAACAACTGAAATATTTAACCTACTTAAGGAATTTCAAGATGTATTTTCCATATATTATAAAGACCTTCAGGGATTAGTACAAGAGTTGGGTGAAATGAAAATAGACATAAAACCTGATGCAAGACCAATTAAGAAAAGACCTTACAAATTAGCTCACAAATACAAGGAAATAGTGAAAAAGGTGATTGAAAACATGATCACAGTAGGGGTCATATATCCAATCGACTAATCGGAATGGGAAATCCCTATGGTCATCCAACCAAAAAATCACGATTTGACAAAATTGTGAATCTGTGTCGATTTTTAAGAACTAAATAAATTCACCCTAACATACCCATTTCCAACTCCATTCGCAGATGAAATTTTAAATGAAGTCATAGGACATGAGTGTTACTCTTTTACATATGGATTCTTAGGGTATAATCAAGTCCCGATTACTAAAGAAGACCAGAAGAAGACGACATTTGTCTGTGAATTTGGCTCATTTGCTTGCAACGTCATGCCATTTGGGCTAAAGAATGCACCAGTTGTATTCTAAAGGATAGTTTTCAAATAATTTCAAGAATACATATACAAAACAATGGATATATACTTTGACAACTGAACGATTTAATCCATGTTGAATGATCATTGCAAATGGCCAAGACTAATGTTAGAAATATGTCGACAAATCTAGTTGTCGCTCAATATAAGGAAATGCATTTTTTTAACCCCGTCAAAATCTTATTAGGACATATCATATGAAAGGAGGGTATCAAAGTCAACTTTTCCAAAATAAAGATCATCCTAGACCTAAAACCCCTAGTAAACCCAAAACAAGTTAGATTATTATTGGGACATACAGGATATTATAGAAAATTCATTAATCACTACTCAAATATGACATACCCATTAGAAGATCTATTGAAAGAAGACAAAGAATATGATTGGACTGAGGAATGCGATGCTTCCTTCGACACATTGAAGAAAATTTTAGTTGAAGCACCCATTCTCAGATTCCCAAACTGGTCAGTCAAATTTTACGTCCACATTGATGCATCAGGCATAGCAATAGGTGCAATATTGACACA
This sequence comes from Pseudotsuga menziesii, assembly GCA_001517045.1. Lineage (NCBI taxonomy): Eukaryota > Viridiplantae > Streptophyta > Pinopsida > Pinales > Pinaceae > Pseudotsuga > Pseudotsuga menziesii. The sequence continues at coordinate 15,739 of LPNX010677736.1, forward strand.
ACCTGGAGATGATGGGATGGACTATCCAATTTTGTATAGCAGTCGAAAACTAAAAAGGCAGAACGTAACTACTCAATGACAGAAAGACAGGCATTAGGAATGGCATTTTCACTATAGAAATATCGACATTACCTATTGGCTAATCCTTTCATATTCTACACAGATCACCAAGCTTTAAAATAATTGATAAACAAAACCTTACATCATGGAATAATATGTCATTGGTTGTGACTATTCCAAGAATCTGAGTTCAAATTAGTAGTTCAACTAGGGAAGCTAAATGCCGGACCCGACCACTTTTCAAGAATCGACAGGAGTCAAAGAGGATCTCCCAGATGCACATCTATTTTGAATAGAAGCTATGCCAGCAGAAATAGAATAAACAGCTCAATTTCTAGAGAATGGTCAAGCACCTAAAGGTATGAACACTAAAAAGAAACAATTTCTAGCAATGAAGGCCGCACCATAAACCCTAATTAATGGATTCCTATATAAAATGGGCTTAGATGAAGTACTTCGTCGAAGTGTCTTAGAACATGAAAGAGAAAATATAATGCATGAAGCACACTATGGACCAGCTAGAGGACATTTTCAGTCGGACACGACTGCCAAAAAGATCCAACAGTCGGGACTATGGTGGCCGACACTACACAAATATTGTCAAAAGTTTGTTAGTAAATGTGACCATTGTCAATGCTTAGGTCAACCCTTACATAGTACGGAGATTCCTTTGATTTTGATAAACCCAAGGATAACATTTGAAATTTGGTCTATCGAATTTATTGGACCATTTCCAGTTCCAGCAAGAAGGATAGGCGCACGATATATCATAACAGCAGTGGAATATGTTACTAAATGGGCAGAGGCAGGACCTGTCGAAACCTGCTCTAGTGAAGTGGCTGCTAGGCTCATATATGAAAATATAATTACTAGATTTATTTGTCCATTAACCTTAATCAATTACCAAGAATCACATTTTATTAACAAAACTATTGCAGCATTGACGAAACAATTCAAGATCGACCACATACAAAGTACAACTTATCACCCTTAGTCTAATGGGGAAATAGAAGCATTTAATAAAACCCCAACAAGAGGCCTAACAAAAATCTGTAACACTGATAAAGATGACTGGGATGAAAAAAATCCTTCTATCCTATGGGCTTATCGAACAACATATAAATGATCCACCGAACAAACACCATTTTGACCTGCCTATGGCCAAGAAGCAGTCACCCCCCTACACTTTCAACAACAGACACTAGTAATAACGGACATATTACATATTAACGTCAAAAAATAAGAGAAGGAATGACTAATGAAACTATATAATCTAGAGGAATATCGACTTATGGTTATACAACATCAAGAAATTCAAAAACAACAACAAAAATCATGGCATGACCGGAATATTAAAAACAAAAAATTTTTGGTTGGAAATCTTGCACTACTGTATAACAGTCGGGTGAAAGAAAAACCAAAGAAACTCCACATAGAGTGGATGGGACTCTATATCATTGAAGAAATCAATGCCAATGGATCAGTCCAACTAAGAACGTTACAAGGCAGAGTATTTCAGAAACTGGTAAATGGTGCCCGACTAAAGTATTATCAAAATTGGAAAAAAAAATAAAAATAAAAATAAAAAGAGAAAACAGTTGCATAACTTCTAACAAAATCTATAAAAATCAGAAAAACCTAAAACTAACAAAAAGAATCAAAGAACACCAAAATGACGGGAAATCCAGAAAGACGTAGTAAAATGCAATTCGACAACAATTGACATTTCCACCATCGACATACCACATACCGAACATCATCGACATTGACAAGAGTATAAAAAGGTCCAATCAACCCATCATGACTATAGTCAGAATGAGCACCAAAACCAAAGCGCATTAAAAGAACCTTCAATAGAGCGTCCTTTGCCATCAAATCCACCATTAATAGCTCCATCGACAAGATTTCCATTCACTCCACCTATAAATACTACGTCAGATGAAGATTTCATACCACTTCACAAAGAACTAGAGTGACAGATTTACCAGACCTCCGAGAGAAAATTACCCACGAATAAAGCCGAGGTAGAAACCGACCAGATGGCCCCAAAGCAAACCAGATCCATGACAACCAAAGAAAAAGAATTGGAATATGCTACAACTCCATTAGTGAAATGATTATGAAATATCAAAAAGGAAAATTTACTGGAAACTTTGTGGGCACGAATATGGGCAGAGATCAAGAAATGGGCTTATGAGAAGACAAAAATGACACAAGAAGGTTTGAAAACAAACCATAGAATTATCATGAACTATATGACCGCACCACTCATGGTGATTTTTGGCGGGACAAAAGAAACTATTGCCAAGTTTATCATCAGCCGATACCACAATGGAAAAGTTTACTTCGACAAACTAATGGAAATATCAAGTGAAACCATCTACAAACTTACTAGGATTTCCAACAAAGGTGACCCTATTCCTGTAGGTATCAAAGAAGGGTTGATTGAAAGACTAACAGGAACGCTAATAGGAAAGAACTCCAAAGGGTTAATTGTCAGACAAATTCAAGCTTCCACACCCAAAATGGTGGCCAAAATTGTGTCGACAGGCTTAACTGTTAGGGGACGAGGATGCGATTTGAAACTCGACATGTTGGAAGCCATTGACTATATCGCGGAATCAGGGAAAGTTTATTGTTGGGTTCAATACGTGGCCGACATGCTCAAATCCATTTGCGAAAAATGCTAGGAAACATGTGCAATAATCAGATTTTCGCCACTGATAATATGGATAGCTATGTACCACCTATGTCTAGTCGAACTGACCAGGTTTCATATGTGGCATTTCAAGTCATTTTTAATGGCTGGAACTCCACAGGAACTAGATAAGGAAAATTGTTTGTATAAAATTGGTTTCAAAATTTAAAAATCCAAACAACAAGATGGAGGGTGCCTCAAAACATCTGAAGATGCCTGCCCCTAAAAACACATATCCAACTGGAACTTGACCACACTGCAGTATGTCATTCGCAAGGTTCCACAACAAAATCAAAACCTCTTGACTAGTATGCAATAGTGGAGGATATTTTCACAGAATTATCCCGTCAATCTAAAGCCAAAATAGCCATATCGGTGGGTGCAAAAGAGATTAACCACTCTATTTTCAAATCGTTGACCGATCAAGAGAAGAAAGAATACTATGAAGTTCACCTTCATATTAGTACCTTCACATCTTAAGACAACCCGGTGGAAGAGAAAAACCCTCTTCATATTGAAAATGTACCGACTAAACAACAAACCATTGTACCAACTAAACAACAAGCCATTGTACCGACAGAACAAAACACTACTGTCCTGACTCAATAGTAGGAGGAGGAGGGAGGGGAACATATAGATGAAGAAACTCAAGCCGATAGTCCTGAATATGCTATGAAAAAGGAGAAACTAAAAAGAATAGCTAATGAGATATCAACATCAAGAAGAAATAAATGGAGTCAGGCACAAGGAAAGGGGAAGTGTAAACTCATACTTTCGGAGGATTCATAAGATGAAGAAGAATTACTTGCTACCGCTGCCTACATTTTGGAGGATGCTGCACTGAACAAAGTATCTATTGAAACATATTTCAAATAGTTCATCGAGTCAGGAGTGAAGCAAGGAAGACCTAAAAAGGTAAGAGTGGCTACCCCTCCCGAAATAAGTCCTATTGATTTGACACCAGAGTCCCCATGACCTTCTCCAACCAAAATAACACTAGACTCGACTATCACCACATCACCAATCTACAAGGATATAATCCTTGGAACCCTCAAAGAAAAAATTGATAAAGATGTTGAACTTTAGCAATTTATCAATAACCTACCACAGTTATTCCACAATGCCCAACAAATCAACACCACAAATAAACTCATAGATTTGAGCTCTTCCCGACAAATTCTCACCCGACAAATCGACCAAGTCTCAGCACAGCAAAAAGTCATGGACTTATCAGATCCTCATTCATATGAAACCCTAACAAAACATTTGAAGTTGTAGCAGCCCAAATCTCATCATTCACACCATCTATCCCAAAACCTTTGGTTAATGAGGTAGATGAGGCAGATTATCTTGAAGGCAATGATCAAACAACACTAGATGAACAAATCACTAACCCCATGGACTCTAAAGAAATCAACAACCCTGTCGACTTGCAACCAGAAGTAAAAAATCCCATGCCGACAAATAACCTTCTGACCACTCCATTAACTCTAGACCATTCGCCATCACCGTCACCACCACCAATTCCAGCATCCCCTCACAATCTAGAACCTCCATCTTCACAACCATGGGATGCACAAACAACTACAAGCCCCACCCATGAAATTCATCCAGTTAACCCAGCCACAACAGAAGTTCAGTTGACTGAAAATCCACCTACTGAAGAGAAACAAACAGAGCAATAGCAACCAGCATCAATACCAATAGGACCAGTGGTGGTCCATCACTCTAAACACAAAAGCAAAAGAAAACAAAATAAGAAAGGAGAACAACAGCAGACACAACAGGTACCGACAGTTATCCACCTTCATCAACTAGGGTCGACTACTGCAGTTGACACACCAAAACTTAGAGATGGAGAATTGGACCAACTATTAGGAGCACTCAATAAATAGGCTGCAACAAGAAATCAAAGCAGAAGAGAAAAGATATAAAAAATTCAAGTATAATAATTCAAATTCCTGATAAAATGCAGGAATCTGACACAAACAGTTCTACTAGGAATAATAGAGACCGACATCGACAAACCATTGGAGATAGAATACCAGTTGTTGGAAAGTGTCATTTCGAACCTTTAGACACAAATACAAGCCAAGAAAGATGAGCAAAAAGGAGATAATTCTATGCTACTAAGACATCAGTACACAACATTTTCAGAAGTCCACAAGGTACTGCAGGAGCATTTGGAAGAGTCTATCACTACAGAAGAAGTACTATGAAATTGGTATACTTATTATGGCTAGGTATTCCAGCAGGCTCGAGAGACTCGGGAACACATCAAATCATTAGAAAATCAATAAGGTCTAGAGGAAGCAATGAGGAGCACAATACAAAATCAGATTGTACTGGAAACTACAAAAATAAAAAAATTGGAAAAACAAGCACATCAGTGGATGAATCAGGCACTAGCCAGCCTCGACACACTTGAAAACATTTGTCCACAATTGAAAGGACTACTCGACACAATAGAGGAAAAAACTCAACTGTTGGGGATCGACATGATCAATATCACAGACCTACCAATACAAGAGAAGATTTTGTTTATGTCAAGCATTAAAACCTTGACCATTGACATTCAGAATGCTCTCCGCAATTGGACAAAATTTCAACATTAACTAGCCATTATAGTAGAAGCCATTGTGGAGATATGTGTATAGAAACAACCATCCATTCGACTGCACATCCCATGAAGACATAGCAATTGGAAGAAAACTACTTCAGACAGGATGTTTTTACCTCCCTTGTTTCTTCGGGAAGAAGAAATATTTTTTTCCTAGGGGATATGTTGGAGGAGCTAGTTGGTGAGCCGACTATATTAGTTAGCCGACTAATTAGATATTAGGTTGACCTCCAAAAGTCGTGTTGGTTGATTGAATCGACAAGTAGTTATTCATAACTATTTTGTAATAATTAATAACAGGCCGTTGATCCAGATATGAACTTGGTTTAGCTTTGATGTTTGTATGAACGCATATGTGTTTTGTGTAATATAAAGTTGTTATTCAATCTACTATCCTTGTCTCTTGTCTCTGTATGATCATATGAATCTTTATGTGTATTATTGGTAACTTAGTGATCTGAGTGATTACAAAATACAACATACAAATTTGTATCCCAACAGTATCAAACGCCATAGAAATCCCTTCATACAAGTCTGGTATACAACTCATTTAGTATGGGAGTAAATGCATGAAAACTAGTGATTTAATATCATGAAATTACAAGAGTTTCACATATGGATTTCTTGGATTCCAAAGATCATAGGGACATGAAATTATAGAGTAAAAAATAATATATGTATTCCAAAACATCATCAAACTCATAGAACATCCCTCATACAAATATTATAAAAATCTACTTCAATATTGAAGCCAAATCCATGAAAAGTAGTTATTCAAGAGCATGGGAATGTGAGCCTCTAACATATGTATTCTTGATATTTCGAATTACAGATCATATGGACACAATATTACAGAGCCATAAATCATATAACTAATCTTCGGCACCAAATAGCCTCATCAAAGTGCAAGAACCACTCCAACAAATGTTCCCTCAACATGAGAGTGTGGGGGAATGGAGAAGAAGGAATGAGAGAATAGGGACATAGATGAGAATTCGAATATATATACCTTCAACCTACAAATAAAACACCTTCATTAAGATACTATGATATGTATGAATGGCCTATCCATAAAATAACTCAGAAAGGAATAAAACTCCCTTGAAATTGGTTCACAAACAGGGAGAGTGAACACTCACCATGAAATGGACAAGCAAAAGCTCTCCAAAATTCCAAAGTCCAATTAACAAATGATCAAAATATCCTATCCTTCCTCATGAAATCCTTGTATTAACTTTGTGAGTCCTCCTAAGGTCGAATTTCCCTCCACGGGCTTCCTCCAACTCATCTTAGTGGTTTAGTAACTCTCGTGACACTTGTCTTCCTCTTCATGCTCCAATTCTTTCCCCATTTTGAATGGATGCCTCTAAATCCCAAATTCAACCTATTGGTGGCTATTTTTAGCTTTGTCATGTCATATTTGTCATATTTCTACAATCATGTCTGAATTTCTCATACTTGTCATAGAATCTTTCATCATTTGTTGTCATAAAGTGCATGGAATCTCTTTCCAAGTGGCACACATTGCCTTCTAGTCTCTTCCTCTTACATGGGAGTTACTCTCCTTTACCAATTTTAATTATTTCGTTTATTATATGTTATTTGATACCACACAACCCTCTAATAGCTTTACATTACCCATGTGTTCGAATTTGGATGAAGACCATGCCAAGTGTGTAGGGAATCTAGTCATCCAAAGCCTCCACAAGATTCCAAGTGTTTTCATGAACCCATGCCACCTTATTTTCTTATAATTTATCATTTATGTGACCCATTTAAATGTGAATATGGTAAAATAAACTCCTTTTGTGTCCCATAGGCCCTTATTACAAAATTATGTCTCCATCTCAACCTAGGGAACTAGTAGGTTGGTGGAACATTATTTGCAGGTAGTATTATATGGAAATTATTTAATTGGGGGCATGACAGATCCAGGAGCCTCCAATCATATGGTTGCATCCATAATCATTTTCTTCATTACAACTTATTGATGGTATGAGTATTCACATGGGTGATGACACTCAAATTCGAGCTGAAGGAATGGGTTCAATCAAGTTAAAACATGGATTGTTCAAACATGTGAAATTATTGGTTCACAGTAAGATATAGAAGCTAAGAGAATCCTCAAAACTAAATATTTGACAAAACATGAAAAAAACAATGCAAAAGAGAAAAACTAACACATAGAGATGGTGTCAATAGATGATTTTTCTATTACTGTCCAACATGTAAATATGTCTGTAACATGATTATATTACAATAGGATAAAATCATTATTCTTTGGAGGAAAATTGGTTCCATACATGTGGCAGGCTTATATTAGACCTCAAACCCCCCTAGGTGGACCAATGAGATCCCAAACCACCTTAGACGGTCACGAATGGCCATTTGAACATAGGTGAAGCATGCTTGGTCAGAAATAAGGGTAGGTCAGGTGTGTTGGAGTGCATGGGTCAGTGGGAATGACTCTAGGCAAAATTTAATGGTCCAAAAGAGCCAAAAAAACTCAAATACAATGCATATGAGCATCTAGTAAAACAAATTCCCTATTTTAAGGAGTGGAAGCACCCCAAGGAACCAAAATGTCATTAATGAAGGTACCCATGCACCTAAATGATTAAAATGTGGGTGTTGGGTGTAATTAATGGTCCAAAACCCCCAAATACCTTAGCAGACCAACATAACCAATGTTTGGACTATGCAAGATAAGTGAAAAACAAATTAAGGTATGTCTAAGGTGATATGTGACCATGGTACCAGGTAGTATGATCTTCTAGAAAAAAATGTACTCTATGTTCCCTCCGTAGCTACAGTTTTTTTATCTGTATACTAGATGACACATACTTGCCCACCAAAGCGAGTAGTATTTGGTCCTGAATCAATGGATATATTAGATATCTCAACTCAGAATATTATAGCAAAAGGTGTTGCAAGCCCTGCCTTCAAGGCATATGAATTCTCACACTTTCTGCCATACTCAGATCTAGTATAGTCTTAGATTTCATTTGAAAGAGAAGGTAAAAATATTCTACCTATGATAATGTTTCCATTAGTCTTTAATATTCAGAATCTGAATCAGAGGACCCATTTGAATCGGTTTAATAAATTAAAGATGAAGTTTACAGTGATTCAGATCCAAATCCAATCCCTACTCCCAATCCTAGGTGTAAATGGGATTAAAAGGTAATTCAGGTAGCTGAAAACATGACTGGAGAGCCATTTGACATGAGGAGTGTTGTTTCCTTTCACACACCTGGGTCACATGGCAGAAATATTCAAGCCACTCGGTGTGTCCTTGGGGGCAAGTCTCGAGTCAATGATGTCCCCTTGTTCTTGACTCCTCCATTTAGGCTCAACTCCTAACAAAGCCAAGGGGGGTAGACCCGATTAAGTTACTAAGGAAAAATTATTTAGTATGGTGATGTTAAATTGAATGAGTTACTTAGGAGTTTGAAATTTAACCATAAAAACCATAGATGACAAGATACAAAATGAGCGCACGAAAGCACAATGCTGAGACACAATATATATATATATATATAGCAAGAAAATAGCTAGTGCCTTAAAATGGAGTCAATAGATAATCAATGTACTTGCATGTGCTTGGAGTGAATGTTTTGCAATTTCCTCTTGGTACGTTTTAAGTTAATGTGAAATATGAGTTGATTAAAATTAGGCGAAGGGGTGGACTCCAGATATACCCGAGAGTACTTGGAGTATGTCCAAAACTAAACCTTCACAGCTACCCGCAAGGAATATGTCGGCTGAATGGAGTCTTTGGGGCTATTGTTCATAATGCATCCATTAGGGTGTGACAGAGATCGGCGCCCCGAGGTCACTTTTCAGGAGTTCCCGCTTCCCTTGGGTATTTTGCCACCATAATGGTTTGATCTAGGTGTTGGATTTTCACCTGATGGTTTGTCAATTTGGCAGAGTGGATCCTAATTATTCTAGTCACTCAAGTGCTTTTGATATAGCTTGACTGATCGGATGAACCGCAGCCAAGTGCAGATCATACACACCGGAGTCTTGTCAATTTTAGTAAATTTTGAGATGGGTGTTCTTGTTAAAAACAAAACCCTCTAGGAACCTCTTTTGATCCAAGTGGATCTCAATCAAGGAATCAAGGAGGGGTTAATTTTATAATAGTTAATGAAACAATTGATGAAAAGGAAAACACAGATACACAATTCTGTTTTTCTAATTAGTCCTACCACGCATCTCTTTCCCTTTCGGGTCAATCGGGAAGTCATGGGGTAAGTATTAAGATTACTTTGAAATCTCAAATATGGAATATGGAAATGATAATAAATCAAAGTATACTACCCTGCAAATTAGAACTATGCTAGATTGAAAAGAGATGAACAAAAAGTGAAAAATTGACACCGACGCAAATCCCCCCAAGGGGGATGGTGAATAGGCTCGAAAGAGCCTATTCGAAAGGACCTATTCTTTTTATTAGCAGCAATTTATAATATCATCAAATTGAAATTGATGCACTTTGGTCCTTGTTATCTGGGATCCAAAGGCTTACAACAAGCTTGTAACAAGCTTGAATTAAAACACCGTGGTGGGGGAAGCTTCCGAGAAGCTCTGGTTCATCCAAGAGTCAGAAATTTGGAAAAGTATCCTTCTCTTTTATGTTAGACCTGATAAAAAAAAGTGATCAATTAAAATCAAATGTGCCCAAACACACTTTAAAAGTGTTTTGGGTCACCATGCAAATTACCAAAAAAAAACTAAGTAAAAATTGTTAAACAGGGGTAATCTAATTTCTGCAAAAAAGAACCAAGGAAAGAAAGATTTCCTTGGGATATTGGCTTGCTGTTTTGGAAGCCAATGAGATGTGCACTTTTATTGCAGAATTTAAATCTTTGAAGAACAAAAAAGGAAGCTACCTTATGAGCATGCTTTAGATCTATGCTTTAGCTACTTGCAAAAAGGGAATTTCCTACACCTAGATCTATCTTTATGAACTGATATTCTTTATGAAATTATAGATCTAAGAAGAAAAAATCTTATAAACTAGATCTAACAATATATATTCAATTCTTAGAACTAGATCTGATCATAAGAGGAAGAGACAGGTAACCGGAAGATTGATTTTAATAGAAAGGAGGAAGAGAAGGGGAAAGGCCCGTTGTTGGATGGATCTGCAATGGAAACTTGTTAGTGGAATATAGAGGGGCAATGCCTTCACAAATTTTTTGGATGTACAGTGGATTCAAACTAGATCCACAGCTCATCCAATCCTTGCTACTTGAAAGCTAAACACACAATCCTGCACGAAACCTCATGAGATTTGGATATATATATGAAAAAGAGACAAGAATTACATGCAAATAAACTTATTAAACATGTATAATATATATCCTCAAACATATATGCTATGGGATATAGAAAAAACAAGTAACCTTACTTGCCCAACTATACTCCTATTGATTCAGATGAATCGTTCAAGCCAGACAGGGTTCAGATGCAGAAATTGAGAGAAAAGTCGACAACATCAATAGCCGTAAGACAATGCTTAATCCACACACATGAGAGCATTAAACCATTTGTCCTCCAAAGATTCTTTATTCCAACAATCAAAAGCTTACAACAGTACTACAATAGCAAGCCCTTCAATCCAACTCTAACTAGATTGGAAGAGGCAGCCTGAGCTTTATTTATACAAAAAATAGGAGATACAGCCCAGGGGGGCACAAATCCCAAGGAGATAGACCACTGTGGCTGAAGAAGAGTCCATCAATGCCTGATATGTGTCTAACTGAGCCATATCTGAGTCTCATTGAGTGCAATTGTCAATTGGAGAGCTGATCTAACTGACACCTCAACCTGTTGACTGAAGCATCCACCAAAACTCATCCAGATGAGCCAAAACGTGTGGAGGAGAGAGGGAGGGCGAAATTCCCCATAAAGGATGTTGAAGATCAACTCTAGATCTGATTTGATCACCTCCTTCAGTCAAGGATTTGTCAAATCCAGTCAATCTGGTTCAGATCTGACTGATTTCAATCAAATCGACTGAGAATCCACTGATCTATGATTCTGTATTTGCTCCATTATTCATCAATTTATTATTAAAATAATCAATAATTTATTTTTGGGGCTTTCTGACCCGAGTGACGGAAAATCACTCAAAGCTAGGAAATAGTGGGTCCATGGGTTTACATGGTGCTCTTAGCTTGAAAATGAGCACCTACATGGCTGAAACTGATTATTTGGTCCACTTTTATTACAAAACCAATTTTCCCAATTAAACTATTAAAAAATAGCCTAAGTTTTGGAAAAATTAAATTTTAATAAAAAACACTGAAAAAATAAAAAATTTAAAAAAGTTGAAAAAACCTAGGGGGACTTAGACAGGTTCATATGACTCGACCATGATGCATAGCATGTTTATACATTGACACATAGACTCTAATAACCTCAATAGGACTAAATGTCGAGCCGACCACCGCAACTTTGGAGGTATGGAGTGAAAAACTCAGAAATTATCAGTTGTTTATTCAACAACCAATAATAACCAAGGGAAAAAACACCTTAGGCTGATCGGATTGACAAATAAATTCTAAGAGACTGAGTCTTTTACAGACACTATCATGCTAGAACATTTATTACAATTCCCCCATGGGGTATGAACATGTGATATATTACAACAATCACTTCCCAGAAGTACTTCCAAAGGTCTTCTTAAGTCCGAACAAGTTATCCTTGTCCGGTTCACTAGGCTCACTTTATAAAAAACCACTAAGTTCAACTTAGGTGGTAACAAGGAGAACAAGATACCAATTTTAATAAGAAATCCTTACACTATGTCAAGCAAATTTAGAGAGGTGAAACAAGATCCCAAAGAGATGCTACATGATAAGTTCTAATCAACAATTATGCTCATTGAAGAGAAAATTGGATCATGTCACTCTTCCTCCAAAAAGAAGAGATAAAGGAAACTTTCCTTCTCCTATATATCATGGTATTGGAAGAAGATGGAAAAGTTCACATGCACAGCCCAAGGAAACTAGTGCACTCAAGAACCATCATTATGCATTACTTCTCCACAGAGAGGTAGATTATAGAAATATTTTCACAATTTTTTGCTCAAGAAGAATTTTTTTCTCTTAGTATGAAATCTTGTTCTTCATTTTCCTGCTTATTTTGAGGGGGGGGGTTCCCATGAGGTTTTCCCCATTTCCTTGGTTTTGTTAAGCAATTATTATTTTTTTCATTTAGATTGTATGGGTGAACTTTGTTCTTAGTTTCCGGTCCCAGGTTGTCCAAATTCATGATTAAGGGAGGGCGTTGAGATTATTATTAATCCTCCCTCTAACCACATAGTCTATTTTTCCATTTTCCTAGCTTAGGAGGTCTTCATCACTCCACTAGTGCATGAGGGACACACCTAGGGGAACCCTGCCACTTACTACACATGTATGCATGAATTTAGGTGCCTCATGGACCAATCCCTATAATTTAGGAACTCACTCTAAGTGCCGCCAGTAGTCTCCAGCAACTGACTATAGTAGGTATTAAGCTAAGTCTAGTTATGCTCTGATTTCCATCAGTTAGATCACTCTCGGACATCCTAGGGCCAGTTTCCATGATTCATGGGAAGTAGGGCACACTTGCTCACCTACCCTCATCATTTAATTGGATGTGAACTAATTTAGTGATCCATATTTGCATTAGTGATCTCTTGTGGTGATTTTCCCACATCTAGCTAGCTCCAGAGTTAACCCAAATTGGTAGATTTGACTCATAGCTTAGGTATTAAAACTCTTGTATATTTATTACCATTGTATTAGTTAATTATATAAGGATTAATGGATTATGATTCATTATTCCAATTATTGGTATCATGAGTGTTTTTTTTATCTTCCATGCATGTAATATCCCGTTTTGGAAATTTTGGAGAAAATCACAATCACAAATTGGGCAAAATTTGAGCTTAACTAGTCATGACTCTAGAGGGTTCCAACTTTCACCAAATGGTCCCGAATTTGAAGCAAATGGTATGATGCGTCTTAAAAAATCCCAAGTTGGTTTATGGATACTTTGTATCAGAATTTATACCCTTGAAAACTTTTTTGGGGCTAATGACAAAAATTGCTCGGAAATTGTGTTCAAATTCCCCCAAGGGTGGTGGCCAAACTAGTTCTCCAAATCAAGTACGACCCTCCCAAATTTCAGAAAAGAGTATGGGAATGAGTATCAGACATAAATTACTTCACTTAATCATTTTTATTAAGTTCTGAAATTGAATTATTATCTACAACATTTGTAGGGTAACTTTCATAGAAATTTCCTAAGGGGAATTTGCATTACTAGCTAGACTTGACATGGGAAAGGTAGAATATATGGTTCTGCGAGTAATATGAAACATGGTGGTGAAATATGGAATAAAAACGTTTTCCCCAACAGAATAAAACTAAAAGGAAAAACATTCCACAAATATGATACAATACTCCTTCAAGATTGAATCCAAAGTCATGGAAACTAGTGATTCAATGACATGACAATGCAAGAATTTCACATATGGATTTCTTGGATTTTGTCCCACGAATAATAGGGACATGAAATTACAGAGTACCACATTATATATTTCTATAACAACATCATCAAACTCATATAACATCCCTCATACAAATCTGATACAGGACTCCTTCAAGATTAAAGCTAAAGCCCTAGAAACTAGTGATTCAATGGCTTGAGAATGCAATATTTCCACACATTATTTTCTTGTATTTCGACCCACATAGGATATGGAAATTAAATTAAATATTAATACATCATATATGGCTTTCACAACATCATCCAACTCATAGAATATCCCTCATACAAATCTGGTATAAAACTACTTCAAGATTGAAGCCAAATCAATGAAGACTAGTGATACAAGGGCATGAGTATGCAAGATTTTCATACATGTATCTCTGATATTTAGACTTAAAGAGCATATATATATTATATTAAATATCCATACATCATAAATTGATTCCCCATCATCATAAAAACGATATAAATGTCCTCATACAAATATGGTATAAAGCTACTTCAATACTGAATCCAAATCCATGAAAACCTTTCATACATGGGGAATGCGAGCCTTTCATACATGTATTTATGATATTTATAATTATAGATAATATTTAAATGATATTATAGATCCATACATCATACATTAGATCTTGGGAATCAACTATCCTCAACAAGGTGCAAGAATCACTCGAACAAGTGCGCCATCAAATGTGAGTGTGGGAAAATGGAGAAGAAGGAATGAGAGAATGGGGAGATAGATGAGAATTTGAATATAGGACCTTCAACCTAAAAATAAAAATCCTTAATTCATCTCCCATGAGAGTTCTGAATGGCCTCTCCATCAACCAACTTGGAAAGGAATCCAACTCCCTCGAAATTGGTTCACAAGTAGGGTAAGTGTGCAGTCACCATGCAATGGACAAGAAAAAGCTCTCCAAAAATGCTAGAGGCCAATTAAAAAATGATCCAAATCTATTCTCCTTCCTCATGACGTCTTTTTATTAACTTCATGAAGCATCCTAAGGTCGAATTTCCCTTCATGAGCTTCCTCTAACTCATCCTAGTTGTTTAGTAACTCTCATGACACTTTTCTTCCTCTTCATGCTCCAATTCTTTCTCCAATTCAAATGGCTGCCTCTAACTCCCAAATTCGACCTCTTGGTGGCTATTTTTATCCCTGAAATGTCATATTTTTCATATGTCAGCAATCAGGTCTGATTTTGTCATACTTGTCATAGAATCTTCCATCATTTGTTGTCACAGAGTGCATAGAATCTCCTTCCAAGTGGAACACCTTGTCTTCTAGTCTTGTGCTCTTCCATGGGAGTTACCCTCCTTTACCAATTCGACTTCCCTGGATCATGATATGATATTTTACACCAAATTACCATCCAATAATTTTACATTACACATGTGTTCAAATTTGGATGAATATCATGCCAAGTGTGTGGGGAACCTAGTCACCCAAAGTCTTCAGAAGCTTCCAAGTGTCTTCATGAACCCATGCCACATTATTTTCTTAGCATTTATCATTTATGTGAACCATTTAAATTTGATTATGGTAAACTAGTGTCCTTTCGGGTCCCATATCTCTTTATTACAAAATTTATGTCTCCATATCAACCTATGGAACTAGTAGGTTGGTGAAACATTATTTGCAAGTAGTCTTATTTGGAAATTATTTAATTGGGGACATGCCAAATCCTCCCCACTCAAGATTGCTTGTCCTCAAGCAATGCCCATTTTGTATGCTGAAACTTTTTTTTATATTCCCAAGTGGAATCCTCATTTGGTACTCCTTCCCTTGCACCAAGTGCTCTCTAATGGTCCTTCTCATTGATTTTCTTTAGTTTCAACTTGAGTAGTGGCACTCATGTACTGCAATTTTATGTTCCAAAAAGTAAAGAGATGTGGATTGTTTATATTGATATATTATGTAATATCACCACTAACACCAAAAGGATTAATCAAATCCATAAAAACAAAATTTTTGAAAAGAATCTTTACCTTTAAATTTTGGAAACATTTTATGAACTTTCACCCCTTTTTGCTTATGTATAATTCTTTGAAGTTGGTGATGAGTTACCAAAATTTGATTTTCTTATATTCCAATAAAATTTCAAACAGGAACCACCATGCTTGTTTTTGCACTACTATGATTACAATCATCTTCTCAAGTGGTGAATAAATCTCCAATGCTGCTTGTTTCCCCCACAATTGAAATAAATGAGACAAAAAATGATCGCAGTGTCCCCATATGATCCTGATACATGCATGGTGTGAAATGTCTATGATGAAATTCCATGAAAACCAAGCATGTGAAAATTGAATCCATCTCTCAAAAGGTCTCCCATATAGGAAACTAGAACACTGCTTTGCAAATATGAACTCAAACAACTGAAGGTTGGTTTTCTTTCTCAAACCAACAATCAAACTACTACTCCAAGTGAGATGAAACCAAGCAATGCCAGGATCCCATTGCTTGTATTGCACCCTTCCAAACATCATGAGTAAAAAATATAGATCATGAAAGTAAATAAAAACATCATACAAATGTACATCAATAAAGTACATCATCAAAGAATCATGAAAGTGCTTGTACATCCAAGTAAGTAGATCATCATGTGGCCCATACACACAAGCATCAAGTATGATATCATATATGCTCCAATGACATAGGTGAGGATCCCATGTCCTATAATACTGCTCCAAAATCATTTAAGATGCATCAAAATAATCATCCATTTGTTCTTTCATCCAAGAAGTGAATGAATAACCTCCACCAAAATATGAATGCAATAAGGAGCAAAGAAAACATGAATACTTCAAGTGGATCAAAGAAGTCTCATCAATACACCCATGAATATTTATATAATCATGAGATAACAGAGGTTATTTCTTCCAATAATAATTTTCTTCAATCATATATATCTTCACCCAAGTGTGGGATGAAGTTCCTCCAACATCAAATAGACTAGGCAAGGAGCAAGGAAAATCATGAGTCTCTAAATGACTCAAGTGAACATCATAGGTGCACCCATGTAGATGTGTATCATTATAATGTAATAAAGGGTGTTGCTGCAAATGTAAATAATATCTAGTTCTCTAATCATGTCATCATCAAAAGGAGAGATATAAATTCCATACTCTTCATGTGTCACTATAAAAAAGAAACCTTTCACCCATACTTCATTACGATGGATGCTACAAATTTTGGAAGTGTAGGATGTAGGAGAAAGAACCAACTCACCCAAATGATAAGAAAGTGAAAAAAATTCATCATGTGAATGCTCCATAGAGGTAGGATTATGCACCTCCATTAAAAATGAAAAAATTTCCTCATGGGTTGGTTCCAAGGTGGTGGAATCATGCACTTCTTCAAAAAGTGTGTAACCATTTTCAAGAGGCAACTCAAGTTCCTCTTCCACCACAACAAGTGATTGGATCTCATCAAGATAATATTCAAACACATCAATAACCTTCAATTTTTCATGTTTCTCACCATCCATCATGTCATGAGAATCCTCCAAGCAATCTACCATATGACAATCTAAAACATAGGAGGAAGAACAAGTATCTTGCAACCTCTCAAGAAGATGCTCATTTTGAATTTTGAGCTTATGAATATCCTAATTATTATTCAAGTATGTGAGTAATTTAACCATTCATTAATCTCAACCAAATTGTTTCTATCAAAAATCAAAGATATGAAATTACCTTCAATGTTGCACATTGCTCTTTGAATCTTCCCCATGTCTTTAAGGAAGGATGGCTCCTCCAATGAATAAATTTTCCAACAAGAATTTGACAACAATGATTTAGTGTCATGGAGTATGCTAAGGACCTCATGGATATCCATTTCACTCATCTCTAAAGACCCTTCAAGAAAAAGAGGTTCTTATTGAGGAATCTCCTCTTCTTATTTCTTCTTGATTTGATCAACTTCTTGAAGCTCAAGTGGTGATGGGGAAGTTGACCTTGGTTCTTCATTAGCTACTACAATTTATTCATATTTATGCTCATGAGAAATTTGGCTTGCACCAACGTTTTTAAATCTGATCTCTATGTCACCAACATAGATTTGTGAGAACCCATCAGTAGGTACGCCTTCACAGTTCAAGCATCCATCAGTAGATATCCTTTGGTCCATGTCCATAGTAGAATGTGTTTCAGAATGATATTCAATAATTTCAAGGTACTCTTATTCATTCTCATGTGATGTTTCCTCATCTTTTTCAAATTCATTTGGGAGTGACTTTCGATCCTCTTGATGTAATGTGTTTTCTACGTCACCACCCAAAATCACTGGTGGCTCCTTAGTCTCCTCCATACTTGTGCATTGTTTATTATTACTTAATAAGTTCTCATTTTCCTTCTTGTAAAAAAATACATATTTTATAAGATACTCTTGGAAATAATACCCTTCACGAATATCCCATCTCAAATTTTTATACCCCTGGTAGCATGCTTCGATATCTTTGGTTGTAATTTCTTCTTCCATTGGCAGGGGAGGAAGGAAAGTGGGCTTGGTGGGTAGATTATGAAAACAAGAAATATCTACAAAATTTTATTGAATCAATGGTATTGATGCACAGGTGCAAGTAACATGCTTTGATACCAATATATTATCCCTTTTTGGAAATTTTGGAGAAAATCACAAATTGGGCAAAATTCGAGCTTAACTAGTCATGATTCTAGAGGGTTCCAAATTTCACCAAATGGTACTGAATTTGAAGGCAATGGTATGATGAGTATTAAAACATCCCAAGGTGGTTTATGGATACTTTGTATCATAATTTATACCTCTTCAAACTTGTTTGGGGATAATGAAAAAAAGACCAAAATTACTAGGAAATTGTGTTCAAATTCCCCCAAGGGTGATGGCCAAACTAGCTCTCCAAATCAAGTACGACCCTCCCAAATTTTAGAAAAGAGTATTGGAATGAGTATAAGACATAAATTAATTCAATTAATCATGTTTATCAAGTTCTGTAATTGGATTATGATCTGCAACATTTGTAGGGTAACTTTCATAGAAATTTCCCAAGGGGAATTTGCATTACTAGCTAGACTTGACATAGGAAAGGTAGAATATATGGTTCTGAGAGTAATATGAAACATGGTGGTAAAATATGTAATACAAATTTCTTTCCAAGAAACATAAAATTAAAAGTAAAACCCTCCCACAAATATGATACAATACTCCTTCAAGATTGAATCCAAAGTCATGGAAACTGGTGATTCAATGGAATGGGAATGCAAGAGTTTCACATATGGATTTCTTGGATTTCGACCCACAGAGAATATGGACATGAAATTACAGAGTAACACATCATATATGGCTCTAAAAACATCATCAAACTTATAGAACATCCCTTATACAAATATGATACAAGACTCCTTCAAGATTAAAGCTAAAGTCATGGAAACTAGTGATTCAATGGCTTGGGAATGCAAGCTTTTCACGCATGAGTTTCTTGGATTTCGACCCACGAAGGATATGGAAATTAAATTACATAGTAATACATCATATATGGCTTTCCAATCATCATCCAACTCATAGAATATCCCTCGTACAAATATGGTGTAAAACTACTTCAAGATTGAAGTCAAATCCATGAAGACTAGTGATACAAGGGCATGAGTATTATATATTTTCATACATGTATATCTGATATTTCGACTTACAGAACATATGGAGATGATATTACAGAGTCACACATCATACATTGATTCCCAATCATGATAAAACTCATATAAATGTCCTCATAAAAATATGATATAAAGCTACCTCAATATTGAAGCCAAATCCATGAAAACTAGTTATTCAAGAGCATGGGGAATGCGAGCCTTTCATACATGTATTTCTGATATTTTGAATTACAGAGAATGTGGAAATCATATTACAGAGCCATACATCATACATCAGATCTTGGCCATCAACTATCCTCAACAAGGCACAAGAATCATTCCAACAAGTGTGCCATCAAATGTGAGTGTGGGGAAATGGACAAGAAGGACTGAGAGAATGAGGAGAAAGATGAGAATTCGAATGTAGGACCTTAAACTTGCAAATAAAACTCCTTTATTAAGCTCCCATGAGAGGTATTAATGGCCTCTCCATCAACCACCTTGGAAAAGGAATCCAACTCCCTAGAAATTGGTTCACAAGCAGGGTAAGTGTGCGCTCATCATGCAATGGACAAGCAAAATCTCTCCAAAAATGCCATAGGCCAATTAAAAAATGATCCAAATATATTCTCCTTCCTCATGAAATCCTTTTATTAACTTCATGATGCTCCTAAGGTCGAATTTCCCTTCATGATATTCCTCCAACTCATCTTAGTGGTTTAGTAACTCTCATGACACTTGTCTTCCTCTTCATGCTCCAATTCTTTCCCCAATTCGAATGGCTACCTCTAACTCCCAAATTCGACCTCTTGGGGGATATTTTTAGCCGTGACATTTCATATTTTTCATATTTCAGCAATCATGTCTGAATTTATCATACTTGTCATAGAATCTTCCATCATTTTTTGTCATAGAGTGCATATAATCTCCTTCCAAGTGGCACACCTTGTCTTCTATTCTCTTCCTCTTCCATGGGAGTTACCCTCCTTTACCAATTCGACTTCCTTAGCTCACTATATGATATTTGACACCACATTACCATCCAATAATGTTACATTACCCATGTGTTCAAATTTGGATGAATATCATGCCAAGTGTACAGGGAATCTAGTCACCCAAAGTATTCACAAGCTTCCAAGTGTCTTCATGAACCCATGCTACATTATTTTCTTAGAATTTATCATTTATGTGTCCCATTTAAATGTTAATATGGTAAAATAATGTCCTTTTGGGTCCCATAGGCCCTTATTACAAAATTTATGTCTCCATCTCAACCTATGGAACTAGTAGGTTGGTGAAACATTATTTGCAAATAGTCTTATTTGGAAATGATTTAATTGGGGACATGACAATGCATTATTTGAATCCTACAAGATTGATAATCCTATGCTTCATTGAATTTTACACAAATTCAAGCCATTGCTTGTGCAACATACCCAATCTATCAATATGCTTAAATTGTATGCATAATACTAAAAAGTCACTCAACTTATAAAGTTTGCATGTTGTATTTTCAGCTTTTGTAAATGAATTCTAGCATGTGTTTTAAAGGGCTCTTGAGATCAAAATATCTAAGAGTTCCACTGCATGAATTGCACAATTCTTATGTAGGATATCCATTGTCCCTCATATCCTTATTTTTTATAAATGTATTCACAAGACGTCCTTTTATAGTTGGCATTGTGATTGGTCTATGGCCCTTGTATTGTATCTTCAATGTTTTATATTCACATGAGCTACAAAATATCTATGGGGTTTTTAATATCATATGTCCATTATTGTTTTTATTGATGGTATGTTTTCAGCAGAAGTAATAGTAACACGAACTTGCAAGTATACATACCCACTCTAGCAATAAATATCACTCAACTTATCAAGTTTGCATGTTGTATTTTCATACCAATGGGATGTCCATAGAGGTAGTAGTCCATCTACTGTAGTATTATAATTGTTGGTTCAATGGTTTATGGTCACCAAATATCCTACTTATGTAATATTAAAACATTTAGTGAATAATATCTTCACTTTTTTTTGTTAAATAATCAATGTAAAGGAGTCTAAAATATGGTAAGACAATAATTGGAGAAAGGAAACAGGTTCACCTTTCCATCCTGTTTGTGCCAGAAATTGTTCCTAAGGCTAGGGGAACAAGCCAACACAATCTCAAGAGTAAAACTCAATTCAAACTAGGGTTTAGGGTTTTGTTTTATGTGTTTTTGGTCATAAACTTCAAGAACATGCAGGGAATACATCCAGCAAATAAGCAACAACTAAATCATACACAAATAACTGATAAAGATGCATATATATCACAAAGATCCAAGAAAAATCCTATATTGAGGTTCACACATAATGGACAAGCACTACTAGAAAATACACATTAACCAGCACTGAATTTGTCAATTAAGAAGCTAGACAAGCTCACAATAAAGCCAACACAGACCAAATGAAGGGTAAAGAGTCATGTATTCATAGTTTCATCAGTAAATGCATAAGAGAGTTACAATACCTATCACTGAATAAGCCTGAAAGTATGAGCAACTAGCAGACCTCCTGATGCTCCCAAAAAATTAGAACCCTCACAATGACTTGCTAACTCTTCTAAATAGACATCATCTCAAAAATCAGTTAGGTTTCTCCTCCTAACTGCCTCTATCGAATCCCTAAGTTAAGTAAAGTAAAAGGTAACTTTTTACAAAATTACATGGTTTGCTAAAAATAGCAAATGCTTAACAAAATGTTTATCAAAAATGACCACTAACTAATAACTAATTTATATCTTCTTTGCTGCCTCCACAAGGAGAGATATTCCATCTAGGCTTCGAATCCTTTTCTTAGCTCTTTTGTCCTTTTTCTCCATGTCAATTAACCTTTTCTGCAAGTCTTCATTTTCCTGTTGCAAGTGATCAACAGTCTTCTCCAGCTTTGCATAGTACCTGTCAGCAACTCTTTTCCTACAAAGGACTTCTTTGGATACCTCTGCTAGTTCTTGAAAATGACCTTTAACCTCCAGCAATTATTCTACAAGCCCTTTATTAACTTTGAATAATCCCTCATTAGTTTCGTGCAGGTGCTTCATGTGTCTCCTGTATCTCTGAATACTGTCGTGTACATCCTCTTCATCAAAATTTGGGATCTCTGATATATTGTCATACTGCATTAAAAGATCTGAAAAATCAACATGAACATCTAAATATCCTGCTTGCTTGAGAATGGCTAGATCCTCTTCATCCAATTCATGATCTTTAAGAGTATCTTCCTTTGCTTTATCTTCTTCCTGCTGCTTGGTAAGTCTATATTTAATTTCAGCAATTATTTCAAATAATTCAGACCTAGGCTTTGTCTCTGCAGGTTTGGAAGAGGAGGAAGGCTTGACAGTTCTCTTTCCCTTACTTTTACTGCTCTTTTTAACCATTTCTATTTTTTCACCAGAGGAAGAACTAATCACCACAGCTTCCTGTCTGGACTCTAGTTTGGGGTTAAGTAGCTTTTTCATGTTCCATCTCAGCTTGTTAGTAGGTCTGGTTTTAGGTCTGAAGTATGAAGCTACATTTTTCCCTTTCTTTTTCTTAGATTTGGCTGATTTTACTCTTGAGATAGGAAAATCTCCATATGCTTCTGTACTTGGCTCTGTCTCAACAATCTGCTGTTCATCTTCCAGTAAATAACCTTCATCTTCAGATAATATGGTAAGAGGGCTCCTTGGTTTAGTTTGTAATTCCTCTTCAAGAGTAGCAACTCTTTCTATATCAACAGTCCTAGCTTGCTCAGAATGTGCTACTGGTGGTGATTTCAAACAAGGCTACACATCTTCACCTGCAAACAATGAGTACTTGGCTTTAGGGTACTCTGAAACCACTTTGAGCTGACTGTCATCCTTCACCTGTTTTGCTACCTGCTCTGTCACCTTCTTGGCTTTGACCTCATCTTTACTTGTAGATTTGACTGAGTGACCTAGCTTTTTGATCATAACCTTCCCCTTGTCAGTCTGTCTCTTTGGTTGATGGTCTTCTTTTTGAGGATGAACATCTGACCAAAATAAAAAGAAATCCCAATTCCTTCCCTCATGCTGCAACACTGTGGTGATGATCAGTTTAATGAGACCATGGTGAAAAAGTGACTGGGAAGTGTGATCATCGTGTGGCTTTATTTTACTTGACATCTTCTGCAGGCTTTTTAAGAAAAAGAAGGGCAAGTTCATTTTTGAAACTCCTACTATGTGTTGCAGGAACCTGAAGTTGTATTTAAAGACAAATGAATATCTGCCTTCATAGGTCACATAACTTTGAAGTATCCTTATAGGCTCAATCCACTCCTTCCTGAAATTTTGAATGAGGATACCCTTGCTCCAGTCAGGAGTCACATTAGGCAATAAGTATCTTTGGGGTTCAAACTCAAAAGGTGATTTTTTAAACCAGTGCTCTCCCTCATTGCTGATCTCAGTAGCTTCTTCTATTAACTCCACAGGTAGCTTGAATTTCAAAGCATCCATCATGATCATATCTTCTTTAAGTCCCTTGGCAAACTTGCAGGACACCTGAGCATTGAAACCATCAATCTTCTTGAAAAACTTCAACCATCCTGCCTGCTGAAACAGTTCTGCACAGTCAGGAAGCTTCTGAACCCAGGTTAGGTCTGTGGGCTCAGCCCTGTTGACCTTTCCACTTTTTCCACTTTTCCCCATATTCTCCTTTCAGCGGATAGAAACAATCTAGCTCGAGGTTTCATAAATGTTTTAAAACTGGTTTGCTGCTATTTGAACTCCTTTTCAATCTGCTATGTACCCTTGTACAGGCCTGCAATGTCAATTTTCCCTTGTCTCAACCATAGAATTAGGTTTCTGGATAGACACACTGTGAGACCAGCTCAAACATTCATGAAAACTGTCATAAGAACAATATGGCTCTGCTTAAACTTCAAACTGCACCATCAGGCATAATGTGGAACTGTTTTAAAATATCAATCACTCAAATTCCTCGTTTTAGGGTTTAGGAAAAATAGTATGATGTGTCTTCACACATAAACTCCATCCTTATTACAAACTGGTTTGAAACATTCCAAATGGTACTGCAATGTCCAGAATATTCAATGCCATGGAAAACTGTCAGTAAATATGGTTGTTTTATATCAATGTTTTCACTTAAATCTCTGCATCAAAACAGCATCAAAACAGTTTCAAAACAGCTTCAATTCTCAAATCCTAAATCTTCCACTGCTTCAGATTTGCAACATAACATCACCCATAGGCTCATTAGACCAAGTAGAGACTGACGGCATGAAGGAGAGAACAAAAACACCAGTGTTTACAAGATATTCACCCTAGCCACAAAATATCATCAAATCCTGTACATAACAGTCAACATATCCTCCAGTCATTTGAACATTGTTTTCCAAACGAGTGATTTCACAAGTAATGACAATTCCAACAGCTTTTCAAACCACTCGAACAAATCACAAAACACCTTCTGTGTGAAACATGAGCATAACCAGCCAATCTAAAAATCTTTTGCATGCTGTTTCCTGTAATTTCTGGTTTATACTGGCATTAGGTCAGAGACAAACTCCATTCAATTAGCTCATTATAATCACCATGCATCATCACCAGAGTTTCAAATGTATGGGAGAACAAATTATACACTATCTTTGTTCAAGCAGTCACTAAAACTCACAGGCTGAATGCTTTTAAGTTCAAGGTCTCTTTGCTGCTATGTTCCTAAAATTTCCTCATAATGGCTTCTGATAACTATTTCTGTGGTGAGGAGTTTATCTTATGACCTATTCTTTCATCTCCAACGGCCAATTTCTTCAGATAATGGCACAGCAAGAAAAACCCAAATTTTTGAGTTATAAGGGTTTTGAAGCAAAATACCTACCAATTTTTAACTGTCGTGGCTTAAAGCTCTGTTTTAAGGTAGCAACGGTCACTCCTCAGGTATACAAGAGTCTCTAGATCATCTTCTTAACCGCAAACGAGAGAATCAAGAAGCCCTAATTTTCTGCTGTCATTAAAAATGTTGTCTTCTCTTCACAAGAACACAATCCACTTCTTTAGCATTCTGACTCTTCTCCACGAACTCTCCTCTCCTACAATAATGCATGTAGAACGAGAAACTTGACAGTTTTAGCTGAGATTTGCTGATCTTGTCCAACTGATTCCACGTTTTTAGCAATGATGAACCTGCTTTGGCTGCGTGACTGATAACTGCCTAAAATCGTGTCTAAACTGCGGTCACACGTGTTAAAACACCTTGCAAAATACGATCAGTCACTTCCAGACAAAAATCATGATGAAAATCTGCATTAAAATCGGAAAAACAAAGGGGCGCGATATTCTTGTAGCGCGCCCTTTGTTAAAATTTCCACCAGCGCTACAAGAATAATTGCTAAGTCAAATTTTCGCAGTTTTGCAACTTTTTGCCAATTTGTCGAAAGTTTTGTAAGCTGCTAGGTTTAGAAAATAGGTTTAACTAGTCTCTCAACACATTAATGAAACCCCTTTTTAAAACATAAAAAGACCATCAAAAACCAAATAAAATCTAAAAAGATTGTGTTCAAAACCTATTCAATCACTAATAGAGTTTCTAAGGAGACC
This sequence comes from Pseudotsuga menziesii, assembly GCA_001517045.1. Taxonomy (NCBI): domain Eukaryota; kingdom Viridiplantae; phylum Streptophyta; class Pinopsida; order Pinales; family Pinaceae; genus Pseudotsuga; species Pseudotsuga menziesii. The sequence goes on from LPNX010677736.1 coordinate 41,878, forward strand.
AAAACTGAAAATTAAAACCAAAAATTTAACTGAGGTAGATTGAAAAACAAACCAAAACTGGAGAAAATAAACCAAAAATTTAGGAAAAATTACTGACTTAACATCTGGCTCTAGCTGCGGGATGAAGTCCTCCTTGTGAGGCTTCAAGAACCTGTAGACCTGTGCCTTCTGTCCTTTATTCACCTATCTGAAAACTTCCATCGGGCTATGGAGTCTTTATTCAACCTCACTCACACCGGTATGTACAATGAAGAGTGAAAATGATCTCATAAACTGTAAAAATGCTTGAGGAATCGCCGATTGATAGGGCTGAGCAATTCCTCACCTTCCAAGGACTGCAAGATGAATGTATTATTTTCCAAAACTTTAGCTATCAGAAAGGGGCCAAACCACAGATTATCAAATTTGCCATGCTTACCTTTCTGTTCCTTTCTTGCATCCCATCTTAAAACTAACTCACCTTCTGAAAATGTATGCTCTTTAATTCTTTTGTCAAACCTGTTTTTTACTTTAGCTCTGTACAACTGAGCTTCTTTGTCCACCTTCTCTCTATGCTGCTGCAACTCTATCATCTCAAAAATCCTCCTTTGCATGTCATTTGGTTCCTCTTGAGATTTCTGGAGGAACTTCATTACTGGAATCCCCAACTGAACTGGGAATACTGCTTCTGTTCCATACACCAGCTGAAAAGGAGAAGTACCTATGGCTTGCTTCACAGTAATCCTGTCTGCCCACAATGCATATTTCAGCATTGAATCCCAAGACCTTTTATTATGTTTCAACAGCTTCTTAATGCTTTGAATGATATTCTTGTTTGATGATTCAGCCTGACCATTTCCCTGAGGGTAATAGGGAGTTGAATGCTTCAAAATAATGCCATTCTTCTCACAGAAAGACACCATTGCCTTGGACTTGAATGCTTTGGCATTATCAGTTATTAATCTCTGTGGACAACCAAATCTGCTCAAAATATTGTCTTCAATGAACTCTATAATCACCTTCTCTGTAGCATTCCTTGTTGGAATAGCTTCCACCCATTTTGTAAAGAAATCTGTGGCAGTTAAGATCCAATGATGCTGACCTGAAGATGTTGGATTTATCTCTCCAATAAAATCCAGACCCCACTGCTGAAAAGGGGCATTGACTGCAATAGGCTTCAAATGCAAAGATAATAATTTCTGTTTACCTGCAAATTTCTGACAGGGTATGCAAGCTCTTACCTACTGGAAAACATCTGAGAAGAGGGAGGGCCAATAGTATCCAGCTCTCAAGATTTTGTAAGCTATGGCTTTCCAATATTTATGCCCTTTACAGGCTCCTTCATGTGATTCTGAAATCACTTCCCCTATTTCAGCCTGATCCAAACATCTTAACAACATTCCTCCTGGGTCTTTCCAAAACAATTGGTCCTCAATCAAACAATATTTAGTGGCTTTAAGTTTCAGAGATCTAGTTGCCTTCTTATCTAAGTGTTCAGGGCATTGCAAAAATAACAGGAAATAAACAATATCAGCATACCAAACTGAAGATGCATAAGAGTCCATGATCCTTTCTTTCTCCAACATTGCTTTCTTATCTTCAGGTGTTGATTCTTCTACCATAACATGTAATCCTAGTGCTTGATAGTTTGAGTCAGCCAACAGTTTGGCCAATCCCTGTCCTTTGACCAGCTTTGTAGGTCTGATTTCCACTTCATATTCCATGATCTTGGCAATCCACTTTCCCCTCTTTCCTTCACTGTTAGGATGTGTCAGAACATCTTTCACTGCTGCATTTGGAACAAATGAAATCACCTTTGAATGAAGAATATAAATTCTAAAAAATTTCAGAGCTTTCACCAGGGCATAGGCTTGTTTTTCCAGAATGCTGTACTTCAATTCAGAATCCCTTAGAGTCTTACTGAAAAAGGAAATGGGCTGCTCTAGTCCTTCCTTGTTTTTCTGAAGTAGGACAGCTGCAATTGTATCTGATGAAGCAAAAGAAAAAGTGAGGAACTCCTTGGTAAAATCAGGACTTACCAGAACAGGTGCTTCAATCAGAGCCACCTTTATTTTTTCAAAAGCTGCCTTTGCTTCAACAGTCCATTTGACTTCTTGGTCCTTCTTCAACATTGCTGTGATTTGTTTAATGGTATCAGCAAAATTAGGAATGAACCACCGCAGAAAATTTATCTTGCCAATAAATGATTGCACATCTTTTTTACTCCTGGGAAAACTGATCTTTAGTATTGCTTTGACTCTCTCAGGGTCAATTCTAATGCCATCAGCAGAAACCAAATGACCCAACAGTTTGCCCTCTTGCACAGCAAAATGAGATTTCTTGGGGTTTAAAGACAGTCCAAATTTTCTGCATTTCTGAAAAGTTTGCCTCAAATGTTTTAAGTGCTCATCATCAGACTGTGAGAACACAGTAATGTCATCTAAATAAATGACAACAAACTTATCTTTCTCACCTACAAATGCAATGTGCATTTCCCTCTGAAAATTTGCTCCAGCATTCATCAGACCAAAGGGCATCTTATCATACATGAAGGTTCCCCACGGGGTGGTAAATGCTGTCTTTTCTCTGTCATTAGGGTGCATGGCAACCTGATTGTACCCTGAAAATCCATCCACCATGGAAATTCTCTGTGCTCCCACTACCTGCTGTAAGACCTGTTCAATCTTTGGCAAAGGATAATTGTCTTTTAATGAAGATCTGTTAAGATTCCTGAAATCAACACACAGTCTAATCTCCCCATTCTTTTTCCTGACAGGTACAATATTTGCAACTCAAGAAGAGTACCTGAGAGGCACTATTATCTTAGCATCCAGTAACTTTTTAATCTCTTTTTCAATCACAGGAAATAAGGCTGGATTTATTCTTCTCAATTTCTGTCGAAAAGGCTTGACATTGGGCTTCAAGGGAACCTTATGTTGAATAATTGCTGTATCATAGGTTTTTAATTCATCATAGGACCATGCAAATACATCCACATATTCTTTCAAAAGCTTCATATATCTGCTCCTTTGCTCAGCTGTTAGAGATTTAGAAATTTTAACCATTCTTGGGTTTTCTGCAGTACCAATATTGCAGTCCACTACATTGTCTTCTGAGGATTGAACCACTGGCTTTGAAGGGGTGTCATCCTTGGTAAAAATTCTTTCTAAAGGAACTAAACCTTTAGGGATAAAATTACTCTTCAACTCAATGATCTTATGACCTGCAATCTCACCTTCAGGAAACTCATTTTCAGCAAAAACATTTTCAGCAGACTGATCATCCTGTTCTTCTCCTTCATCCTGATCAATTTGAGCATTGGCAAACTCATCTGTAAGCTCAAGAAATTTCTTAATTTCAATATCATCTTCGAAAACCCTCCAATGTTTCACATTGTCAGGAACACATGGTCTATACCTTACTTCTATAGGATACCTTAGCTGAGTAGTTTTAGGAATTTTGAAATATGAGGCAGCCAAAGCCAAAGAATCTGCAGTCTCATTGTGATTTCTTGGAATATGAGTGATATTGAATGCTATGAAATAATTGTCAAGCATATCCCACAACTCATTCCTGTAGACCTTCAACAAATCTTGTTTTACTTGATAGTTGTTCTTCACCTGTCGAACAACCAACTCGGAGTCTCCATATGCAGTGATTTGCTGAATGCCTAAGTCTTTAGCAGCTTTCAGTCCTAATATCAGAGCTTCATACTCAGCAGTGTTGTTAGTGGTAACAAACTCCAGCTTATACATGAGTTTCACTGTTTCACCTCCAGGAGAAATAAGTAAGACCCCGGCTCCAGCACCCTCTTTGCATGAGGATCCATCAAAATACAATTCCCATAGCTGATCTTCTTCTTCTCTGCAATGTTTCACTGGTTTTTCTTTTTCAACTTGTAAAAGGCCAACATAAACATCTTCATCACTGAAATTCAACATACAAGTCCCTAGATCTTTGTCAACAGAGTATAATGGATGATTAGTGGGGTTTTTATCATCTGTGACAATGTAGGCAAACTGTAGTTCTCTGTAAAGTCTCCTATTTTCTCCACCAAAACGGGAATGGTGGCATATGAGAGATCCATCTGTAAGGTTCCTCCTACCTTCTTTGCCCAGGATCTTGAAAGAAGCATACCAAACTTGGGTGTGATGTCTGCTACAACAACATCCATTATGACACTCTTCATGGGCAGCTGAGTAAGGTTAACAACCATGTCTTTAATTACCCCTAGACACTTGACAGCTCGGGAGTCGAAGGCATATAAGGCATGGTAAGGCTTGGTGATACTAAGGCCAAGGGCTTCCATCACAGCTTTGGGAATTAAGTTATGGGATGCTCCGGAGTCTAATAGGCAATTGTGGATCATCTGGTCATGAACAGTTAAGGTAACATAGAAGGGAGGAGAAGCACCAGCTTCATTTTCTGTTTTCTCAGCTAGGGCAGAACCAATAAATATTTTTGGGCTTTCTTCTTGCAAATTGACACTATCTGAAACAGGATGACCACTAGCAGCAGGATGACTACTAGAAGAATTCATAACTTTTAAGACTGTTTGTTTATAAGATGGATTCTTTATAAGTTCAGTCAATGGGACAGGAATTTTCAATTTTCCTAATTCAGTTTCCAAATTGAAATTCTGAGCTGACCTGTTTACCTCTTCAATTTCAGCATTCTTCTTGGACTTTTCTGCAGGTTGCTTCTTCTCTGTGACAGGACCAGCAACTTGTTTATCAGGAACATTTGCAGCAGGTACAACAGCTTTCTTTTTGGGAGCTTGGACTACTTGTTTCAGACTAGATCTGAGATTAATGGTCTTTTTAGTTCCATTCTGATTAGCAGTAGCATTTACAGCAGTTTTTTCAAACTCTAAATCATCTTCAACTTCATACAAATCAGCATCATAAAATTCGGAATTCAAAAAATCTTCTTTTGTTACAAAACCTGTGGATAAACCATCTCCAAAGTGATTCATGTCTTGGTCAGTTTCAGTCTCCTCAAAGAGGAGCTGTTCATCAACCTCCTCTTCATCAGCTACATTATTTTGAAAAGGTGGGGGCACTCTCTGCTCTTCATTCTCCTTCCTTTCCTGCTAAATGTCATTATTTCTTCGTTCCCTTGGCATGAATCTAGGAGCAAACTGCCTCCTGAACTGATTTGGATTATTTATATTTCTCTGAGCTTCTGGGGCAGCTTTAGCAACATTCTTTTCCAGTTCTAATTTGTTCAGCTTGGCAGTCAGAACCTTCACAAGTTTAGCCATTTCATCTATTTTAGCTTCAATAGACTGAGGTACAGCACTTGTTGCAACAGCTTCTTTCTTCCCTTTTCTTTCATATAACTATTGAGGTGTTTCTTTTTTAAGTTTGTTTGAAGCCAATAAGTTTGACTCCACCTCCAATGCTGCATCTTGCATGTTCAGCAGAGAGACAGCTCTTCTTTCTCTGAGTAACAATGAAAATTCATGGTCAAATGCATTTGCATAAGTCAGTTTGGCTGATGTTTCAGTAGGTTTGATCTCTGCTGGAATCCTACTATACATCTTGTTAAATATTTTTGAGAAATCAGCCACAGTCTCATCTTTCTTTCTTCTGAGTGCACCAAATTCAGTGATATAATAAGTGTGGCCCTTGGTGTCTCCCCACTGCCTCAGGAAAAGGTCACAAAGTTCTTCAATGATTGTAATGGAGTTGGCAGGAAACTCCCTGAACCATTTTCTCACATCCCCATCTAAGCTCTGCACAAAAACTCTCATCCATACATCTTTAATTTCAATGTTCTGATTGTCTGCATAACTCAGGAAGGCTTCCCAATGTTCTTCTGCAGTTGTTTCACCTTGTCCATTGAATCGGGGCATATATTTCTGATAATCATGAGTAGCCAAGGCATGCAAAGGCTGGGGTAATGCTAGTGGTGCATACCTAGCAGCTATCATTCTGTCCATCATATCCATAGGTGGATTTTGGGCTGCCATTGTGGACTGAGGTTTAGGTTGAGGTTTTGAAGAGGAAGAAACTTGACTGGTACTTGCTTGGAAAGGATTCTTTCCTATTTTCAGCTGAAAGAGTGGGATTTTTCCAGGAGAAATAGTTTTAGCTTTCAAAAATTTTTCTGGATTGGTAAAAACTTGAAAAGTATTTTCAGGAATGATAGGTTTTAACCAAGGTGAGTTTTTAGCTGGGTCTAATGAATCACCCAACTGGTGAGGATCACAAGCAGCTGGAAAAGATTGGGACCTTCTGAGCTTTCTTGCTGTTTTAATAATCTTTTCAGGGTCTGTCACACCCCGTAGCAAGGGAGATGTAGGTCTGCTCCTGGTACCAATACTTCTAGAAGCCAGTGTGTCCAAATTTGGTGAAAATAGCCTTCAACAGATGCTGGTTTAAGTTCACCTCTTAAACCAGGAAAATGATAAGTATCCCAGGGAAGATTTGCTTCAGCTTCGTCCCCGGCAACGGCGCCAAAGATGTTTGTGCCAGAAATTGTTCCTAAGGCTAGGGGAACAAGCCAACACAATCTCAAGAGTAAAACTCAATTCAAACTAGGGTTTAGGGTTTTGTTTTATGTGTTTTTGGTCATAAACTTCAAGAACATGCAGGGAATACATCCAGCAAATAAGCAACAACTAAATCATACACAAATAACTGATAAAGATGCATATATATCACAAAGATCCAACAAAAATCCTGTATTGAGGTTCACACATAATGGACAAGCACTACTAGAAAATACACATTAACCAGCACTGAATTTGTCAATTTAGAAGCTAGACAAGCTCACAATAAAGCCAACACAGACCAAATGAAGGGGAAAGAGTCATATATTCATAGTTTCATCAGTAAATGCATAAGAGAGTTACAATACCTATCACTGAATAAGCCTGAAAGTATGAGCAGCTAGCAGACCTCCTGATGCTCCCCAAAAATTAGAACCCTCACAATGACTTGCTAACTCTTCTAAATAGACATCATCTCAAAAATCAGTTAGGTTTCTCCTCCTAACTGCCTCTATCGAATCCCTAAGTTAAGTAAAGTAAAAGGTAACTTTTTACAAAATTACATGGTTTGCTAAAAATAGCAAATGCTTAACAAAACGTTTATAAAAAATGACCACTAACTAATAACTTATTTATATCTTCTTTGCTGCCTCTACAAGGAGATATATTCCATCTAGGCTTCGAATCCTTTTCTTAGCTCTTTTGTCCTTTTTATCCATGTCAATTAACCTTTTCTACAAGTCTTCATTTTCCTGTTGCAAGTGATCAACACTCTTCTCCAGCTTTGCACAGTACCTGTCAGCAACTCTTTTCCTGCTAAGGACTTCTTTGGATACCTCTGCTAGTTCTTGAAAATGACCTTTAACCTCCAGCAATTCTTCTACAAGCCCTTTATTAACTTTGAATAATCCCTCATTAGTTTCTTACAGGTGCTTCATGTGTCTCCTGTATCTCTGAATACTGTCCTGTACATCCTCTTCATCAAAATTTGGGATCTCTGATATATTGTCATACTGCATTAAAAGATCTGAAAAATCAACATGAACATCTAAATATCCCGCTTGCTTGAGAATGGCTAGATCCTCTTCATCCAATTCATGATCTTTAAGAGTATTTGCCTTTGCTTTATCTTCTTCCTGCTGCTTGGTAAGTCTATCTTTAATTTCAGCAATTATTTCAAATAATTCAGACCTAGGCTTTGTCTCTGCAGGTTTGGAAGAGGAGGAAGGCTTGACAGTTGTCTTTCCCTTACTTTTACTGCTCTTTTTAACCATTTCTTTTTTTTCACCAGAGGAAGAACTAATCACCACAACTTCCTGTCTGGACTCTAGTTTGGGGTTAAGTATCTTTTTCATGTTCCATCTCAGCTTGTTAGTAGGTCTGGTTTTAGGTCTGAAGTATGAAGCTACATTTTTCCCTTTCTTTTTCTTAGATTTGGCTGATTTTACTCTTGAGATAGGAAAATCTCCATATGCTTCTGTACTTGGCTCTGTCTCAACAATCTGTTGTTCATCTTCCAGTAAATAACCTTCATCTTCAGATAATATGGTAAGAGGGCTCCTTGGTTTAGTTTGTAATTCCTCTTCAAGAGTAGCAGCTCTTTCTATATCAATAGTCCTAGCTTGCTCAGAATGTGCTACTGGTGGTGATTTCAAACAAGGCTGCACATCTTCACCTGCAAACAATAAGTACTTGGCTTTAGGGTACTCTAAAACCACTTTGAGCTGACTGTCATCCTTCACCTGTTTTGCTACCTGCTCTGTCACCTTCTTGGCTTTGACCTCATCTTTACTTGTAGATTTGACTGAGTGACCTAGCTTTTTTATCATAACCTTCCCCTTGTCAGTCTGTCTCTTTGGTTGCTGGTCTTCTTTTTGAGGATGAACATCTCACCAAAATAAAAAGAAATCCCAATTCCTTCCCTCATGCTGCAACACTGTGGTGATGATCAGTTTAATGAGACCATGGTGAAAAAGTGACTAGGAAGTGTGATCATCATGTGGCTTTATTTTACTTGACATCTTCTGCAGGATTTTTAAGAAAAAGAAGGGCAAGTTCATTTTTGAAACTCCTACTATGTGTTGCAGGAACCTGAAGTGGTATTTAAAGACAAATGAATATCTTCCTTCACAGGTCACATAACTTTGAAGTATCCTTATAGGCTCAATCCACTCCTTCCTGAAATTTTGAATGAGGATACCCTTGCTCCAGTCAGGAGTCACATTAGGCAATAAGTATCTTTGGGGTTCAAAATCAAAAGGTGATTTTTTAAACCAGTGCTCTCCCTCATAGCTGATCTCAGTAGCTTCTGCTATTAACTCCACAGTTAGCTTGAATTTCAAAGCATCCATCATGATAATATCTTCTTTAAGTCCCTTGGAAAACTTGCAGGATACCTGAGCATTGAAACCATCAATCTTCTTGAAAAACTTCAACCATCCTTCCTGCTGAAACAGTTCTGCACAGTCAGGAAGCTTCTGAACCCAGGTTAGGTCTGTGGGCTCAGCCCTGTTGACCTTTCCACTTTTTCCACTTTCCCCCATATTCTCCTTTCAGCAGATAGAAACAATCTAGCTCGAGGTTTCAGAAATGTTTTAAAACTGGTTTGCTGCTATTTGAACTCCTTTTCAATCTGCTATGTACCCTTGTACAGGCCTACAATGTCAATTTTCCCTTGTCTCAACCATAGAATTAGGTTTCTCGATAGACACACTGTGAGACCAGCTCAAACATTCATGAAAACTGTCATAAGAACAATATGGCTCTGCTTAAACTTCAAACTGCACCATCAGGCATAATGTGGAACTGTTTTAAAATATCAATCACTCAAATTCCTCGTTTTAGGGTTTAGGAAAAACAGTATGATGTTTATTCACACATAAACTCCATCCTTATTACAAACTGGTTTGAAACATTCCAAATGGTACTGCAATGTCCAGAATATTCAATGCCATGGAAAACTGTCAGTAAATATGGCTGTTTTATATCAATGTTTTCACTTAAATCTCTTCATCAAAACAATTTCAAAATAGCTTCAATTCTCAAATCCTAAATCTTCCACTGCTTCAAATTTGCAACATAACATCACCCATAGGCTCATTAGACCAAGTAGAGACTGACAGCATGAAGGAGAGAACAAAAACACCAGTGTTTGCAAGATATTCACCCTAGCCACAAAATATCATCAAATCCTGTACATAACAGTCAACATATCCTCCAGTCATTTGAACATTGTTTTCCAAACGAGTGATTTCACAAGTAATGACAATTCCAACAGCTTTTCAAACCACTCGAACAAATCACAAAACACCTTCTGTGTGAAACATGAGCATAACCAGCCAATCTAAAAATCTTCTGCATGTTGTTTCCTGTAATTTCTGGTTTATACTGGCATTAGGTCAGAGACAAACTCCATTCAATTAGCTCATTATAATCACCATGCATCATCACCAGAGTTTCAAATGTATGGGAGAACAAATTATACACTATCTTTGTTCAAACAGTCACTAAAACTCACAGGCTGAATGCTTTTAAGTTCAAGGTCTCTTTGCTGCTATGTTCCTGAAATTTCCTCATAATGGCTTCTGATAACTATTTCTGTGGTGAGGAGTTTATCTTATGACCTATTCTTTCATCTCCAACGGCCAATTTCTTCAGATAATGGCGCAGCAAGAAAAACCCAAATTTTTGAGTTATAAGGGTTTTGAAGCAAAATACCTACCAATTTTTAACTGTCGTGGCTTAAAGCTCTGTTTTAAGGTAGCAACGGTCACTCCTGAGGTATACAAGAGTCTCCAGATCATCTTCTTAACCGCAAATGAGAGAATCAAGAAGCCCTAATTTTCTGCTGTCATTAAAAATGTTGTCTTCTCTTCACAGGAACACAATCCACTTCTTTAGCGTTCTGACTCTTCTCCACGAACTCTCCTCTCCTACAATAATGCATGTAGAACGAGAAACTTGACAGTTTTGGCCGAGATTTGCTGATCTTGTCCAACTGATTCCACGTTTTTAGCAATGATGAACCTGCTTTGGCTGCGTGACTGATAACTGCCTAAAATCGTGTCTAAACTGCGGTCACACGTGTTAAAACACCTTGCAAAATACGATTAGTCACTTCCAGACAAAAATCATGATGAAAATCTGCATTAAAATCGGAAAAACAAAGGGTCGCGATATTCTTGTAGCGCGCCCTTTGTTAAAATTTCCACCAGCGCTACAAGAATAATTGCTAAGTCAAATTTTCGCAGTTTTGCAACTTTTTGCCAATTTGTCGAAAGTTTTGTAAGCTGCTAGGTTTAGAAAATAGGTTTAACTAGTCTCTCAAGACATTAATGAATCAACCTTTGAACATAAAACCTTCTTTACCCCTTTTTAAAACATAAAAAGACCATAAAAAACCAAATAAAATCTAAAAAGATTGTGTTCAAAACCTATTCAATCACCAATAGAGTTTCTAAGGAGACCAAAACTGAAAATTAAAACCAAAAATTTAACTGAGGTAGATTGAAAAACAAACCAAAACTGGAGAAAATAAACCAAAAATTTAGGAAAAATTACTGACTTAACACATCCGAACATCTTCTTTTTGGAATTATTTAATCTTCCACCTTAACATTTAATTGACACGTAAACTATCCAACAAAATTGACTCAAGTGAATGGTTTGAATACTACAAAATTGCCCTTTGAGCTATTGAGGAAAGACAATCAAAACATGTACATCTATATGCTACAATTCACTACTCTTGTAATTTTCACATTTGCAAATCATTTAGTCATAGCTGGAGCAATCTATTGCCCCCTAACTTTCAAATCCGATACACAACCAACTATTACTATTTTTTAATTGCTTTTAGTTCATTCTCCAATAATAACCTATCCACCTATTTTTGCACCTTTGGGGCATGGCTAGTTATTATTAACCTATAGAACCTTTTTGGATCAATAGACCTATCGACCTATTTTTAAACCGTTTTGGGAAATGGCTAGTTATTATTAAATAATAGGATAAGACTTTCTTAACTAATCTGCTTTTGCTTTTAGAGGTGAAGTGTGGATACTTGAACATGTAAACTTTTGAACATTTAGGTAGATTGAGATGAGTGCCGTCGAGAAAATCAGCTTGCAGAGAGGGTGGAACAGCAAGATTAATGACCTGTAGCTACAGAATAAAACCATCCCATAAAAATTAACCTAGTCTTTCTATATGGTCAGGCGATTGAAGTCACAATCAGTGTCATCTATCTGATTGCAAGCAATAGGAGGTGATTGTCGCAGACATGATGCGATTGTTGTTACAGGTATGTAAGTGGGTTGATTGTATCGATGATACTTTAGCCGGAAATCCGGTGAACTGCTCTTAAAGCTAAGGAAACGACTACAAGCTTGGATAGTATCATCGAATGGATAAAAGGTAGAAAATATTTTCTAGATTCGAATATACGGCCATGTGGTGGTTCGGCCGACTAACAATAGTGAGGTAGAGCTAGTAGATAAGAAGACGACGCAGAGTCCCCAGGATTCCTGGGAAGGGGGACCCATTATGTCATTACATTATTCACTCATTTTTTACAGGTAGAATTTTTCCATTTCTCCTCATCGCATCTCATGTGAGTGCGTAAAAGCCCACGAAAATGGAGAAAACTATTTGGCAACGATGGTCACCTCTGGGCTATCGGCTTTTAATGGTTTGGAGGCGAATTTTCCAGACACTGAGGCGACGCCTGTATTTACCGTAAACGATAGGTACTACTCAAGGCTTGACCTAAATTTTAGAGCGAAGTGCACTTATGATAAAAAATGATGTGCTCGCCCAAAGGATCGTTTGGAGATCTCTTACATCGGTCAAAGTCAAATCTGGTTCTTACTTTCACGGATCCCATCATTTCCCATGGTGCATTCGCAATCGCATTGGATGGTATTTGCGGTGCGCTGTTAATTGGATCAGCCGAAAGCGATTGACGCACGCGACAAAGCAATACCATGTGCAGAGAGAAAGAGCGGCACGCCTCACGACAGATGGATTAATGAAAGATAACCTACTTAGATACGTATGTATATAGGGTTTAGCCTATATATTTTACAGTATTACATCAATGCCATTGCCGGCTCCAATGGCATATATTTTACGCCGGCTCCATGTTCCAGAAGTTGTGATCCTCAAGGAAGGCCCGCGGCAATGCAACTCCACATCCGACAATGTCGCTGCAGATTGGAACCGTCCATCCTGTGCATGCGTCATCGCAAACAAAAATAAAAGAGCATTTGTGACTTATCGTTTAATAATTGACAACGACTGTGATGTTGTATCCCTTTCTGTTCTCGGGCCTATCCAATTTGAGAGGCAGATCTGATTTATTTTCATTTTTCGAAAATCATCAAGCCATGCAAATGTAACATTTATTATCATTACCGATATGAAAAAATTTGTATGGAAGCAACAATCCTCCCACTGCAGTAAATTAGCAATTGTTCAGACGCAAAATGCATTATAATATGAATAGGTTTGTTTTCTAAATACAATTATCCATTACATAGATGAAAATATGTAGATTTATTAAAATGTGACATTTGATGTCTATCTATGAACTCCAACTCTATAGATGAATCAAGAAAGGCTTTGCATCAAATGGGCAGAAAAGTCCTCTGAGCTAAATACAACTTAGTCCACGTAAAAAATAAAAAGGTTATAAAAACTACTATTCACTTGAAGACCTCAAGGGCCTTCAGAAATGTGAATTATTTTTTTGAATTTTAGTAGAATGAGCTCCATCATGGTAAAGATTTATAAATTGCAATCATAAAACTTTGGATTAAATTGTAATTATAAAACTTTGATTTTGGATTAAATCGTAATTATAAAACTTTGGATTGGTTAATGTGATCTATATTAACTTTTAACTTTTATTTTTTCTTTCACGTAGTAATGTTTATGTATTTGTTGTGGAAAAAAACACTACACACGTGGAAACACCAAAGGATACTTGTGAAAAAAAACCACGGCAGTTTCAAGGGTACAACCTATTTTGATTACCGCTAAAAACATTGAGTGCCTTTGTATATAATGAAATTTGATATATTAATCTAGGTTCAAACAATACTAATAGAAAACAAAGCTTTGTGAGTTTAAGGCCGCACCTCCATTCAAGGGATAAATTTTGGATTCTTTTGTTGTCACATATCATTTAGAAACATGTTTTCTCTACTACCAATGTGTTGTTTTCTTTCTTTTGTCCTAAAAACATCTCTAAACATGTTGTCGTCACTAATTTTTTTGTTTTTGTATTTTGTCCTAACATCATTTCTATTGTTAAGTCCACTTGTTCTTCAACTTTTTGTATATCTATTTGCTTGCAAGTAAAAACGAGTTATTTGAAGCTTTAGTGTCAATTATATTCCAATTGGGTATGAAGATGTAAGTGTCAATTCTATTATAGTTAGATAAAAAGACAAACAAACATAAGGCATATGCAATCTAAAATGTTGAAGACTCATTTACCTTAATTTTTCATCTTAGAAAGTACAAAACTAAAGAAAGGGATCCTGAATAATTTTGGTATTTTAATGGTTGCTCACTTAGCAGAGTCGAAATAAAACATAGAAGCATTAAAGGCATATGATGAAGTAATAGTGCAAAAAAGGAAGTGCTAAAGGCTTGTGATATGATTCAAGAGGGGCATATATGAGGTTAAGCATATATGATATGACCCCAAGGGGACATATATGGGGAAAATGTATGTGTAAAGAAGTAAATATATATGTAATAGTGGTCAGATTAATGAAGGGACCTCATGTGCAATGAGTGAATAAGCATATAGAGAGGTAATGTAAATATTGTTGAGGAAATATATGAAATAATTAAATGAATGTTTTGTGATATTTGAAAAAGGATCTCCTATTCTATATGGATTTCTTGGATTACTTACAGTTTTGAGCCGCTGGATCTCTTTGGGGGTCCAAGTGCTTAGAATCACCAGGTTATATCTTGGATTTGTATCTACTAATATGAGAAACCAAATTGCTAGTACTATAGAGAACTCACACACATATATTTCATAGAAATCTAAAAATATATGCCCTCCTAACCATACCTCTTCACTTATTCTTGGAACAGGGTTCTATTCTCATGCAAACTTTCATTGTTTACCATCTAACCAGTAATGTATGTCTTCTTTATTTGGCCTCCACATTCCCTTAAATATCAAATCTAGGTTCCAGAAACATAACCATTCATTGACACTTAGAGGGAAGACCAAAGTTCTAGCAATAAAATACCAACAAAACCCCTAGATATCGACCCTTTCGGCGTCACTTGTTAAACATATGAAATATCACCCGAGGGATCCAAGGGGGGGATGCGGGAACTAGGTTTCTATAGGAAAGAAGGGTTAGGAGGAAATTCTACCATTCACAGTTTTACACATAAAAATTCATATCTATAATAGAACAACAATTATAATGTAAACATATTCAGATCTGTTAATAAAGAATAACATTTTTGACAACATCACTTTCAGTAAGCGCACAAAGAAAGAAGCATTCAATAATACACAAAGAGGATCTCTAAAAAATATTCATGACATTCTCATTTATCCATAATCGTACATCTATTGCACACTAAGCGATAGAAACCCCAAAAGAGTCAAAGGGTAAATTACGCCATTCAAGAACACCACACACACTCTCTCTTCTCTATCATTTCACACATTTACATACATACATATATTCTTCTCTATCTACTACTTATTTATAGCTTTTTTTAGGTGGGGAGGGGGGGGGGTGTCCCACAAACAAAACCAAACATATGTCTAATGGACTACAAGACTTACTACTTTCCATCTTTTGTGCTCTCTTGTCCCTTTGTTGCATGTGTGTGGTTCACATCCTTGCGTGTGATTTCCAAAAATTTTCCTTATTCAATCCTGCTCCAACAATATTAAGACCCAATAAAATATAACAATTTTTCCAATAACACATGTATGAGACTAGTTTTTGGATTAGTAAAAAACCCTAAGTTCCACAAGGTATAACTATGAATATGTTATGAATCAGATCATAAAATTTCTACTACATATGTTTTGCTATGTTCCCCAACTCTCCTTTGAATTCGTTGTCTGAAACATCCAAAAAATATATAGTGAAAATTCTAAGATAACTCATTTGGAAGATTCCAAGCCTAGGACCATATGTTGTGATGCCAAATGTTAGGAACCGAATAATTAAATTATCATAAGAGACAAGAGTACACGCCATCTACAATGATGTAAATATAGAGCACAACTCCAATATAGACAAGAGATATGAGTTATATCTTGCTTGTAGTTGATTTATGGGTATATAGTGTATTGGAAGGATATATTATTGAGTTTTCTATAAGTTGAACACGATCCTATTGTGATGCACAGAGGAAGTTCTTGAAAGTAACATGCAGACAATATATTAGCCAATTAGCTACATAGATTGAGATGCTATTGTACAATAAGTGTTGTATTATAATGGAATCTTAGTACTATTTTTTTAGTGCACACCGAGGAATTGAGGATTGAATAGAGAAGGGTCTAAGAGTATGGAAGGGAAGATGAAAGTGGAATGAATGAGCTAAGAAAGTAAAAAGGGGAAAGTACGACACACACAGAGGTCGAAATTCTGCAAAATGGAAATTTGTATAGGGTAGATAGGAAGAGGATTATGACTCACAGAGAAGAGTAGTGTAGTGATTTCAAATAAAGTGATTATTGTGCAAGATACCAAACTGAAGGGAAGTCGTATTAGGAAGAGAGGGATCATCATATTAGTCATAAAGAGGAAGGAATCTCTATTCAGATCCGAATCAATGTTGAACATATTATCCCTGGTGCATCTCCACCATTTGAGGTAAGAACTAATTTAGTATCCAAAGTAGTGATAGTTAGTAAAATAACAGCGGTAGTAGTAGTGAGAAGGGACAAGGTAGTGGAAATGGTCATACAAGTTCTACATAGCCGAGCACGACACTGATAAAGATGGCATATCCAACACTAGGGATGCCTATATTCTATGGAAATGGAAATGAAGATCCAAAGAAACATTTATTTCTTTGTAATAATAACCGGGAAGTGAAGCAAGTCCAAGATGAAGATGAAAATATAGCACAGTTGGGTACTACATTATGAGATCGTGCATTACATTGGTATATGAAGTATCACAATTATATACAATAGGGACATGATAGAACCCTTGGGCCTATATTTGATGCATTTAAAACATAATTATGGAAGTGTATGCCTGAGTCGCAGTGCAATAAAGAACTCAAGAAAATGAAATATATGCCCAATAAAGTTGTATATAACTTTGATTAAAGATTCAAGGGGTTTTTAGATCATATTGTCTTTTAAGTACATTCAAAACAACATAAAAAAATGGTTTATGTGGTATTTCTACCACACATCTACCAACGGTTAGTACAACAGGAACTCGTGACATAGACTGATGCATTAGAACTAGCAATGAAATTGGAGGCCTCTCCTACATTGGATACTAGTTCAGGTATGACTCAAGTTCAATCATAATAACAAGCATTGGAATTACAATGGCAAGAGATTACAAAAGGGAAAGAGAAGTGCAAATGGGTATGGTGTGCTACTTGTCATACAAAATGTCATCATAGAGGATAATTGTAACACCCCGGTTTTGACCCCATGGTATTAAATTGCATGTGATGTAAATATTGTATTAAATTGTGTTGTGGAGCTCAACGCTCTTAAGAACCTGTGTCAACCCCCCTCTTTATTTTGTTGGTATATTTTTTCGGACGCATATGATTTGTAAGTCATCCCATTAGTATGATGTATTATCCCACATTCATGGGGAGTAAGTAATAGTTTTTAAGTCGTCTAGTTAATAGGTTGCATTATCCCACATTCATGTGGAGTAATATTTGTTTAGATTAGACTTAGTATATAAGTATGTGTTGAGGCTAATGAAAGCATCCAAGAGTTATTTTGTATTGAGCTTGCTCAAAGGAGGATTCCCCCTCAAAGTGGCCTATGATCAATAAAATCTCTTTTATGCTCTAATATTTCTGTTATATCATGCATTCTCATTATTATTGTAGGAGGTTCCCCACATCTAGTATCAGAGCACTTTCTTGGGCTCGTTGGGTGGCATTTCAAAAAAAAAAAAAAATTTGCCATGCTTCCTGGCTCTGTGCGCCTTACAGTTGTTCTTCTTCTTGCAGCAATATTATTCATCTGGATCAAGGATTAAACCCTGTCCACTTAACTGTGGGAAGCACTTGGGCATAGCCCTAAAATTCATTGTGAGGAGTACCACAGGAACCACGAAGCAGCTAGCCATTGAGAGGACCCGCCAAGCGAAAAGGGCAATGACCCCTACCAGATTGACTAGATTCCCATCCATGAGGAAAACCAAAGAGCTGTCATTTTTGGCCAAGCGGTTGGCATTTTTACCTACGCCGTGAAGTGAGGGGTATTGCCCCAATACTCAAGCCTAAGATAGCCTTGGTGGTCGACTGACTACCTTTGAACCAATAGGAAGCCGAATATACCTGGGGTCCATCTCTATTTACAGTTGATAACGTGCAGAATTTTAGAATTGTCACAGATCATTTACTCCATTTCTTATTGATAAAACGTAGCTTCTAGCATCGCCACAGATCAGTTCTTTAGATAAAAAAAATGAAGTATAAATTTTTGTTTTTCCACCATATCTTCCTTGATTTAGCTCTGTTTTCCTTGAAATTTCATTGTCACCCCTGTGATACCATTCTGCATATTCGTTCATTGAGGCCCTTATCCCCAATTTCACTTCCTTAAGGCCGAAATTCCACATTTGTCAATTTTTAGAATTTGTCATAACTTATCTGATTCTCACCCAATCGCCTTCAATTTTTTCCACGGTGTTCATTTTCAATTTCTGCTTCATTGTCCCTCTCTGCCAAATTTTCCAATTCCTTAATCCCACCTCTGAAATTCCCATTTTCTGCTTCTTGTCCCTAAAAAAGTGTCCAAAACCCCGTAAAACCCCAATTACCCCCCTAAATTTTTCCCAAATAAAAAATCTCCTTTTCTAAAACCCTCTCCATTTTTGTTTTTCTACCCATTTCCTGACAAAAAAAAAAACTGCTTATGGTTGTCACCTACGCCAGAGCAAATAAACAAATGGAAGAAGAACTTGCCACCATCAAGTCTAAACTTGAGGATCTAGATAAAAAAATTCTCGGCCTCCAAGTTCATCATTCACCCATGAACAACCATCACCAGCCTAAGTCTTCTGCAGACACTGGGTTCTCATCGTTTAGCAACTTCTGTGGGTTGAAGCTAGATTTTGCTCACTTGAATGGTGATGATTCGACTGGATGGATTTATAAGGCAGAACAATATTTCAGTTTGCATAACACTTTTGATGTCAATAAAGTCCCCCTTGCATCCTTTCATTTGGAACATGAAGCACTTCAATGATTCCGTTGGTACATCAAGGCTCATGCCGAGCCAAACTGGACAGATTTTTCCTAACTCCTCTTGTAGCAATTTGGTCCTAGTGCTTTTGATGACTTCACGAGAGCACTCACCAAACTTCGCCAAACTGGCACTATGTGGGAGTATCAGACAGAATTTGAAAAGATTGCCAGTCACACAGAGGGATTTCCTGATGCATTCTACCTCAGTTGTTTTATCAGTGGTTTGAGGGATGCAATACACTCTGAGGTTAAAATGTTCTACCCCAACACAATGATGGAATCCATCGGGTTGGATAAGCTAGCAGAGGACAAGATTCGAGCTCAACAACGCTCCAAATCCACTCTTGTTCCATTCAGACCTACGGTTCCTCAAAGAACCCAAAATCCGCCAACCCCTAGAACCAATCCTATCAAGCATTTGTCTGAAGCAGAGATGTGAGAACATCAGGAAAAAGGGCTTTGTTATAATTGTGATGAGAAATTCACCCGGAAACATAGATGTGTTGAGCAAAAGCTATATCTCTTGGATGTGGATTCTCCACCCACACTTGAAAATTTTTATGATGCTCAGGATCCCATAGATGATGATGGTGACATTCAACAACTTCCTTCTCCAGAGGACCAACCAGAGATATCTCTCCATGCCTTAGCCGGAGTCACCACCCCACAAACCATGCGGGTCAGAGGGTTCTTCAAAAAACTCCCTCTTACAATACTCATTGATTTTGGTAGCACTCGCAACTTCATTGACCCGAGGGCTCACCAAACAAGCTGATTTTTTCATCCGTCCTTGCTCCAGCTTTGAAGTCATGATTGCCAATGAGGGCACCTTACCTTGCAAAGGGAAGTGTCGTAATGTGCGCATCTCCATGGGGGATTATAACTTGCACTCTGACATGTTTTCCTTGCCCTTAGGCGGATGTGATGTGGTTTTGGGTGCTCAATGGTTACACACACTTGGATCCATTTTATGGGATTTTGCTGAACTTTGGATGCAGTTTTCAATCAATGGTACCAAACACACATTGCGGGGCTTACAACTAGGGTCTCTCAGCCTCATCAGTTCGCATCGCATGGAAAATATTCTTAAGAAAAGTTCACATGGTGTCATCACTCAACTCCATTTCATTCATATTTTTTGTCTTAACTGGGTAGACCTGGGTTTACTTTATTGTACGAACAAAACCCCTAGCTCACTGGCCCTTTTGGCAACAGACCGCAGAAACGGCCTGAAGTCTCAATCGAAGTGATCCTAGATGGGCTGGCTGAAGAATCAGGCTTCCTCAACCAGGTTATGTAGCATCCTAGGTCCTCTTGGCTCTAATTAACCAACTAAATCTATCAGCAAGGGTTGTTTCTCTCTCTAGCTGACTCTGCTATGGGACTGACTCTTATCGCATCACAGCCTCTAGGAAAATGCACAAAACTTCTCCCCTACTCAACTCTTAACCTACGATATCTCACACCGCAGCTCCCCCGACAGTGCGATATCGCCTTTCTACGCTGTGATATTTCCTACAGTAAGACTCAATATGCTCATCAACTCTCAAGGTCTAGAGGCTTCCTCCCTGGGTATAATAGCTTAGTTAACCTTCATATGGGTGTTAAACAACTTCACTTAAGTTCCTACAGCTTAACACGCTTAACATCAATTACCCTCAACTTGCTGAACTAAATATACAGAAGTCACTTAACACTGTCGTGAATCAAGCACTGATAAACTCATATACAGAATACTTGACACATTCAACTCACATTTAACCTTCTATGTTATTGTAAACTAAAGGATAGCATACATACATTCATTAACTGATAAGCAAAGTTCATGTAATGGATAATAGACAGCAAATAAGTAGAGCACAATCACATGAAACAGTCGCACAACACACGGATGTTACGTGGTTCACTTCCGGGGGGGAAGCTACGTCCACATGAACTGTGTTTGTATTATATCTTGAGAGAGTAAACACAGTTCCACTGCAACCTCTTATGCAACATGAGATCTTCTGGGAAACTCCACGCACACAGCTGGGAGCCCTTCTCTTAGATCTCTTCTCTTCCTATAATGCTTTCTTCTTACAATATACCCTTCCTCTCTCTCTTAATCCCTGCAGATTGTTACATTCATGCTCAAGGAGCTTGCCACTAGTTACAGTAAGATAACTACAGAATTAATGATAGAACCAGAGCTCGACTCTTCCTCAATGTCTCACAAGACTGACGACAACTAGTAACAACCAAAAAAACCCAACCCTTCATAATACAAAATGCATGCTTAAATAGGTGGCCCGAAGGTCTCACCATGATACAAAACTGTGGGCCTATCCCAACAGTAACCCAAAACCCTAACTGTGACAGTCAGCCTATCTGTACTTTGAACCGCCGCTTACCTGTCACACCGCAGCTTCCTATAGTCTTCCACGATTTTCGGCGCTAATCGTAGGTATGGGTGTCACTTCCTTGGTCGCTCCCCTTCTGTCCTTTGTCTTTAATACCTTGTCCGATTGCTCCTTTTACATTTATGAGGGTAGCTGATCCCTCCTGTCATTGTCGCTGCCTTAAATGCAGTGGTTGAGATCTCTTCTCAGCCGCTTCAGGCACTATTTCCTTTGACTTCCTTGTTTCAAACGCCATGATTTTCGGCCTGCGATCCGCAGCGGGAAATGCGCTATGGCATCGTACCTTTATCGCATCTCTTATATCGCTAGCTTATCGGCATCGCCAAAACTGTCTTTCCTCCAAAAATTGTCCAACTTCTACCAAAATTAGCATATTTTCCTATAGCTGCAAGGCCTTGCTCCAACAGTCCCCTAACACATACTTGTGGCTCGTCCCTAAGCCACTAACAGCTGGTTTCTTTTTTTGTAGCGTCTCCTTGGCTTCCTGTGAAGTCCTTGCGAATCTCTCCTTGAGTCCTGTGACATCTTTGTCCATAGCTTTGACACAGTCTTGTGCCGCTTCAAGCATAACTTGACTAATCATGGGGTCTTCTGTGCTATCAATTTCACTCTTGCTTGCAGTGAACTCCTTGACCTTCTTCTCAACCACATCGACTAGCTCTGCGATTTGTTCCTGATACGGTTGAAGCATATTATTGAATTGTATCTCTTTTTCTCGCAACCTCTGTGCTTCCTATTGCAAATGATTCATCTCCGTCATCTTCTCCATCTTTGCAAGAACTCCTAAGCTCTTAACTTCTTCCTTTATTGCTGTTGTTGCATTCTCTATGTTCTGGATGCTCTGCTACAACTCCAGTCTATCTAGGAGCTCTTCTAGCTCCGACCATGTCTTCGTTGCATCAGCTAGCAATGACTCTGCATCATCTATGCGAGACTTCATCTGTGTCAAAGTGATTCTAAAGGCCTGTGCCCTTGCTTCCTTATCTACCTCAGGTGTGCCTAGTGCTCGAGCCTCAGGATCAGTAATCTACACCTTGTGGTCTTCCTCCATCTTGACCATTGTTTCTTCTAGATCCTTTGCTCTATCTGCGATTCTTCTTACTTTCTGCGCTAGAGGCAAGGCAAACTCTATGTTACATTGGGGTAACTCCAATGCGATGTTCTGCAGGACCTGACTTAGATCCTGTTCTCTTTATTCATATAGTCTTAACTCCTCTGCCTTTGTCTGAAAGCCTGCGGTGACCTCTGCATTCTATTTTATCAGCTGAGTGTTCTACTTATAAGTCGCAAGCTCTCTATCCCTGAGCTCTGTGGCTATCTGCTGGTAGAAGTCCTGATGTGGCGTCTTCTAATGCCTTCTTCCACTCTTCATCAAAGTCTTTGATGACATCTTTTACATCCTGCACTGTCATCCTGAACAATCCAATAACCCAGTCATCCTTTCTAAACCCTTTTGGCCTCAGATAGATTGTATGCTTGTCCGCAATGAAATCAAGCCGATTGTGATACATGTCAACAACCTCTGTGTTGATCCGCAGTGTCTCCTGGATGACTTGCTTCAACAGCTTATAGTATTCATAGAATACTATCATATTGATATTTTTCTTGGCTGGACTGTTGCTTTCCCATAAGTTTGCATAATGTGCACCTCTGCACTCTCCGCCTCGTAGCTGTAGAAACTGTGTATGGGGCGGCTCTCTCCACCCGATGAATGCACATAATATAAGCAACCACAAGAAGTGGAAGGGTTGGTTTGGCTTGTCCTGTGCTGCCAAACAATATGCAAGAAAAATATTTAATAAAAACAAACACCAATTAAATTGTTCACCTTCTGCGACCTGCACGACAAGGTGAATTACTACTCCTGTGACTTCTTTCGGGTGAACTTTGGTTAACAGTCTACCTACAAGAACACTGGCTGTACATCTGAGTGAATCATCTGTTAAGGCTGTGAGTTCATAAGCTTGACCTCCTCTCTGTAAGTTATACTTGTTAACTAGAAGCACTGGTAGCTTAGTATCCTTGCTCTTCCCTGATATATGTGTCTGAGGATCCTTACCCCTTTTGGACAGCCCGGTGATGTGGTGTATGAAATCGACATTCAGATCAACCCTCTTACCCAGCCAGAGGTAACCTCAATGTACACAGGAAAGTAGCACACGCACCACGACATTAACCTCTGCACCTCATCCAAAATTTGGTATTTTCAACAAATTGAGCAAGCCTGACTGCGCAAGAATTTGGACATGTTCCATAGGAACAAACTCATCTGCACCAGTCCTCGGGTTCCTCTGAACCATAAGATACTAATCCGACTGAAACTGAGGATATGTCTTACTATCTCCAAGGTTATAGTCTGTAAATTTGAGAGCAAGGACATATCCTAACAGTTCTCCATCTTCCTTTACGCGAGCATCAATCAGCGGTAGCAGAATAGGTTACCTCTGGTGCGTCCTTGACTTGTGGAAAAATGTATACTATTGCCATATGAACTTCTTCTTCCTACTCTGAGCTAGACTCTTCTACTATCTGAGCTTGATTCTTCGTCCTTAGCATCTTCCTGACCTATGTTGCACCTAATTTCACAATCCTGGGCGGCGTCGTCATAGCAGACTCAAGGCCACCTTGCTTGAATCGTTGCACGATGTCTTCTAAAGGCTCCGTCTCAAACATAAACCGTCCGTTGTAATGCTCTGGACTTGCAATGGCTGCGAAAATGGGAAAACCAGCACTCTGTAACTGGAGTATCTCTGCACAGGGAAAACTCTACAAATTACTCTGTAACTCTCAGAAATCGCAAAAGTAACCCTTCTGTTTGAATGATCTTGGTATTTGTAATGAAGGCAGTAATATTTGAAGCAACGGTCGCTTAGGCTGGACCCGTTGGAGGCATTTATTGCATAGACAAGACAACACCCTACGCCCCTCTCCTCATTAATTGCTGAAAACCGGTTCAAAATTTCTCTCAAAAATTGTGTGCAAGTGGCGATCTCGACCAAGATTTACCAAATATAGGAAAACATATACCTGTCATATCTACATTAATTGCTTGTCAGAAGGCGAAGTGACTGGTCCTCTTTCCCTTTCAAAATTGTCTTTGCAGCACGAGGAACATCACCTCACTACGATGTCACACCGCATCATTCTGGACCAAAAAGTTGGCATGAAATCCACAACATTCAAAAACTCTGTAATCGTCCTATGTCTTGCGCAAAATAAACTTTCCTCCTGCGATTCATCCTACTTAGAAATTTTTCAGCTGGTGTAGACTAGTTATGGGTGCGATGCCTCCTTTCAACTACACTGGACATCTGCACCACTTAGTTCTTCTGAGTTAGGGTTGGGAGGTGGAGTGGCTATCACTATAAAGCTTAATCCTACTGCCATTAATCAAAGTAGGAACAAGTTCCCCATTAAGTTTACTGAGCTGAACGACACCTCCTTATGTGACTTTCTGTTGGAATGACTTGGGAAGACCTGGGTTTACTGTAGTGTACCAACAAAACTCCTAGTTCACTGGCCCTTTTGGAAACAAACTGCAGAATGGCTTGAAGTCTCACCAGAAGTGATCTTGGATGGGGTGGCTGAAGAATCAGGTTTCCTCAACCAAGTTCTGTAGCATCCTAGTGCCTCGTGATTTTTCTTAGCCAGTGGGCTCTCTTTGTAAGGGCTATATCTCTCTTCCTAGATGGCTCTGGTATGGAGATGACTCTTATCGCATCGGAGCCTCTAGGACGATGTGCAAACTTTCCCTTCTCCTCAACTCTTTAACTGCGATATCTCACACCGTAGCTCCTCCGATAGTGCGATATCCTCTTTCTATAATGTGATATTTTCTACAGTAAAACTCAATGTGACTCTTAAGGTCCAAACGCTTTCTCTCTGTGTAAAATAGCTCAGTTAACCTTCAACAGGGTGTTAAACAACCTTACTTAATCTTCTACAGTTCAACACACTTGACATCAACTATACTCAACTTACTAGACTAATTATGCAGAAGTCGCTTAATACAGTAGCTGTTAACTAGTATGAATCAAGCACTGGTAAACTCATACACAGAATACTCCATACATTCAACTCATGATTAACCTTCTAGGTTACTGTAAACTAAAGGATATGATACATACATTCATTGACTGATAATCAAAGTTCATGTAACAGATAACAGATAGTAAGTAAGTTAGAGCACAATCACATGAAACAGTCGCACAACACACAGGTTTTTACGTGGTTCACTTCCAAGGAGGAAGCTATGTCCACAAGAACTGGTTTTTATATTATATATAGAGAGAGTAAACACAGTTCCACTGCAACCTATTATGCAGCTTGAGATCTTCTGGGAAACTCCACACACACAGCCGAGAGCCCTTCTCTCTTAGATCTCTTCTCTTCTTATATTGCCTTCTTCTTACAATATACTCTTCCTCTCTCTCTCTCTCTCTCTCAATCCCTACGTATTGTTACATTCATGCTCAAGGAATGAGCTACTAGTTACAGTAAGATAACTACAGACTGAATAACAGAACCAGAGCTCGACTCTTTCTCAGAGACACCTAGCTAGCTTAATTGTCTAACTATCTGAATGTTTGGCTAGCTAACTCAGTGTCTAACCTTTTACAATACAAAATACATGCTTAAATAGGTGGCCCGAAGGTCTCACCATGATACAACACTGTGAGCCTATCCCAACAGTAACCCAAAAACCCTAACTGTGAAAGTCGGCCTATCTATACTTTGAACGGCCGCTTTCCGTCACACCACAACTTTCTGCAGTCTTTCGCGATTTCGACGCTGAACGTGGGTATGGGTGTCGCTTCCTCGGTCGCTCCCCTTCTGTCCTTTGTCTTCAATACCTTGGCTCGTTGCTCCTTTTCCATTTATGAGGGTAGCTGAGCCCTCCTGTCATCGTCGCTACCTTAAGTGCAGTGGTTGAGATCTCTCTTCTCGGTCGCTGCCTTAAGTGCAGTGGTTGAGCTCTCTCTTCTCGGCCGCTTCCTTAAGTGCAGTGGTTGAGCTCTCTCTTCTCGGCCGCTTTAGGTACCATTTCTTTTGACTTTCTTGTTTTGATATATCATCTTTTCCTGTAGCTACGGGGCCCTGCTCCAACAGTCCCCTAACACTCACTTGTGGCTCGTCCCCGAGCCACTAACAATTGGCTTCTCTTGCTGTAGCTTCTCTTTGGCTTCCTGCGAAGTCCTTGAAAATTTCTCTCTGAGTCCTGTGACATCTTGGTCCATAGCTTCGACATAGTAATGTGCCACTTCAAGCATAGCTTGAATAATGATGGAGTGTTCTGTGTCATCAATTTCACTTTTGCTTGCAGTGAACTCCTTAACCTTCTGCTCAACCGTATCGACCAGCTCTGCGATTTGTTCCTGATATGGTTGAAGCATATTATTAAACTGTATCTCTTTTCCTCGCAACCATTGCGCTTCCTGTTGCAAGTGGTTCATCTCTGTCGTCTTCTTCATCTTTGCAAGAGCTCCTAAGCTATTGACTTCTTCCTTCATTTCTGTTGTTGCATTCTCTATCTGCTGGATGCTCTGCTACAATTCTAGTCTATCTGGGAGCTCATCTAGCTCCGACCATGTCTTCGTCACATCAGCTAGTAATAATGATGCATCATCTATGTGACACTTCATCTGTGTTGAAGTGAGTCTAAAGGCCCCTTGCCCTTGCTTCCTTGTCTACATCAGGTGTTCCTGGTGGTCGAGCCTCAAGCTCAGCAATCCGTGCCTTTTGGTCTTCCTCCATCTTGACCACTGTCTCTTCCAGAGCCTTTGCTCTATCTGCAATTATTCTAACTTTCTGTGTTAAAGGCAAGGCAAATTCTATGTTACACTAGGGTAACTCTAGTGCGATGTTCTTTAGGACCTAACTTAGGTCCTGTTCTCTTTCTTCATGTTGTCTTAACTCCTTCACCTTTATCCGATAGTTTGCGGTGAGCTCTGCATTCTGTTGTCTCAGCTGAGTGTTTTGCTTATAAGTTGCAAGCTCTCTATCCTTGAGCTCTATGGCTATCTGCTGCTGGATCATTTGTAATTGATCAACAAGGAATTGTGCTATATTAACCTTGATAGGTTGTCTAACCTGTATCTGCACATTGATCATCGAAGCAGGGAATCAGATGCTCCCTGACGGTATCGGCACTGTATTGATGTGATCCTTTTCAAAGACTTCCTCACGGGAAATCGATTGTCTTGAGCTTTCTCCAGCTGTCACCTTAACTGGCTGAGTCTACATCCTAGCACTCTTCTTAGTTAGTGCTTTCAATTCCAAAAGTTACTTGTCTATCGTGCTCTGTAGCTTGTCCTGTGATATATGCATCGCCTGAAATGAGTCCCGCATCGCATCCTGCAATCTCGCTGCGATGAGTTCATAGTCATCCTCTTTTAGTGCAGTCTCTATAGTTGGCTTTGAGGCTTTGGATTGTTTCCTCTTTTGTGCCTCTTGTGGCACTTCTACCACCTCTTTCCACTTTTTTGTCGATTGTGGCACTTCTGCTGTATCTTTCTTCTTGGATCCCACTTTGTCTTTTCCTTTATCCGCTGGGTCTGTCTGTGCGGTACCTGGTGGTATTGTTGTGGCATCTTCTAATGCCTTCTTCCATTCTTCATCAAAGTCTTTGATGACATATTCTACATCCTGCGCCATCATCTTGAACCAAAATGCTGGCGTGAAACTCTGCAACATTCAAAAACTTGCGCAAAATAAACTTTGCTGCTGCGATTCCTCATACTTGGATTTATTTATTTATTTTTTTACGTGTAGACTACTTATAGGTGCGATGCCTCCTTTCAACTACACTGGACATCTGTACTACTATAAACTGTCTGAGTTAGGGCTAGGAGGTGGAGTGGCTATCACTATAAATCTTAATCCCACTGCCATTAATCAAAGTAGGAAGAAGCTCCCCGTTCAGTTTGCTGAGTTGAATGGCACCTCCTTCTGTAATTTGTTGAATCTGATATGGCCCTAACCAATGCATCTTCAACTTCCCTGGAAACTTAATAAACTTGCTGTCATAAAGGAGCACGAGGTCTCCTGTCTGAAAAATCTTGCTCTTAATGTGCCTGTCATGCCAATATTTTTCTCGTGCCTTCTGCACTTTTTGATGAAATCCTGCGATGAATCTGTCTTCTTCTAAGGCAATCAACTGCGCTAATATTTCATTCATCGTATCTGTATCAGCCATCTCGGTGATCTGAGCAATTCTAAAACTAGGAATAATATATTCCATAGGCATAACAGTCTCTTGTCCATACACCAAACTGAAAGGTGTGTGTCCTGTAAGTTTCTTGCATGTAGTCCTATAAGCCCATAACACAGCATTAACCCTGAGGTCCCAATCGTCTCTTTGGCTATTACAGATATTAGTAAGAGCATTTTCTAGAATCTTGTTAAAAGCCTCCACCATACCATTAGCTTGTGGGTGGTAGGGAGTGCTCTTATGGTGCTGTATCTAAAATTCCTCCGTCAAGGCCTGAATAGTGCGATTCAGAAAGTGTGTGCCTTGATCACTCATCAAAATTGCTGGACATCCAAATCTACTTATGATGTTTTCAAAAGTGAACTGTGTAGCTGTAGCAGCATCACAATTCTTTACTGCTTTGGCCTCTGCCCACCTAGTGAGGTATTCTGTTCCTCTGATGATGTATCTCACACCGGTTCATTTCCCTGGTGGGTTGATAGGACCCACGAAATCTATAGCCCATTTGTCAAATGTGCATAGCATAATCTATGGTCACAGCGGCATTTCATCTCTCCGTGAAGGTTTTCCTACCCTCTCACAGATATCGCAGCATCTGCAAAACTCCTTAGTGTCTTTATGTAAAGTAGGCCACCATAATCCTGCAGCTAGAATTTTCTGGGCAGTCGGCTTTCCTGCGAAATGACCTCCCGCGATACCTGAATGTGCTTCCCTGATAATGGCCTCTTTCTCATGTCGCATAACGCATCTACGCAGGACTTCATCTGGACCTAGCTTATATAAATTTCCTGCAATTAAAGTGAAATCTGCTTCTTTAACAACTAATTGTTTCTTTTGCTACTTAGTAAAGTCAACTGGTTCCCACCCGGTAGTGAGAAAGTGAATAATATCTGCGTAATACTCATCTATGATCTGGATAGAAAACAATTGCGCATCTGGCAAATTATCCTCTAAATTACTTGGTTCTTCTCTTGAATCTATCCGCGAGAGATGATCAGGTTCGGAATTCAATCTTCTTGGTTTTACAATAATATCAAAATCATACTCCTGAAATAGGAGTAACCATATGCAGGTCCTTCCTCCTAACACTGGATTATTGACCAAGTATTTTAAAGCAGAATGGTCAGTGAACATCTTGAATGGGGCACCCAACAGGTAGTGCCTGAACTTCTGTAGAGCATACACCATAGCTAATCCTTCTTTTTCTGTAGTGGTGTAGTTCTTTTATGCGGTAGATAACTTTTTGGTTGAGTACGCAATAGGGTGATCGATACCCCCTTCTCCTGGCTGTGTTAAGACAATCCCCAGTGCAATGCAAGATGCATCCACATGTACATGAAATGGCTTGGTCCAATCTGGAAATACTAAGATGGGTGCTGTAACCATCTTCTCTTTAAGAGTGTCTAAACTTTGCTGGCATTCCTCATTCCATAGGAATTTCACATCTTTCTTTAATAGCTTTTCCATAGGTGCTGTGATCTTTGCATAACCCTTGATGGATTTTCTATAGTACCTAGTATGAACGAGAACTGTCCTCAATTGCTTGACTGAGTTGGGTGCTGGAAGGTTTACAATGATGACAATATTTGCAGGATCTACCATCAAGCCTTGTCTGCAAACAATATGACCCAACAAAATACCAAATGGCGCACATAATATACATTTCTTCAAGTTAAGAGAAATCTGATATTGCCTACATTTCTCTAACATGAGCCTTAAATCTCCTATATGGTCTTTGATTAATCCAAATACAGTACAATCATCAAAATAGACTTCTAAGAATTTATGGATGTAGTCCTTAAATACAACAACTACTACTCTAGAAAAAATAGCTGGTGCATTTTTAAGACCAAAGGGCACTACCGTATACTGGAATGAGCCCCATTCTTTTGCAAAGGTGGTCTTATGTCGATCCTCTAGATGGATTCTGATCTGGTGATAGCCTGAAAATCCATTAGTGAAGGAGTAGACCTCATGTCTCCCACATTGTCTAAAACTTCATCAGTAAAAGGTGTCGGAAATGGGTCATGAAGCGATGCGTCATTGAGTTTGCGCAAATCGACACAAATCCTGATTTGTCCTTTGGTTTTCTTTTCCTGCATGACCATGGGACTAACCCATTCGCTCTCTTCAACTGGCTCAATGATTCCTGCTGCTGGCATCTTATCAATCTCATCTTTAACTTTTTATTTATAACGCGAATTTAATATGTATGGACGCTGCTTAACTGGCCTAGCATCCTCCTTCAATGGTATCCTCATGACTCCCAAATCTCCTACTATTCCCTTCATCTCTATGAACTTAGTGGGAAATAAGTCCTGATAGTCATGTAGCAAATCTACGATGTGGACTACCGTTTCATCATCCCAATAGTCTCCAATAGAGGAAAACATTGGTTCTGCTTCTGTGCCAATATTGATCTTTTTAATCTTGATAGGCTCTGTGATAGCTGGAATCTCTAGCTTCAGTCCCTCAACTTCGTGAGTCCCTTTTGAATCTAGAATGTTGATGCTGTGAGGATCCTCATCCTCATCCTCTCGCTCTTCTGTGAATTTGTAACACTCTAGTGCATCTTCTAACTGGATGGCCCAATCGGGCTGAGCGCACACTAATAGGGTACAGTCATCAAATATCTTATCTTTCATAATGTCTAGAGCCTGATCAATACTTGGATACTCAGATTCAAAAGTGAAAGTGAGTTCAAAGCTATCTATCATAACTGGCCATGTAATGGTTCCTCTGCGCAACTCTGTCTCAGTGTACTAGTTCCTTGGTATTGTGTCTAAAGTGTGAATGAATAGGTGAACCCATTCATCCTCTGGAATGTCTGACCAATTCTGCTCACAAGTCTTAATATGTGACCTGGGGTCACTTTCTCCTGTATATTTCTACTGGAACCACTCCTTGTCATTAGAGAATGTGATCGCCATCAATCTCTTAAAATCATCCCATGATGCGATATGTCCTTTATGTGCATGCCACCATCTTGCAGGTGTGGCTCTTACTGCAAGGTCGATAACTGCCATCCTCTACTCGTGAGGGATTTCCTGCTCAAACTACTCTAAAAATTCATTGACATCTGCTAAGCCATCAAATGACAGAATATCCCTAATCTCCGTTCCAATCCATCGCAGTGACTTAGTCATAAACGCACATCTGCGAGCTGAGACTTCATGAAGTCTATTCTGCTAATTTTCTAAACCAACCTCGGAATCCGATGCGCATGAGCTGTCGCATCGCCAGCTAATATTTCCTTCTGCGGTGGGATTGATGTAATCACTCTAGTTAGCAGTCATCTGATAGAGGCTCTCCATATTATGCACCTCTTCCTCTGCTCTGGTAGGTTCAATGTATCTAGGACCCTATAAAGGATCCAACGGTGCGATGACCCGAATTTGGTTATCCTCAAAGGTCATTTGTCTTTTCTTCAAATCGATAACAGCCATGTTATCGATTTCCCAATCAATACCTAATAAAGCAGGATACGGTCTGCTATCGCCAATAATTTCTGACTTCAAAATCTGCAAAGTTGTGAACTTCGTCAATATCAACTGGTACTTGTGGTAATCGACCCAGTGGCGATACCCTCTGCTGATTGGCTAATCATAGATGGATAGGTGATCTGGATAACTTAGGGCTACCCATCTGTTCCTATTGGAGTAGGGTCCCGCAGCTACCGAAGAAGCTGCCATTTTGGCAAATAGACAGTTTTACGGAGATATAAGAGATGAGGTAAAGCTATGATGCCGTAACATGTTTCTAGCTGCAGATCAGATCTAGAAACTGTGACTATTGAGACAGAGAACTCAAAGAAGACGACAGTACCTCAGCGGTCGAGAGGAGAGAGCTCACCCATTGCATTCAAGGCAGCGGCCGAGAAGAGAGAGCTCACCCACTGCATTCAAGGCAGTGGCGGAAGACAGGAGGGCTCAGCTACCCTCATAAAGGAAAAAGGGGCAACGAGGCCAAGTAATTGAAGACGAAGGACAGAAAGGGAAGCGACGCCCAGTACCCATGGTCACCGCCGGGAAGCATGGAAGACTGCAGAGAGCAGTGGTGTGACGGAAAGTGGCTACTCCAAGTACACATACGTCGACTGTCACTAGTTAGGGTTTTTGGGTTACTGTTGGGAAAGGCCCACAGTGTTGTAATGGCGAGACCTTCGGGCCGCCTATAAAGGGATGTATTTTGTATTGTAAAAGGTTAGACAGTAGATAGTTAACCAGTTACCCATTGGGTCTTTAGCTAGTCAGACAATTAGAGAGTCAGTTGATCTGTTAGCTCATAGACGCTCATGCGCTAGTTCTGTATTCAGTGTGTAGTATCTTACTATAACCAGTAGCTGGCTCGTAGAAGCATGTATGTAACAATCCGCAGGGATTGACAGAGAGAGAGAGAGAGAGAGAGAGAGAGAGAGAGAGAGAGAGAGAGAGAATATTGTAAGAAGGCAATATAGAGAAAGAGAATAGATCTAGGAGAGAAGGGCTCCCGGCAGTGAGTACGGAGTTACCCAGAAGATCTCTAGCTGCACACAGGTTGCATCAGAACTGTGTACTCTCTCAAGATATAATAAACACAGTTCTGTGGACGTAGCTTCTACCCTGGAAGTGAACCACGTAAAACCAGTGTGTTATGTGATTATTTCATGTGATTGTGCTTTACTTAGTTGATATCTATTATCTGTTACATGAATGTGTATATCAGTTAGTAAATGTCTATATGTCCTCATTGAGTTATAGCATTATTGAAGGTTAAGGTGGATTTACATGTATCAAGTATCTGCATATGAGTTTATCAGTGCTTGTTTCACATAGTAATAAGTCATTCTGTTAGAGTGTTTCCAGTATACTTAATCGAACAGTTAAGTATAGTTGAGGAAGATTGTGTTGAACTGTGGAAGTTCACGTCAGAGTGTTTAATATCTTGTTGAAAGTTAGCCAATTCATTCCACCCAGTGCGATAGCCTTTGGACCGTGAGGGTCACAGTGGGCCGTACTATAATAGATATCGCGTTGACAGTAGGCGATATCGCACCGACAGAGGAGCTGTGGTGTGAGATAGCGCAGATCGCGGGTTAAGAGGAAGAGAGAGTTGCGCATCGCCAGAGTCACTGCGATGCGATAGGAGTCCTTCCCCTGTCAGAACCCGCGAGTAAGAGAGACTGTGCATTGCAGAGAGAGACCTCGCTGGCTAAGAAGAGCTGCGAGACCCCAGGATGCTACAGAACCTGGTCGAAGACACTTGAGTCTTTGGCCAACCCATTAGAATCACTTTGGGTGAGACTTCAGGCCGCTCCGCGGTCTGTCGCCCAAAGGACCAGTGAGCTAGGGGTGTTGTTGGTAAATTACAGTAAACCTGGGTCTACCCATATAGCCAAAAAATGGTTTCGTTGCCGGCTGTTGTACCCCTACCCAACAGCCTGAAAAAAAATACAAATTTTATCAAAGAAAATAAAATTTTGTTTGATGAAATATTTGAAGTCCTCATTTCAAATTTATAGAATTGGGAGCTACTGAAAAGATGAAATTCCATGAGCTACTGAAATGGTGAAATTCAAATTGTTTTTTTTATAACCTTGTTAACTATTGCTAATTGACAAAATTACTATGTTAAATCATTGTTTTGAATGCATTTGTATGCTTTCCACCATAGTCTCACCATAATCCTTGTTTGAGCATTCAGCAATTGGTATGTTTATTTATGTTTTGCAAATTGGACAAGGTCGTGGAATATGAAAAGATAAATATTTTATGCAGGGGTGCCTTATCCTAAGTTCATCCTCTAAACTTCGAATCATACTTGATCTTACCATAAGTGTTTCGATCTTCATAATTATGACCCATACATGACTTATCTTCTTGCATGTAAGGGTTGGGATTGATACAATGGTTTATGTCATGTGCTTCACATAGTATATTCACCATTTTCGAAGGTTGAGATCATTATACAGTAAGGTCGACATGTTAATGCTCAAGGTTCATTGCTTATGGTTGGTCTAATTCATGTCATCATCTCCGAATCAGATCCACTTAGTGGAAGGTTGATATGGTATCATTACACTCGTACATAACTCTGTAAATGACATTCAATTGCAAGTACGTGCTCAGCATCGTGGCTCTCTGCTCGTTAAACACCTGTATCTTATGCGATGAATGGTTTTATTTTGATTAGGCCAGATAAATTATGGCAAAACGAGTGTAGTCTAGAGTTTTCGCCATCATTTTCTATTATTTGATTGCCTCTATGTGTGATCATTCCTCCTCCCGTGCTGAGTTTACAGGGTTCTTGTTTGGGTTTACTCATGTCACATTTCGTTTATGAAAGCGTTGGGTTTCACTGCTTGTGTTTTCTGCTTGGTTTTCATCCCGAATGCTCGCTCTCCAGCTTTCTATCTTGTTGCGATACGTTGTATCTCCTCTATGTACAGCTGCGTGGATTTGCACTTGCAACCATGGCTCTGGTTGTCAGGTTCGAGCCCAGTGACGTAAAGCTCCTTGATGAAAATCCTGAGCTCCTAGCTAAGGTAGAAGCAGTCGGATGGCTTCCATTTATCTGCAAGTTTGCAGATTCAAACCCCGAGGTGACTAGGTTATTTGCTCTGTCATTGGTTGATGCTAGGGTTAAGGTGGCCAACCTCTAGTTTAGAGTTGATGAGTGCTCAGTCGCTTTGGCTACGGGCTTGCCGTTGACAGGTGTTGGTTCAAATACAAGCAGATGAAGGCTACTGAATGGAGACAGATGTTGAAGAACCCTTGTCAGGATGTGTCCTTTAGAGCCGGTGTGTCGCGAAAATATTTCAAGAAAGAATGGCGACCGATTCTAGATGTTATTCACAGGTATGTGACTTGCGAGGGTCATCTATCCTCTGCTTATGTCTATCACCTCAGGTTGATGATTGTTTTTCTTGGCTTGCCTGTTAATTTACCCTATTATTTAGTTCAGAGCTTGACTAAGATGTCTACGGACATTAAAAGGGGGCCAAAGAACATTGGTCAAAGTCTTTTTCATCATGGCCTGGATAGGATGTTGGTAGAAAGAGAGTTGTCTAAGAGAAATCAAACATGGGATGATTTTCTTGAACATAATGGCTTCATGGTGTTCTGTCATTGTCAATTCGATTGTGCAGAAGAGTGTGTAAGGCACCAACAGCCTTGTCAAGTTCCGACTCCACCTGTACATGAGCCTATGCCAAACCCTGATGAGTGTGTAAGCCCCAGCATCCACGATGATCTCGCTCCCCCTCCTGTTCGAAGCCCTGCTACTCCTATGCATTCCAAGCGAAGGAGGAAATCTCTGAACCTATCACTGGTGACGCCGAAGCATAGTGAGAAAACCTATAAACAAGTGAGCAAGAAGTTGAATGATGGGGTTACTGGCAGGTTTACGAGGAGTATGGTGGGCAAGGTTAATGTTGTTAAATCCCCCATGAGTAATAATAAAGACATTGAAACAGTCATGTTAGATGACGAGGAAAGTAGACCTATCTCGCATGATGATATTGATATTGATCACGAGTCGATTATTCATCATGCAGAGAATAGTCTTCATGTTTCTGATAAGAATCCACCAATTAGCCCTGTGGTTGATCCTCTAATTAAGGGTAAGTCTGTTGAAGTAAATTTACCTAGTTCTTATCAAATTAGTGAAGTTGTTCACCCACTCTTTGTTAATTTTTTACTGAATAAGATACGCCAGATGGAGGAAGAAGTAGCGGAGATGGTAGCATTTAGTGATGCTATGAAAGCTGAGAATGTAAGTTTGAAGGAAAAATCCGATTCAGCTGATAAACGTATGCTGCGTCTTAAGAAGAACAAGAACAAGCTCATTCGAAGGGTGTTGAAACTGCAACATGAGAATCGGAAAAATGAGGAGAAGGTTCATGAGCTGAATGCTCAGGTTACTTTGATGCAGTTTAAAGGGCATTCACAGAATCCAACGACTGGTGTGAATATACAGGTGTTCAATACTCCTGTTAAGTCATAGTATTTTGGGCATACTCACTATTGTACATATGTTTAGAAAGTATTTCAGGTTTGAAGTCTGTAAGAAGTTATTTTGTTTCTAGGTATTGTTTTGAATTGATTGATAGATTATTTAATTTAGTTTATTTACTCTCGCGTTTGTGTTAATTTGTTTTTTTACTGTGTAGTGCTGCAGATGATTTGGTTGATGCGCTTTTCCTAGATTTTGGCGATCGCTCGGAGAATGATGAATGGATCAGTTGAAATCATTTTCAATTGTGGATGCGCTATTTCCCAGAGATCGATGGTTTGGGAAAAGGGAGAGACAAGATCACTTTAATCATTTCCTATGGCTAAAGACAATTTCTTGTTAGCAGTTGCAACACTTTTTGACTGGTGATATTTATGAATATATTTGCAGTATTTATACTATGGAAATGTATTTATAATATCGTTTGATCTTGTTATTTATTTTCGCATTCTTTATGTTTTGTTATATTTATTTAAAGAAATGTGCAGATGCATCATGATTTAACTGTCGATTTATTCTGGTTTCATTTGCAAATTTACATCATGTAATGTTGGATCAGGGTCCCGCAGCTACAGAAGAAGCTGCCAGTTTAGCAGATTGATGGTTTTGGCAGAGAGGAGATAAGATAGAGCTACGACGCCGTAGCATGTTTCTAGCTGCAGAGCAGAGCTGGAAACCATGACTTTTAGGGTAGAGAAGTCAAGGAAGACGACAGTACGTGAGCGGCCGAGAAGAGAGAGCTCACCCACTACATTGAAGGAAGCGACGAAGATAGGAGGGCTCAGCTACCCTCATAAAGGAAAAGGAGCAACGAGGCCGAGGTATTGAAGACAAAGGACAGAAGCAGGGAAGCGGTGCACAGTACCCATGGTCAGCGCTGGGAAGCATGAAAGACTGCAGAGAGTTGTGGTGTGATGGAAAGCAGCTACCTCAAGTACAGATATGCTGACTGTCACTAGTTAGGGTTTTGGGTTACTGTTGGGACAGGCCCACAGTGTTGTAATGGCGAGACCTTCGGGCCGCCTATAAAGGGATATATTTTGTATTGTAAAGGGGTTCGTTCAGTTGTTATTTGTTCTTGTAGATTATTAGATAGTTGTAGAAGTCGAGATCTGGTTCTATTATTAACTGTAGTTATCTTACTGTAAGCAGTAGCTAGCTCATAGAGCATGCATGTAATGATCCGCAGGGATCAACAAAGAGGGAAGAGTATACTGTAAGAGGTGCAATATAGAGTAGAAAACATATCTAAGAGAGAAGGGATCTAGGCTGTGTGCGGAGTTACCCAGAAGATCTTGAGCTGCATATACGGTGCAGCAGAACTGTGTTTACCTTCCCCTGAGCTATAATAGAAACACAGTTCTATGGACGTAACTTCCATCCTGGAGGTGAACCACGTTAAAATCGTGTGTTATGTGATTGATTTATGTGTTGTGTTTATTTGTTGCATCTATCAGTTATCACATGGGCCTTGTTTACATTTTAATGTATGTATGAATTATTCAGTTTACAGCACTATAGAAGATAAATGCAACTTGAAGTCCATAATTATTTTGTGCAAGAGTTTATCTACATTTCATCCCAGATAGTTAAGAGTCACAAAGTTAAGCAACCTTGTATATTGAGTCCCGTAAGTCGGAACGAGTAGCACTGAGTACGCTGAGACGCAGTGGTAGGATATCGCAAGGAGGCGATATCGCACCAACAGAGGGGCTGTGGTGTGCTATGGTTGAGAATCAGCATAGGAAGGAGTTACGCTTTGCATGAGGTGCGGCGATGCGATAAGGACTAGAGTCGTCGCAAGTAAGAGGAAGTTGCGCGTCGCAGACGGAGAGAGATCCTGTAGGCTAGAAGAGCTGTGAGACACCCAGGCTGCCACAGAACCTGGGCCAAGACACTTGAATCCTTGGCCAACCCATTAGAATCACTTTGGGTGAGACTTCAGGCCGCTCTACGGTCTGTTGCCAAAAAGTCCAGTGAGCTAGGGGTGTTGTTGGTTAAATACAGTAAACCCGGGTCTGCCCATGCAAACCAACAAATGGTTTCGTTGCTGGTTTTAAACAAACTGAGCATTGATGTTCTGGTGGCGGACTACTAGAGACGAACTCAATGAGTGGGTTTGGTCTAACCAGAAAGAGTTTGCTGAATGAGAGAACAGGAGTCCTAAACTGAGTATAGAGGCCTAGTTACAAAAACATATCGTTACAGACCTGCATGCGATAATTTTTGCGACCTTTGGGAACGAGCTTTATGACTGGTTATCAAAGTTGACTGATACGAGCATATTCAAGAAGAAAAGAGACATTGTCTAGACACCGAAGTTGATTCATACCATGAAGAACCTTGATAACCCCCTCACAAGGACAGTAGAATTCTGGCTTGCGAGTGTGCTAGAAGGATTCGTCACAAAGTTTGCAGTTGAACAGAGAAAAAGCTTCAACGAGGCTTAGCGCTACTTCTTCAAAGGATATCACGGTAAGTACCTAAAATATTTAAACTTGTCCATTAAGATGTTATTACATGAAAAAGGAACAATGGATCTAGTTTCAGATGAATAAGTAAAGATAGTAATGTCACAAGAGTTTGAAAGTGATTTTGATGACATTGGACGTACACGTAGTGGAAAGAAATATAAAGTAGATTTCAGATCTCCCATATTTGAAGACAGTTCAGATAATACTAGACAACAGAGTCATAGTACCACAGAAAGAACAGAGGGGGCTATCCCTTACCACCCTTACACCCCATAGAAATAGACCGAGACTCAGAACAATCCTGTAGGAACTCCATCCAGTAGCTCGCAGACAATACCTACCACTGCTACATCACCTTCACCCATACCGCCGAGTGGTAGTAACGCAGCAAATCAACATCCACCATGTAGAAATAGAATGGGGGATGACATGAAGCTACCTATCTTTAAGGAAATAGGGCAGAGGACCCGGAGCAGCATTGGTTTCTATGTGAAGCCATGTGGACCATTAAAACCATCAATGACAATAACATTAAACTTGTACAGTTGGTCACCACACTAAGAGATCGAACCTTAACATGGTATATGAAGTATACCACAATACCCAAAACATTTGTCCAAATCAAGACCGCCATGATTAAAGAGTTTAAGAAACCTAAGTCTGAGTCACAGTGCATTACAGAGCTCAAAGACATCAAACAACTACCTACAGAGTCAGTGTGGGACTTTGATCAAAAATTCAAAGCCCTTATAGACCAAGTCAGCTTTGAGTTTGCGCCGGAGCAGCATAAAGAATGGTTTATTGCAACACTACTCCCTCACATCAGACTGCTGTTACGGAGAGAAATTCCTATGGCTTGGGGTACCACAACAGACAGCTAGACTCCAGAAATCAATCTTCTCCAATATGCAATAGAAATAAACA
>LPNX010677756.1:6050-17831 GCA_001517045.1 Pseudotsuga menziesii
TAGCCTCCATGAGTGTGGCTCCCAGTTCAGTTGTTATGAAGTCACTTGCTATAAATTGGAGGTCATGAGTTCAAATCCCGCTTGGATTTACCTATGTCTCATGTCTTGCAGTAGGTGTGGGGCACCTAGGGGTACAGTGGTAGCAGGACTGGATCCTTGGACCCCGTGTCACATGAGTACCAACCCTGCTCCAGTTGTCGATTCCCCTAGTTAAAAAAAAAAACTATAACTCGATGTTTATATGGAATTACACGTTGATTGGTGAGTGTAATTCGAATAATTGATTATTTGTAACTATAACTCGATGTTTAATTGTAACTTCTGCATACTTTTGGGGTGGAATTTTTTGTTAGATGAGATTATTTTTATGTCACTAAAATTTTAGCTTTGTATCAATTGATTGTATTTTTATGTATCTATGAAATTTCTTGTTGATTGATGAATGTATGGATGTTTGTTAGAATGTAAATGATTTTTATATTTGTTAGTGTAGCTCTTTGCATCAATTGGCTGTATTTATATGTATCTATGAAATTACTTGTTGAATAGTCAATGTAGTTGGAATGTTTGTTAGAATGTAGGTGATTTTTATGATTATTAGAGTGTAACTCTTTGCATCAATTTATTGTATTTGTATGTATCTAGGAAATTCTTTGTTGTTGCTTGGTGACTGTACTTGGAATGTTTGTTAAAATGTAGGTGAATTTGATGTTTGTTAATGGAGTGTATCTCTATGCATTAATTGATTATATTTGTATGTATCTAAGAAATTGCATATTGATTGGTGTGTGTACTTGGAATGTTTTTTAGAATGTAGGTGATTTTTACGTTTGTTAAAATGTATAGATTTATTTGCATCAATTGATTTTATTTGTATGTATCTAGTAAATTACTTCTTGATTGGCGAGTGTACTTGAGCTATTTGTTAGAATGTACGTTATTTTTGTGTTTGTTAGAGAGTAACGCTTTGCATCAATTGATTGTATGTGTATGTTTCTATGAAATTGCTTATTGATTAGTGAGTGTACTAAGAATGTTTGTTACAATGTAGATGATTTTTATGTTTGTTGTTAGTGTGTAGCTCTTTGCATCAATTGATTGTATTAGTATGTATCTATGAAATTTCTTAGAATGATTGAGTGTAGCTCTTTGCTTCAATTGATTGTATTTGATTGCATTTATGAAATTGTTTGTTAATTGATAAGTATAGTTAATGTTTGATCGATATATTATTATTATGTTTGTTAGAGTGTAGATTTTTTTCATATGTATTTACAATATATATGTGTACAGGGTACAATATAATAAGATTTTTTTTAATTATAAGTTATTAGTTAAATCTTTTTTATTTTATTTTTTCTTCTTTTTTATTTTTGTTTAATGGTGTTTTGTCTCATTTGTTGAGATTTGTATCTTGGGATATCCTTCATGTGTTGATGTCTAGCATGAAGGTACATTGATAGTATAGGCATTGATGCAGTGTGTGATAAACACTCTACCAGTCGACATTGCTTTAGTGGTGGAAGCATAGACAGAGCTCTAAGAATTTTACCAAGTTGCATGTGGGAATTGCATGCATGCATTTTTTTAATGTGGAAGTGTAATTTTGCATAAAACTAAAATTAGGTGTTTTGACCCTAAATTTCTCCAGTGAGTTATTAAAAGGTTCTATAGGGTAAGATACATGATAACTTGTGAGATACAGGTCCATATAGAGAGGAAAGTGAGGTTGAGTAAATTAGTACATGAGAAAGGGCGCATATCTGAGACAGAGAGGGGGCGCATTCTATGTAAATTTTTCTTTAATATTCAACTAGGGATAAACAATGCATGCAAAATATCAACTGATAACCACACATGAATATCTTTTATAGTATGCAACAAAATATAAAACTGAGAAATAAATCACAACATCACATCACGATATTGACACTATAATTTTGAGTATGGAAACCCCCCGAAAAACCCAAGATGGGAAAATCGGTGCAATAGTCAGATATAGATTTTATTATGAGAAAATATGGAACTTTTACAATCACTGCAAATTTGCCCAAACCTGGCGAATGCGGTACCCGACAGAATCACTGGGAAAATCCCAGGTAAACCTCAACACCTTCCTATGTAAGTGTACAGCCCAGCTGTATGAAGCTCG
This sequence comes from Pseudotsuga menziesii, assembly GCA_001517045.1. Taxonomy (NCBI): domain Eukaryota; kingdom Viridiplantae; phylum Streptophyta; class Pinopsida; order Pinales; family Pinaceae; genus Pseudotsuga; species Pseudotsuga menziesii. The sequence continues at coordinate 8,203 of LPNX010677756.1, forward strand.
ATGATCCTGCTTCTCACTCCTCTGTCTTCTCATCTAAATCCTCTGTCTGACTTTCTCTCCCTGTCTGTATCCTGTCTCTGTCGGAATACAAGTGTGTGTTCTCTCCACCAATTGATCTCTCTTTTATATCTTTAGGTAAAGCGAAAACCCTAATTTCACTTTCACTTTAACTAGTGGTAAAGAAAAAATCCTAATTTCACTTTCACTTTAACTAGTGGTTCACTAAAGTTAATTTAGATCACTTTAATTTATTTTCCAAAGTAAACTTAGGAAAAGTAAATTAAATACATCTAGTTTCCTATTTTGAGTCTTCTGCATGCAAGAACACATGCATGCAGGAAGACCTTCCTTGTTGCTACTAGTTTAACACTCCCTCTCAATGAGGAAGGGACGGTAGCAACCCCAACTTATCCCTGAACTTCACAAAACTCTGTCTGCAAAGTGCCTTGGTGAAAATGTTTGTCACCTGCTCATCTATCTGTATGTACTCCAACCGAATGGTTCCCCTCTAAACACAATCTCTCAAGAAGTGGTATCTAATGTCTATGTGTTTGCTCCGGTCATGGAACACTGGATTCTCAAATAGCCTAATGCCACTCTGATTGTCACAGTGAACTATTGTAGTCTCTAGCTCACACTCGAACAACCCTGCAAGTAACTTCCTCAACCACATACCCTCACAAGCATCCACGTTGGCTGCCATGTACTCAACCTCTGCCGAGCTTAATGCAACTGACTTCTACTTCCTACTAAACCAAGAGACAACCCCTGATCCAATGCTGAAACAACAACCTAAAATACTCTTCTGGTCCTCTACACATCCTGCCCAGTCAACATCTGTGAAACTTGCTAACTGTACACTCCCCCTGCGCTCATAAACAAATCCATACTCCACTCCACTATACCTTTGATGTAGCGAAGTATGTGCTTCGCAACCGTCCAATGCACTCTCCAAGGGTCCACCATGAACTGACTCAAAGAGTTGACTGCAAAGCTGATGTCTGGTTGAGTGTTGACCAGATACATAAGTGATCCGATAAGCTAACGATACAAGCTAGGATCAAATCCGTCTGACCCTGATGCATCAATCTTCCTCCAGTTGGAAACTAGAGGTATGGCCATAGGCTTGCAATCCTCCATCTTGAATCTCTTTAGGATCTCTACTGCATACTTCCCTTGTCCGATGAAGAAGCATCCATCTCTCTGCCAAACCTCCAAGCCCAAAAAGAAATGCATCATCCCAAGGTCTTTCATCTCAAACTCCACTGCAAGGTTGGACTTACAGTCTCCAATCAACCTCTCATCTCCTGTCAAAAATAGATCATCCACATATAAGACCAATATGAGAGGCACCTCACCTATCAAGAAGTACAGGTTGTGGTCAACCTCACTACGCTGAAATCCCATCTCCTGTAGATACCTATCAATCCTCGAGTACCATGCTCGAGGTGCCTTCTTGAGCCCGTAAAGAGCTTGATGCAGTCTACATACATACGTCTCCCTGTTCTCCACATCAAACCCCTTTGGCTGCTCAATATACACCTCCCCCTCTATAACTCCGTTGAGGAAGGCAGTCTTGACGTCCATCTGATGGACACGCCAACCCATCTCAACTGCTAGTGAGAAAATGGTCTGAATGGAAGAATACCTGGCAACAATGGCAAAGGTCTCCTCATAATCAATACCCTCCTTTTGTGAAAACCCCTTTTCCACGAAGCGCTCCTTGTACTTCTCCACACTTCTGTCTGCTGCATGCTTCACCTTGTAGATCCATCTGGATCCCACCACCTTTTTCCCTTGTGGCCTCAGCACAACCTCCCATACTTGGTTTTTCATAATGGAGTCATACTCCTCAACCATAGCTTCTTGCCACACATCATGTTGTGCAGCCTCCCCGAAGATGGAAGGTTCAGAGTTAATCAACTCTGCCATCAGTGCCATATAACTAAGCCTCTCTGGTGGTTCACTCCATCTAAAACATGTATGTGGAGGATCTACCTGCCTAGATTCCTACACTTTGGATATAAACCACTTAGGACTTGGCATAGCGTCAACCTGTAGCGGCTGCTGGATATCCATCTCCTGTTGCAGCTCATCCTTCAAGTCAATGAATGAAGGATCCTGTCCACCTGACTCCCTCTGACCATTAGAACATGTGCTCTGTGTCTGTACCTATACTTGTACATCTGGCTCCTCCAACTTGACTTCTGACTCCTGTGATGGCTATTGCTCTACTGGTAAGTCTAGAGATCTCTGCAAGGCCCTATCCTCATCGAACTGGACATCCCTTCTCACAATGATTCTCCTATGAGTAGGAATGTAAACTCTATATTCCTTCGAAATCTTGTTGTAACCAACAAGTAACCCCTTCTCTCCAGAAGGGTCCAACTTCTTCCTATTGTGAGCATGAACATGACAATAGAAAACACTGTCGGATATGCGAATGTGACTCACATCTAACCTAGTGCTTGTGAAGACCTCCTCTGGTGTCTTCCTCCCCAAGGTTGTGTGGGGACACCCGTTTTGAATGTATACTGCAGTCCTGTATGCCTCGGCCTAGAGGAATAGTGGTAATCCCTAATCAAATAGCATGGCCTTGGCTGCTCCAACCATAGTCATGTTCTTCCGCTCTGTAACTCTATTATGTTGTGGGGTATGGGGCACAGTGTGCTCCTTCTTGATCCCCTCAGTCGAACAATACTCCGTGAACTCATTGGAAGTGTACTCACCCCCGTTGTCTATCCTCAAAGCTTGAATCTTCTTTCCTGTTTGGTTCTCCACAAAAGTCTTGAAATATTGGAACCTCTCAAAGACCTCTGACTTGGCCTTCAAGAAATAGATCCAGGTTTTCCTGGAATAGTCATCGATGAAGGTTACGCAGTAACTATCACCACTGAACGAATGGGCACTCATAGGTCTGTATACATTTGAATGCACTAAGTCCAAGGGCTCCTTAGACTTGTGCTCACTCTGTGGGAAAGGCTTCCCGATGTTCTTCCCCAAAGCACAACCCTTGTAGTGGTTATGCTTTTCCTCCTGTACTTGAGGAACTCTAACAAATGCTTGTCTCAAATGCTTCATTGCTCCATGGTGTAAGTGTTCCATCCTCTTATGCCACAACTCACCCTGACTGTTGTTGCTGCTGCTGAATAGAGCCTTTGCAGGCTCAAAGTGTAATCTGTACACTTTCTCGCTCCTTTTTCCAATCACCCAATCCAAGCTCCTATTTGACCCCTTGGGCTTGATACACACTCTGTGGTCACTGAACTACACCTGATATCCCTTGTCCTCTAGAGTGGAGACTAATATAAGGTTCTTGGTCAGTCCTGGAACATATAACACATCAGAAAAACTAAGGGGTTTTCCATACTCCCTCTCAAATGAAATAGTGCCAACTCCCTGCGCCTAATACCGTGCATCATCACCCAGCTCAACGTGGATCCCTGTTCCAACCTCCTGGAAGTCTTTGAAGAATCTCTTCTGTCCAGTCATGTGACTAGATGCTCCACTATCAATGTACCATATGATGCTCCCTGTGGTGCTTGCCATGCAAGATATCAAACAAAACTCCTGATCGAAGTTCCTGCTAAACTCATCCACCTCTGCAGATCCAGCCATCTGAGTGTTACTCTTCTTCTTCCTGTCTGGGCACTGGGAGGAAAAGTGTCCCTGCTTGTGGCAGATAAACATTAGAGGAAATTTGGGGTCTAAAATGGACCTTCTAAGAAAACACGGCAACAATCAATTTTGTGAGTTGGAATTCAGGAACCAATAGAATTTCAATAAAATGAGTCAACCATAATGGTTGAATTGACATATTTGTCATAAAAGAAAACTAATTTTTTTGTTTGTATTTTCGACATATCTCCCTGTGTTTTTACTCAAATTCCGAGCGGGAGAGCTCGTTGGATACAGAATTAAATTCCGCATCCAACGAGTACCCACACTGCATACTTTTGACGGACCCCGCTACCCAAAAATTAAGAAATACCTAAAAAAAATGTGATGATATGTCTATCATCACATTTTTTTTCAAGTATGACATATCATCACATTTTTTTCAGGTATTTCTTAATTTTTTGGTAGCGGGGTCCGTCAAAAGTATGCAGTGTGGGTACTCGTTGGACATAGAATTTAATTCCACATCCAATGAGCTCTCCCACTCGAAATTTGAGTAAAAACACAGAGAGATATGTCGAAAATACGAACAAAAAAAGTAGTTTTTTTTATTCTTCCTCCAAAATTAATAACTATTATTTTATTATTTTAACTATTATTTTATTATTTTCCTTAAGAGGCCCAGTTTAGACCTCAAATTTCCTCTAATGACACTTGACCTTTGACACGTCAAGATTCTTCTTACCATCCGTCTTCCTCTTTGCCTTCCCCTTGCTCTTCCGTGTAAGGGCTAGAGCCTTCTCATCCACAATCTGTGGGGCACTGCTGGATGAGCCTGATCCTTGACCCATGCGGGTCTCCTCCTGCACAAAGTCATCCCATAGTCTCTGCCAATCAGGGAGATTCTCCCTAGCCACAACACCTTTGACAAAGGTGTCCCATGGCTTAGAGAAGCCATTGAGTGCTATCCGAACTAGCTCCTAATCCACTGTCTTAGAGCCAACAACTCCAAGCTCGTCCGTGATCTGTGTGAGCCTCGTGAGATAAGGCACCACTCCTTCTCCCTTGGCCATCTTAGTGCTGCGCATCCTCTCTTGCAACACCATCTTCCGATTCTCGTTCTTGCTTTGGTACAGACTCTCCAAATCCGTCCACATCTCTGCTGCGGTCTTCTTACCAGAAAGGTGAGGGACTATATGGTCCTTCACTCCATCCATGATAATCAGCATGGCTCTAGAATCAATCTTCTTCCAAGCTGCTAAATCTGCTGGATCTGTGGGTGCAACCTTCGTGGAGTCAATGTGCTCCTCTGCATCACTAACATCCAGGATCCTTGTGATCCTTTCTTTCCATGTAGGAAAGTTTTGAGCACCCTGGAGTCTATCCTATAGATCTGCCCCTGATCTATCACTTCTTTTGCAAATCTCTCAGCTTTAGCTCACCAAAGCTCTGATACCATATAAATTTTCCTTTAATATTCAACTAGGGATAAACAGTGAATGCAAAATATCAACTGATAACCACACATGAATATCTTTTACAGTATGCAGCGAAATATAAAACTGAGAAATAAATCACAACATCACATCACGATATTGACACTATTATTTTGGGTATGAAAACCCCCGGAAAAACCCAATATGGGAAAACCGGTGCAACAGTCAGATATAGATTTTATTATGAGAAAATATGGAACTTTTACAATCACTGCAAATTCACCCAAACCTGGTGAATGCAGTACCCAGCAGAATCACTGGGCAAATCCCAGCTAAACCTCAACACCCTCCTCTATGAGTGTACGGCCCAGCTGTACGAAGCTTGATGATCCTGCTGCTCGCTCCTCCGTCTTCTCAGCTAAATCCTCTGTCTGACTTTCTCTCCCTGTTTGTATCCTGTCTCTATCAGAATACAAGTGTGTGTTCTCTCCACCAATTGATCTCTCTTTTATAACTTTAGGTAAAGTGAAAACCCTAATTTTACTTTCACTTTAACTAGTGGTTCACTAAAGTTAATTTAGATCACTTTAATTTATTTTCCAAAGTAAACTTAGGAGAAGTAAATTAAATACAACTGGTTTCTTATTTTTAGTCTTCTACATGCAAGAACACATGCATGCAGGAAGACCTTCCTTGTTGCTACTATATGTTTTCTAAACCTGAGAAAGGAGGGGCTCGTTCCTAAAAAGGGTCTATCAGTGTTTATTTTAATGAGTCCATTGAAAGAAAACTTGTCGTCGTTCATTTTTAGAGAGTCTAAACGAAATTGAAAAAGACTCTGAAAGGTCATTTTTCATACATTTTAGTCTCCTAGGCACGAAAAAGTATAAAATAATGCCCATAAGAACTCTTCTAGTCAATAACTAGACTATACCTTTTTCGTAACTAGTCAATCTGAACCGAAAAATTGGTAAAATACCATCGAAAAGACAATTCTTCAGGTCATTTTACGAGCGTGAAGATGACAAGTTCACTCGGGAATCTTTTCACATTTTAAGAGTCAGAAAAGAGCTTAAAGAGGACTCTACTAGGGTTTCTTTTTCGTAAAAAGGCTTAACGAGTCTAAAAAAGGAGTAAAATTTGACTCAAAAACTTAGTCCTAGAGTTTAACGAGCACGACTAAAGTTTTAAAATAGTGCTCTGAAACTTTTTCCGTTTTGACTGAGAACGAAAAAGACAAAAGAAAACTCTTCCATATCGAAAAGTATCAAATCCCTATGACCTGCAATTTCTCAAAAAGACCATTGGACCTTCATTTAGTCCAAAAATAAACTTTAAATGACTACACTATGAGTAAAAAATAATAAAGTGATTAAAATAAAACCAAAATGGTAAATAAAACTAGTCAAAAAGTCAAAAATAGTTACCATTTTGTTTTTACCCAATTTGGAGAGAAAAGGGGCCCTTTTGAGAGCAAACTTGGAGTGTGGATTGCAGAGGCTATAGTCGACCATTTGATGAACCGTCTGGACAAGGTAAATGTTGAACTCTTCCCCTACATTTTCATGGCTTTTTTTTTCAATTTGATGCATTTTTTGGTGTTTTGGGGCCAAGGGGAAAATGCATGTCCTGGGCACTGTGCTTTTCCCTTTCGGGAACTGCGGTGCTGAGAAACACTGCACATTTCATTGAAGGAAAGTGCGGTGCCACCGCTCTGTCAGAAAGGAGAGAATGTGATGGCACAATATACCCTAAAATGCTTCAAATATAAACCAAAAGAAATATGTTTTGAGTTTTAAATGATTGAAGATGGTTTTTAATCCCTCATTTTAGTTGTTTGGCAGGTTACATCATCGAAAATGGTTGCGTGGAAAGAACAGGAGCACGAATTAGATGGCATTCATGGAGGGAATGATCATGGTACTATAAATGCTCTTTGGGAATGTGGGATTCTAAAGTTCTTTAAGGTTCCCAACATTAGGGCTCAAATCAAGTTGTTGGAGTATATACTCGTGATGTGGAATCCCGAGAAACATCATTTTGAAGTGGGTGCCCACATATTGACTATGGAAGTGGAGGACATCTACTTACTAACAGGGATTTCTAGGCGAGGAGCACCCATTTCTTTGACCAGTCCTCGTGGTGGGGATGTTACTACACAGGGGCTCATTGATCAGTGTTGTTTCACGGGTACTCAGATGAGTGGGAAAAAGATTCCCATCAAGTACGTTATGGAATTACCCTTGAGGACGGTCATTTTCACCATGCAGAGGATTTTTGGGACCCAAGGGGATCATCAGGAATATAGAGCTCACGTGTTGTATGCCCTAGAGGAAATGGCGCCAACAGTATTCAACTGGGTTGAATCCTTGCTGGCAACATTCAAAGAACAACTCATAAAGTGTCATCGTGGTGAGTTAAAACAGTTTGGGTATGGTACCATCTTAGTATATTTTTTCTTGGAGAGGGTTCCCTTGTTGAGGCCTCAGGTGTCCTTCAACGAGCTCAGAGAAAGAGATCCGTGCATGCTCAGGTCAGTTGAGTTCATGGCCTTCCATGGTGGCGGGGGACTCGGGGTTAAATATGGGGCCTCCTTCTTTCGTTGGTTGGATGACCAACTTCTCATGGTCGAGGATTATGCCTACGCAAGCACTGGTTTTCGAGGAGATCTAGACTTAGCCCTGCCTAAAGATGAGCAGTGGAGAGATCTCGGTGAGTAAGACACTAGAATGCAATTTTTTTTATGTTTTGGCAATTTTATGATTTTTATGCATGGTAATGAGACATGTTTCCTATTGTGCAGATGTTGGGATAGCGAGACCAGGAGGGTCCTCTCCGATTGACAGGTGAGCTGGTGCTCGATTTGTATGCCATGATGATGATGAGATGACTGAGCTTGAGGATAACCTCAACAGGCTGATCTTAGATATTCTTGGCATCTCGATGGATGACCTCCCAAGGAGGTACCAAAGACACACGACTGGTGTGTCGGGCTGTTTTGGTTGCTTTCTGCGCAAAGTAGCAAGGGCCATTATGTGTTATCATGAGCATCATTAGGGCTTGACAATATATGTACACTGAAAGCTACAAGCTTAAGATTTTGTTATCTTATAGTATTGAAAGCTAGTATGCTTCAGTCTAGGTCTTGAGACCACATTTTTCTACTTAACACTTATATATATATATATATAGAGAGAGAGAGAGAGAGAGAGACTCATCTTTTGTGGCCTACATAATTTTATGATGGAAACTGATTTTCATGATTTTTGTCTTTTTACATTGTTTATCTACAATTTCACATGTTATTTTGTATATCAATATGTCAAGAATGAGAAATATTCCATTCCAACATGTAATTAGCAAGTGAATCAACAATCGAATTACAAGGCCTTGGAACATGTTGATAATTAATAGACTGAAATGACCTCTCAAGTAGACGTACCCTTCAAAAAAGATGAAGAAGTACCAGGTTTCGGATGGCGTATACGTGGTTTAGTTGGGAAACCACTAGATGGGAATCCAAAAGGACGACCAAGTGATCAATATCACGAGACGAAGCTTCATTTAACAATCCTATCACCACATGATATTCAACAATATTGTTGGTAGAGGGACCTAGGTAGATTCCCCCTAAACTAACTAAGTCATTTGCTTTGGAATACAATACCCAGGCTGCTGAAGCGAGATTCAAGCAATGGAGGCTAGCACTATCGGAAAAACCATAGTAAAGAGTCATCTACAGAATTTGAAACATAGCATGGAATAAGTAGTGTCTGACAAGATCCAAAACCATAATAAAATAATAAAACCACACTAAAAGATTCAAATAAATACAAATGTATAGGGTACTGATGCAAAATGTTCTAGGCATAGTGCTCTTTTAAGTACAACCCATTGTGAGGCTGCTCGAAAGGTATTCCATCTGTTAGGTATAACTCCTGATTCCATCCATTACATAGCTAAAAGCATTTATTTATACACTTCATAGGACGGTTGTGTTTCACCTTCTGCCCAGCCTTTTCGGCTTCCTAACTATTCAGTTTTCTTTATTTATTTACAATAATCCCTAACGGATTATATTCTAACAATCCCCCTCTTAATCTGAAGGGGTGTTCGTAAGTCCAAGCATGTTTCTAAATCTTTCAAACTTTTCTCGTCCAAGCGCTTTGGTGAAGATGTCTGCAATTTGATCATTTGTGGAACAATGTCGAAGATGGACTGTCTTGGCCTCTACATGATGTCGAATCAAATGATACTTTGTGTTGATGTGTTTGGTTCGATCATGGAATCTAGGATTCTTAGCCAGCTTGATTGCAGAAGTATTGTCGACCAATAATGGAGTGGAGTTCTCTTGTTTTTCTTGCAAATCTTCAAGTATCTTCCTGAGCCATACTATTTCTTTCGTTGCTTCAGCTACAGCCACATATTCTGCTTCTGTTGTTGAATCTATCGGAACTGACTATTTGCGTGACCTCCATGAGACAGTTGCTGATCCAAGACTCATAGTGTATCCAGAAGTTGATACTCCTGTCTCCTTATCGCCATCAAAATCTGAGTCTGAGTACCCAATAAGTT
>LPNX010677756.1:19928-77316 GCA_001517045.1 Pseudotsuga menziesii
GAACAGCAGGCTTCTCTGCAACTATGGAAGATAAAGAACGTTCTTCAACAAGAAATCAGGAAATCCAAGCATCTTCAGTTGAATGGTGCCCATTCCCTTTGGTTTAATACTTGACTTATCTGCAAAGTAAACTATGCCATCTATTGTTTCATTAAGTTCTTCAAAACAATCTTTTCTAAATGTCATGTGTGATGTTGCACCAGTATCAAGCAGCCAACAATCTTTGTAAGATGAAAGTGAAGTCATTTCATTAATTCCAAGATTACAATGTGCAACAATACAATGAGCAGAATCAGAAGATTTACTAGCATCTTGGTTTTTACTGTCATCTTTCTTCTGGTTATGCTTGTATTTGATGGAGTCCCATGAAGCCCAACACTGATCTGATGTGTGCCCAGTCTTTCCACAACGCTTGCACTGCAAATCTGATCTTTTGGTGAAGTTATTTCTGCCCCCTCTACCTCTCTTGCTACTATCTCCCTTGGAAGGGTCTTTGGACCAATTCTTTGTTTTCTGAACAAAGTCTAGGGATTCTTCGACAGGCTTGCTTGATTTCTTGATCTTTCTAGACCATGTTTCCTTGCCAGTGAGGACATTACCAACAATAGATGCTATAGATTGCATTTTTACAACTGTTAGTGTAATTTACAAAGAGAAATAATAACTTTGCAAGTCTACAGTCTCTGCCAAGGTGAATATAACGCAAGTTTATAGCAAATGTATCAGTCAATACAAAATATATCAAAATATATCAGTCATACATAGGCTTCTTTAATACAAAATATATCAGTCACTAGCAATATGTGATATTATTCAGCATAAAACATAGTCTTCAACGCAGCAAGCACTATATATCAATCACTAGCAAAAAGAGGGCATGAACTAGCTTCATGCAATTGGTAATGTCAATCGTCAACTCGGTAACAGCAGCAGCAAATACACAGCAAAAATCGCAGCACTCTCCAGCATACATTATTCTTCAACAACGCTTGCTGGTATGGAGCTCGCAGACTCTTTTTTAGATCATTTTTAAAACAGAAAAGATGAAGCGGTTATGCAGAAATAGGGTTTACATATACCACTTGTAGGTATTTATTTCTTCACAAAAAACTCAACAGAAGTTAGGGTTCAGGCTTCAACACGTAGCCACACCAACGCTGTCTTCAACGTGTTCACACAGAAATTAGGGTTTCCATAGCTTCACAAATTTTGCAGTTCAACCGTCACATGTATTGGAGTAGTCTTCAAGGCAGGAAATACACAGCAATCTCCAACGCAGGTAGTCTCCAACGTAGCAGTCTTCAAGGTAGAAAATACACAGCAATCTCCAACGCAGGTAGTCTCCAACGTAGCAGTCTAAGAGAACAGTCTTCAAAGCGGTTGCAGTTCATACAACATAGTCGTACTAATGGAGATTGCCACCACACCAAGGGCATTCATGCAATCACACCAAGGGCATTCACACAGTCTTCAACGTATATCAAATGCACACAATGAATGCAACTGGCAGCGACTGGCAGACAAAATGACAATGGACTGGCAAGCAGAATGCCAGGACTGAAATGCAGCAGGTAGGAGTTATGGCAGGCAGCCAAGCTCTGATACCACAGGGAGAATGGAAGGCATGCAATGCAGCCAGGAGTTATGGCAGGCAAATAGCCATGCTCTGATACCACTTGTTAGGTATAACTCCCGATTCCATCCATTACATAGCTAAAAGCATTTATTTATACATTTCATAGGACGGTTGTGTTTCACCTTCCGCCCAGCCTTTTCGGCTTCCTAACTATTCAGTTTTCTTTATTTATTTACAATAATCCCTAATGGATTATATTCTAACACCATCGTAATCCACTAATTCATAGGCCCCTTTTCTAATGATGTAGAGACCATACCACATTGATTCAAGCTTCCCCTTTCCCAATTTATCATGTTTCTAATCATATGTTAGAATAAGGTCTCCTTCGTTAAAGACACGAGGTTGAACTGATTTATCGTATTGGGCCTTGATACGTTTTTTATGTGATTCATTGGCTAAAGCAACATCTCATCCTATTTCCTCAAGGTTTGTAAGATAAAGGAAACGTTCTTCCTCGATCGAGGTATTAGGAAGAAGTTTGATAGCTAGTTTCAATGACGAAATTTCGCATTCGATACATAAAATGACTTCCAGTCTATAGACTAATTATAAAGGTGTGAAACCTATCATTGTTTTCAGAGAAGTTCTATAGGCCCAAAGTGAGGAAAACAGAGTTAAATGCCAATTGGATTTATGTTCTCCAACCATCCGAGGAAGCATGGTCTTAAAAACTTTGTTAATAACTTCAACTTGGCCATTAGCTTGTGGATTACATTAGCTTGTGGATAGTAGGGGGTTGAGTTCTCATGAAGAAACCCCAAATTGGTGCTTATCTCGGCCATCATCAGATTACGGAAATGGGATCTGTGATCAGTCACTATAGCATGTGGAAATCCAAACCTAGCAATGGCATGGTTAAACAAGAAGAGGGCACCAATCTAGCCATCCTCGGTATATGTAGGCATGCCTCAACCCATTTTGTAAAATAATCAACAACTACAATGATGTAACTGTGCCCCCGACATAGGTAGGCTTACAATGCATGAAATCCATCCCCCATTTGGAGAAAGGGTCAACGAAAAATGAAGCGATGTAGCGAAGCAAGGTGGGCGCGCTTTTTCAGATAAAAGAGCAGGCAGGGTGGGAATTTTTTTACCACTTTATGGAAATCCTTGAAGATCGTAGGCCAAGAGTAACCAACACGAAGGATTTTCTGACTTGTAGCCATCCTAGAAAGATGACCACCACTGCCACATGCTCCAGAGGGGCAATCATTCAATACATGTCTAGCCTCATCGTGTGTTAAACATCGTTGGAGAATAGAATAAACACCACACCGATATAAGGTATCATTCAGAATTAGATAATATTTGGCGTGATAGAGAATGCGCCGACGATCATCACAAAATAGGGCAGGCTAAAATCGTTGAGTTTGGAGATATATGATCAATATCCATACCATGGGTCGGTCATGCTGATCAAGAACAAGAACTCATCAGGCAATGAGTCACTAGGATCAGTTTTTGTGATAGCATGGGGAAGGTCACACATCAACTCCACAAAGACTAAGGATTTCTTGGAAGCAGTCTTAGCGAATTAAAGGTCAAATTCTTGCAGAATAACAATCCAACGGGAATATTTTCCCACCGCTACCTAACGGGTCAAGATGTAATACATGGGGTTTTGATCCGCGAGCACAGTAGTGGTGTGAAGTAGGATGTAATGACGAAAACGTTGTACAACAATGACTGTAGCCAAATCTAACTTCTCCATGTGTGAGTACCGAGTTTCGAAGTCTAGTAGACTCTTACTAAGATAATAAATCACATGTTCTTTCCTGTTCGAATCCTCCTACACTAGAACCATACCAATGGTAGTAGTGGAGGAAACAATATAAAGCAGAAAGTCTTTCAAGTAATTAGGGGGGTATAACATAGGTATGTGTGTTATGGCATGTTTTAAATTATCAAAATCCCGTTGAGGTTGATCATCCCAAATGAAATGAGTGTTCTTTTTCAAGAAACGCATATAACCATGTGTTTTCTCTGCAAAATTGCACACGAAACGATGAAGAAAGTTTGTCTTCCCTTGCAAACTTTGGAGTTCTGTGATGTCGATTGGGGGGGCTAAGGCCACAATTGCAAAAAATTTCAAAGGATCAATCTGAATACCATCCTTGGAAACAACAAAGCCAAGAAGACGTCAAGTCTCTACACAAAATACGCACTTATGTTGATTAAGTCGAAAATGATAGTGATGGCATCTAAGGAAAATGTCCCTAAGATTCCCTGAATGATCCTCTGTCCGTTGTGAATGAGCGGGCAGGTCATCCAGATAAGCATTATGTGCTTGATATCGTGAACTTAGACATGGATCGTTGAAATGTGGCTCCAACGTTTTTCAAGCCAAAAGGTAAATTACGGTAAGCAAAGGTTCCCCATAGGAAAATAAATGTTGTTTTGTGTTGATCGACAGGTAATATTTCAATCTGATTATAGCTAGAAAAGCCATCCATAAAGGAGAAGATGATACTTCCAGCACAAGTGTCAATGATTTGATTGATATAGGGCGTAGGAAAGTTGTCTTTTGGACAAGCTTTGTTTAAGTCCCTAAAATCAATGCAAACCCTAATAGTGCCCTACTTCTTGGCAGCATGAACAATATTAGATACCCACTCAGTCAATGGCACATGATAAATAAAACTAGCTTTCAAAAGTTTTTCAACCTCAGCTTTTATTGCTGCAGCTTTCCTCAAGTGGACTTGACTAAGTTTCTGCCTAACAGGTTTTGTCGTCGGGTAGGTTTTGATCTCATGAATTGCGATGGATGGATCAATCCCTAGCATTTCCTCATAACTCTAAGCAAAAACATCACAAATTTTTTTTTAAAAAGCTTTGCAATCTTCAATTTCCGTCGTTGAACAATTATGGTCTAAATGGACATGTTCAACAACTCATGGCTTCATCGATATGTCGATTGGGGTAGTTTGAGTAATGTTGCACAAATTCCTTTCAAAATCAACATCTTACAATAATACAGATGTTTGAGGATGCTCAACATTATTGTAACTGATAAGAGACACAAAATCAAAATCTACCAAATTGAAATTAGGAAGAAAAGAGGATATGATCTTCCCATAAATATTCATCCGGACTCATAATCTCCATGATAGACTAATCGGATGGAAAAGCCTGCAAGAGATAATCCAGAGTCAGGAGAAGGGAATCTAGCCAATAAAACAAATGGTAAGGATATGATACTACCAAGTGATGATCATCAACGTAGGCATCAGAAGTAAATTGAATGGCATTGTAGAGTGCTTCGTGAGGACCCAAAGAAGGTGTTTCAACAATCGCTTTGCCTTTGAACATGCCACTGGTAACAGACGATATCATGTTCACCGTAGAATTTTTTGTACTAGGAGGGGAAGTTGTAGATGGAAAAACTCCCATAAGGGATGAATCTTTTAAAAGTACGACCCCTATGGATTGATAAGGAGGAGGGGATTGCCCCAACATAGGAATATTATTTTTCGTGGTTGTAGTGACATCAGGTGAACAATATTCAAGCCAATCAATGGATACAATCTTCCCAAGGTGAGGAAACTGGAGAGTACGAAATATTGATGAAGCGACTGCTGTTATAGCATAAAATCAATTTCTCCCCAATAACAGGTTTTAGTAATCCAACAGAGCATCAACTACTTCTACCTGGATAGAAACAGTCTTTCCCCCCAGCTCGATAGATAGAGACGGTAACAAGCCGTGAGGCTAGAAACCTTACCCGTCGAAGCTTAAAGTGGTTGGTGATCGGTTAAGTTCGGGAGAACCAATAGCTCTCCAACAAGACATAGATAAAACCGAGGTGGAAGCTTCTTCATCTAGAACAATATGATGAACCTTCCTACCAATTACCATAGTCACAATTTGAAATGTGAGTTGGTGAGATAGCCTCAATTTATAATTCTCTACATTAAAAGTGATTTATCATATGTTTGATTTCGGGTGGTTATTGCAACCGTTTCAGTGACATCATTCTGATTTTATCCATAGAGGAAGAGGGACCATGTAAAGAGGTATGATCAATTAATTGTTGTTGAGACAAAAAATGATCAATTAGAACTACTGGTGTAGGATTAATTTTCGAAAATTTATTGATCTCTTCACACCTAGGACATTCCTTGGTGAAGTGATCATCTCCACACAACAAGCAGGGATACTTAGCCTTGCATTGTTTCGACTCGTTCTTTGGAGTCGTAGTCTTAGGATTCTCCTGCTAGTTTCCAAGTTTTTTAGATTTACCTTTACCTTTTTTCTTATTGCCGGGTGTCTGGGAAGATTGAATAGCATTCACCTCAGCGGAAACAATAGGAGTCGAGGAAGTAGCAGGAGAAGAACTCTGTTGCTTGGCTAGTTTTGTTGTGGATGGAGGTTGGATTGAACCTACAATAGCATCTACAGGAGTTTCAGCAGGTGGCTTGGAAAAGGTTGTTTCCCTATCATGAAACACTCAACACTAGAAAAAAACAACTACAAGATATAGAAACTTCCCCTAGGATTGAATAAATTCTTGAATTAACTGCTCTTCTTACCTTCCACAGGCTGCAAAGGTCTGATCCTTGAGGTGCTTGATCTATGCAGATAACCTGCAATAGACATAACAAAACACAAACCAAGTAAGAGTAACAAGATAGCTTATAATCCTATGTAAAAGACCAAGGAGTTAAACAATAAGAACAACATGATAATCAGACATACAAATGCTTATGATAAAGAAACTATATTTGCATTAATAATCAAAAGAAGGAGAGTATACAACCAATGCCTTGGTGTTGAGAACTCTTCTCAATGGATGTCTTTCCTCAAAGCCTTAAACTTGCCTACAAGCTACTCCAAAGTCTGACTGAATTTGGACAAAATTTGGATGCAAAAACACATTCTTCCTCCCCTTACCCATGAGGAGTAAGCTAGTGTATAAAGGCATGAGAGGATAGGATAATTTGAGGATTCCATGGAAAAGTGGAGGGGTGATCCTAGGATCGGGGATCTCAAACTCCAAGTGTCATGAATCATAGGGATGAGGCGCCACGAAGGCTTGCTTCGAGAAGCCTCTCGAACATTCCTTTTTTTCCTTCATAGGTCGAGCACTGCCTTGTTCAAGGGGAAAATGCGGTACAAAAGGGGAACCACACCTTGTAAATGGGCAGTAGGCGGTGGCACCACTTTTTGCAGATAGCAAAGAAGCGTTACTGATATGAGTACTATAGCTTGTCCACAAGTAAAGTGTGGTGTTGGCCAAAACTATGAAAATGTTGATCCTTGCTCATTTCCAACTTTAACCTTTGAGGAATTCAAGGAAAATACTGAGATTTCTATCTTGCAACATGGTGTTGTTAAGAAGTATGTGTAACATACTCCATCAAAGAAACACATCTCAGTGGCAATTTTACACTATGATAGGTTCTATAGAAAGAAACCAAGATTATGGAGGCCAAGGAAGAGTAACATCCTTACCACCATTCAAAACAGAAGAGAAGCCATCATTGTCCACCACAATTAATATGTGAATTCCAAGCTAGATAATGTCCTCAAAAAAATAGCAAGGCCATTTCCCCATGGCCCGTGTCAAAACCCTATTAACAATTGCTCCTAAGGGCCATTTCAATTATCTAGGTTGCACAGGCCCAAATCACATGTAGACATTGATTTAGTGGCCCAACATTTCTAAATTAGAGCATGTAATATCAAATCCAATAAGGAGGAAGCATGGTATGATCTTACCTTGAGCCCTAACATTCTCAAGAATGCTTTTCAAACATACATTATACATATACCAAATCCATTTAATTTATTGCACTCTATTGTTGAAGTAAAACATGTAACTCTAGAGCTTAAAAATGCCACACCTTAGACACTTAATGATGGACAAAGTTAACCACTATTAGCACCGTTGTTTGATAAAAAGAGGCATTGACAATCCACTAGAAATCCTATCATGAACATCTGGGAAACAATGAATTTGATATTTTGTATGGCATTTGAATTGCTGCCAACTAAAAACCACATATAGGAAATAAGGCAATGATCCAAGTGGATCTCACAAGTGACCAAAATTGTGAAGTCCTAAAATGTTTCCAAGAAGCACACCCTTGTATAGAGATCACCAAGAGCTTTCCAGCGATACTTGTTTCATCAAAAATAGATTTTGGATGCGAACGATATCGCAATCTAAAATTTTGGTGAAATATGTAAAGAGATGCCACATGGTACACCCATAGTGTGACACATGGACAGTAAATGTGGACCATATATTAAGGTGGTAACCAAATATTATAACACGTGGAAGCCTTGATGACACGACACTTTTCATTAGAGGAAATTTCAACTCAAAATGGGCCTTTTAACTTTAACTCAAATTCCATGTCATCATGTGTTAGCCAATGAAATTGCTTTAAATTTGAAATACTATATAGGTCTTAAACACTTTTTTAATATAAATTTGGGGATAGGTATCATAAAAAAAACTACTTTTTTTGTTTGTATTTTCGACATATCTCCTCGTGTTTTTACTCAAATTTCGATCGGGAGAGCTCGATGGATGCAGAATTAAATTCCGCATCCAACAAGTACCCACTCGGCATACTTTTGAGGGACCTCACTACCCCAAAAACAAGAAATACCTGAAAAAACGTGAAGATGACATTCTACATCAGAAATATATTAATGGCCATACTAATGACAATTGTCTGATGTAGAATGACGATTCATTCTACATCAGAGAATTCTCCCATATTTCTTGTTTTTGGGGTAGCGAGGTCCCTCAAAAGTATGCCGAGTGGGTACTCGTTGGATGCAGAATTTAATTCCGCATCCATCGAGCTCTCCCGATCGAAATTTGAGTAAAAACACGGGGAGATATGTCGAAAATACAAACAAAAAAGTAGTTTTTCTTTTCTTTTCTTCCTCCAAAATTAAAAAATATTATTTTATTATTTTAACTATTATTTTATTAATTTTTTTTAGGAGGCCCATTTTGAGTTGAAATTTCCTCTAATGGATGAAGTGGCAGTCTTGATGATGTGGCATGACATGGAAGCCGAATTGGAAGTGACTTTCCATGATGCCAACGTTCGAGTTTTGAATCGAAACAGTCAAGAATCGGAAGTCAGAATGAAAATTGCAAGAGTTGATATCGCTGTAACAAACTTCTGACTTTTGACGTCGGGACAAGAATAGTTGGAGTCAAATGGTTTATTGTAGAAGTTGTGTTGTCAGTTATTACTTCCGACTTCCAACGTCGGGACAGTTGGAATAGTTGGATTGGAACATTCACGTGTCAGCACGATGGGACCATCAAAAAAGTTGACATCAAAATATTCAGCATTGGAATGGTCAGGATCACGGTGGCAGTTTGCAGATTAATGGTCCAGATTTAATGATGACTAATTTCAATCAATGATACAAACAAATCTAGGATTTGCGCCTGCAGATTTGGCTTTTCGGTTTCCACGGATATCTTTAGATGTGGATCTTCGAGTTTGATCCTCATTTCATGTCATTTTGTTTCTTACTGTAGAAGGTGCATTATCTGAACTTGTTGAATGCTTGCTTTTCTTGCAAGGTGCAAGATCATCTCATATGAGATTGTCCTCTCAAGAAGCCTCCTTTGGGGGCTCCCCAATCCATAGGTGATGTTGGGGCTTCAACAACGACTTCCTCGAATGACTAGATTGTCTCCTGAATTGGGTCTAGACAAAGGGTTAAGGAAAGTGATTCTAGTGTTCATACTAGACAATTGGTTCCTCCTCTCGTAAATGATATTGGGGTTAGATCAGGTGTGGGTATCATTAAGGAGTTGCCTAAGGATACTATGGTTTCATTCCACATGGGTTTATGAGTCTTTTTTGTTAAAAAGTAAATGGGCTTGGATCAATATTCAATATGATAAGTCTGAATAAGATGCTTTGTCACTTTATTATGTTGCGCTATAAGACCGTATGGCTCTAGAATAGTTGTTAGATATGGCTTGTCCCACAATGCCTTCTTCATATTCTAACGACATGGATACACTTTTGGTGAGACCTACTCCCCTCTTGGAGGATTGACAGAGTTGAAATGTAAAGTTAGTGTTGTAATAGAAGACATCAAACTCAAAAACCTACACGCTCTTCCATCTAAGTGTCCTTAAAGAATGGCAAGTTTGTAGTTGAGACATTTCTTATACCCCATTTCAAACCTAACACCCCTACCACTATGCGAGAAGTAGTTTGTAGTTTGTATTTTGTAGTTGAGATATGCGAGAAGCACTTTATTTTTATAAAGTCACTTTATAAAGGTGGTTTGAGGTTATAACATTAAATTGACTTTCTAAGAATTTAATGATGGTTAAATATTTAAATGTCTAGTTAATTATTTAAATGAAGGTGAGTTAAATTGTTTAATGAGAAAAAGTTGAGCATTTAATGAGGGCCCTAGATCTCATCAAGTTAAGTTTTGATCCTAGCCATTGGATTAAAAGGAGTTAGTTGTCACAAACAAAACTAGTGAAAGGCATTGTTTCTTCATTCATTGTTACCCAAGAAATTTGGAGAGCAGGGGAGAAAAGAAGAAATCAACTTGAGAAGAGGAGGGTTTTTCTTGAGAGAGACATGAAGAAGATACGAAATTATTACAAAGGCACAATTTTCAAGACAAGCATTCGATGCAATTAATGCAGTTCGTATAGTCATCATTGTTGGGCACAGAAATCAAGATAATTTTATGAGTTTGCTAGTGCAATTAATGAGGCCATGCAGTTGGAGTTAATGTCAACATGTATGGAGGTCGTATTGTTGCAAACTGCACACAAATCATAAGGCATACTGATAGGAATTAATTGTTGTTTGTACAGTAGTCCGTACAGGCATTGAAATCAAGGAAAAAGGGCACAAATTTCACAGCATAAAGTTGGCACATTTTTCCAGAAAAAAGTATAGACTGTACTACAGAAAAAGTGCAGTCCGTATAGCCACACGTGTGAGACCATACATGCAAAAAAGTAAAGGAAATTGTACAACAAGCTATCAATGAGTTTTTGGCACATTTTTCAAGAAGCAAAGGGAGATTAGTACTGTTGTTCTAAATTTTTAATTTTACCTTTGAAATAAAAATTCTCTCTCTGAATAGGTTTTCCCTTCAGGGTTTTATCCTGGACCAAGTTTGGTAAAAATCACTGTGTTTAAATTAGTGGTTTGGATGTCATATTTTCCTGTGTTGTTTGAAGTATGAAAAAATTCCATGTTGTTTGAAGAAATTTAAATCTTCATGCTTGTAAAGTGATTTTACAACTATGGGGTTTAGGCATTAAACTTCATATGAAAACCAAAACTTGAAACCGGGTTGACATTGCTAAAATATTCATTATTTACTATTTATAAAAGAATTTAACAATCATTTAATTGATGTAGTAGAAAATCCGGCCACTTAAGAATCTATTTTAGCAAAAAAATTAATATATTTAGAGCCAGTCAACTCCAGTTTAGCAGACAATACAAAATAAGAGGGAACAATCTTTAAGGAAGCATGGAATCTATATAATAAGGGTTAAGTTTTTGACAGAGGGAGATTTGGCATCAATTATTACAGAGATACTACAACAATTTCATTATGTCTTCTTGTCCTTATTCTTAGCAGACATGTTATGCAAATTGTTGTTTTGTTAATAACTCTTTGTAATGGTGATTATGGATCAACCTTCTTCTTCATTAAAACAATGATGGATTTTTTACTATGCTTACATTCTATACATAGTTACCTGATTTGATAACCGCACACGATTCAGATTTTTCAAAATCTGATTCTCGAATTCTTCATCAGTTTCTGCCACCTAGTTTTGACTAATCTAAAATTGTTTACATAGGATAAATGTAGGATAATTAGGGTTAGGGTTTTGAATCCTCGACTCCTAATTTTGGAACGAGTGTCGTACCCATATCAGATTCTTCAGACGATTCCGATCGCACCCACAATTCGTGTCACCTAATTTCTAGCTCTTCAAAATTTCTATGGTTGTCTAACAATGAGCTAATTTGCAATAACCTTATGCTACTTATGTTGAATTTCTCCTTTACTTAAAGCGCACTTTTGTTTTATGTTTTCAAATTTCATACTGTTGGAAGTTTGATGTCATTGGTCCTGTCTCATTCTTAATTATTTGCACATTATAAATTGAGTTCCTAGGTGATCCAATATATATCGTACTTTTAGATCTGGTTTTAGATCAGCCTTCTTCTTCATTAATACAATGATGTATTTTTTACTATGCTTATATTATAACTCTTCAAATTTCCGTGGTTGTCTAGCAATGAGCTAATTTGCAATAACCTTATGCTACTTATGCCCTCATTTTGAATTTCTCCATAACTAAAAGTGTACTTTTGTTTTATGTTTTCAATTTTCATATTGTTGTAAGTTTACTATGATTGGTCCTATCTCATTTTTATTTATTCGCACTCATTTAAAATTGTGTTATTAGGTGCTCTAGGGCTCTTAAGGGCAGTAAATATATGTTGTACTTTCAAATCTAGTTTACACACAGGAATGGACAGTAAATCAGCAACATACAAACCCTAGGTACCCCCCTTGTGACTAGAAAGCACCAATTTAAACATAGAGGCTGTTAACAGTGACAATAAGGTAATTGTACCTGCAATTTTCACATGGATCTTCCTAGTCTAGGTTTGGTCGTTAACACGTCTAGGTTTGTTCGTTAACACTTTGTAAAAGGCACAAAAGACCCTTTAAATTTCCTTACATTTGCAAATTAATTACTCATACCTGAAGTCTTCTTGTGTGGTTATTTCTTTCTATTAATTTTTTATAAACCAGTACCTATGTAATTATTTCATATCTGAATTTTATACTACTGATTTAATTAACATGCACTTCATCGAAAGAAAAATATATGAAAACAAATCAACTAAATCAAACAGATTTTTCTTCTCTTCAAATAAGTTCATAATTCAAATAAATTTAGAACTTAAAAGAGTTCCTGAACTTGAGAAAACGTCTTTGAGGAAAAATACAAACAATCAACAAACCTGCAATTTTCCAGCTCTCGAAAATCTGCCCGAAATCACACTTTGACTGAGTCATACAACCTGTATGGCTTGTTGTTGTACGATTGAGTTTGTTGCCTCTACTTGTGAAACCTGCAGTTCATACGTGCGGTGTTGTACACTATACAACCTGCTACATAGCTAGCTGTACAACCTCTTCATCTCAGTCTTGATGGCTGCTGCTCTGTTGTTGAACTTTGTTGTGTCTTCCTCGCCAATGGTTGAAAATAAAGAAGTCCTTATCTCTGATTTTCTCTTTTACTCACCATGTTATATCCTCAAATAAATTGGACAAATTTATTTTATTAAGTGATAGAAAGTCATTAAGATGAAGTATTATTAAATTTTTTAAGAGCCATTTAGAGGGGATTTACTGCAAAAATGGCGTTTTTACTATGCTGAGTCATCATTTTCAAATGATGATTCTGAGCAACTGGAGAATCATTTTGCAAAATAGGAGGAGGTTTTTGTTCCTAACATGGCAAAGAACAATAACATCTCTCAGTTTTCCTATAGGTGTCACAAATTGAGAGAATCAAATCCATCTCTGAACCCTAAATTTCAGATCTCAGAATTCCCCTGTTTGACACATGTTTTTGAAATACAGATGTCGGGCAAATGAAAACGAATATCAAATAAATGAGAGAGGTTTTTGCTCATAACAAACCCATCTACAAAAGCCTCTCTATTTTTCCAAAATCTGTTTTGATTTGAGAGATAGAGGTCACTCTCCGAGGAGCATATTTCCAGAAATTTCTACATTTTCCAACCACCTCACAGATTCGGATTTGAGATAGGAAAAGAGATTATCATATCCATCTTTTGAGGATCTTGAAAGTAATTTGTAAAGCTTATTTAAGCTCATTGAAGAATCATTGTATTGGGGGGGAGAATTCAGTCTTGGGACTAAAGGTTCAATTTAGAGTTCTAAAATATACTGATGTTGTGATAAAAACAATTTCTATAATATATTCAATCTACAAGCTTCTTTCATTATTATTTGTCAGATCTTTTACATTTATGTTCTATGCTTATGAGTGGAATTTTGTTCTTTATCTATGTTTACATAATCCACTGGTGACTGTCATTGTAACGTCCCCAACCCTCCGACCGGCGAAGAGGACACTACCATACCATTAACTATCTAGGCAACTAGCCCCATGAACATGTGCATACATAAAAAATGCTTTGAAGTAGAACATGCAAAGATGCATAATTATTTAGCATACAACAGAAGCAAAACATACATTCAGGCATTCAACATGTTCATCATAATTCATTAAACATCAAATATGATTGCAGAGATTGAGCACAAGAAGACTTATCTTATGAAGAACTTGTCCCGCAACCAGCTATGTCGCTGCAACGTTCCACCCAACCATAGGCCAGTGTGCTCCTTAATCTCTTAGCAACACTGCCACCCCCAAGCTGGGCATGATTCCCCAAGAAATAAGGAACTAAGCAAGTTCACACATAGCCAAAGGTACACAAATCAGCCAAGCCAACACAGTTGGGTTTATTAGGCCATCAGGGAGCTGGGAAAAGTTGAATGCTAACCTGGTGGGCTCATTGAAGAGCTAGGGACACCTACACCAGAACTAGCCTGACTTCTAGGACACCCACACACACCCAACACAAGGAATCAGTCCTTTCTCTGCTACACAGTCTCTTAGACTCTGACTTCCCTTCCAGTGCTATTCAGGGGTTGTGGAGAAGAAAACCAACCCTCTAGCTCTGTCTATGTGGCTCCCAAACACACCAGGTTTATCAAGCATACCAAGCCTTCATTCCCACTCCAACACAGTCCAAAGACCAACCACTACATACACATAGCAAAACAAGCAATTCACAGCGCTGGGGAAGAAAATCAAACACCACAGAACAACTGAAGTGACAATTTGGATAATACGCAGCCCTGACTGGGAAATTCGATTCCTGAGTCGTTCTTGGCTCTATCGTGGCCAAAACAACTCAATAAGAATCCACAACAACCCAAAAACGTAAATGAACCCACCACAAACAAAATCGTGGGGAAACCAACGGTAATCGATTTCTCAACTACATGAGGAAGGAAAAACAACCCACGTGGAGGTGAATTCACACAATCAGAACCACAACGAAATTCACACACACAGCAAAATCGTGCTCGTGAGGTTGCTCTCCCAGCTCTCTACGTGAGTAAAAATGCCAAGACCTATGCATGAGGAGAAGAAAACGACTGTCTCTGCATGAGGATGGGCAAGAATGCAAGAATGCCCACATGAGGGTGAAAGAGTCTGCTGGTGGAGTGTGCATGTGGGCAAGGACTGACAGTCCTGCCACACACCACTGTTCAGCAATAACTGCCCAACTAACAACAGAGGTTTTTAATTTGGTAGTTGACTGATTGAAACAAGGGAAGGTGAGTAAGTCAAAAGGGTGGGTGACAACTAAATGGGTTTAACAGCTGACACTTGGCTTTTCCCCATTGGCTCAAGGTTTAATAATTCCCCCTCCTTATTCTTAGGAAAAATCATGCCCTTTTCATTATGGTTGCATTGACATAGCTGGTTGGGGTTTATTTAAATTAAAATGCATATTTACATGATGCCAAAATTATAATGTGTCAGATATCACGATACACCATCGGCAACGATTTTAATCGCCGGAACATTAAACGCTAAATCAAAGGTGGGGCTTTTGCCTTTAGCTCCACACCACGATTAATTACAATATATATACATCATATACATTTAATGCAGACGAGGTCAAAACCGGGGTGTTACAGTCATCTTACCATCTGATTAGTGAGCAAAGGATCATAAGTAATCATACTAGTTTTATTGGCCCATCATATATATATGGTTGTGTGTATGTGTTTTGGTTAATAAAGTCAATTTCTTCATCCATATTTATATATTACCTATCTGATAGTAGCTCTTGAAGGCCTTGTTTTGTCTGAATGTACGTAAGATTGTTTTGAGTATACCATACAGTGAGTTAGATATTCATTTTGATCCAATATTACCCATCATTGAGTGAACCATTGAAAGAATAGTTAAGCTACCATGCATCTTCAAGCTATAGCCTAGAAGAGTTTCCTGGAGTGATAACACACCAACTTTGAGTAATGAATATGTCTTTGTATTAACCCAGTCACCCTTTTGTATTTTATAGTTGGGAAAAATCCCTAATCCCAACGGTCAAGATTAAATCTAATCTTGACCTGAGATCAATGGCCCATGTTTAATTTAAATAACTAATGCCTTGACTTAGGCATTTTATTAAATTAAATTAACTCACTTTAAAAAAAACACATCTCATTTTAATTAATAAATTAGTAAAGTGAAATGTCAAAAATCTGGGGCATTTAATTATTGACGAGTTCCATGGATTACGCACACCCCAAGAAAATACCTGTTTGAGATATAGTCATCAACACTCCCTCTTAGAGAGGAAGGTATTCTTTACCACTACAAGCTTGTCTTGAAAGAAGACAAACTTCCTTTTCACCAAAGGTTTGGTGAATATGTATGCAATATGCTCAATTGTAGGAATGTATTGGCACTTAACTGCTCCTTTCAAGATCTTGTCTCTGATGAAATGGTATTCGATCTCAATGTGCTTTGACTTCTCGTGAAGCACTAGATTCTCCGAGAGCTTTATGCAACTCTAGTTGTCAAAATGTATCAATGCAAGCCCCAACTCCTGATCAAATAACCCTATGAGTAATTTGCAAAGCCAAATAATTGCTTCACAACTTGCCAAGTTGGCTGCCATGTACTTAGCTTCTACTGAATTGGTTGCTATTGAAGTCTGCTTCCTATTGAACTAGGAAATAGTTGTCAACCCCAAGCTAAAATAGCATCCTGAAGTGCTCTTCCAATCTATATCACTCCTTTCCTAGTTTGAATTTAAGTGGCCTTGCAACCTCACCCCATCTCTGCCAACGTACCTCAAGTTGCACTTTATTGTGCCCTGCAAGTATCTAAGCACATGTTTTGTTGCGATCCAGTGCACCTTCCTCAGCTCCATCATGTATTGGATCAAGGTGTTCACAGCAAAACATATATCTGGTCTAGTGTTGACCAAATACATCAAGGACCAAATAAGCAGTCTAGGAACTGCCAACTCTAAATCTGAAGAATCAACCTTCTTTAGCTTGGTCACCATCGCTGTGGCCATCGGTCTGTAATCCTCCATTATGAAACTCTTCAGAATTGCTATTGTGTACTTCACCTATTTGAAGAATATCTCTCCTGATCTCTGCGACACCTCCAACCCTAGAAAGTAATGCATCAGCTCGATGCACTCCATCTCAAATTATATCGCAAAGTCAGACTTGCATCCTGCAATCAACTTCTCTACCCTTATGAGTATCAAGTCATCCATATAGAACGCCAAGATGAGTGGCTTAGATCCAACAAGTATGAAGTACAAGTTGGGATGTGTCTCACTCTTAGTGAAGCCCATGCTTTGCAAATAGCTATCAATCCTGGAGTACCATGCCTTGGACGCTTGCTTGAGTCTATACAGGGATTTCTTAAGCCTATACACATGCGTCTCTCTGTCATGCACCTCAAATACTTGTGGTTGCTCTATATATACATCTTCCTTAATGATCCCATTGAGGAAGGATGTATTCACATCCATTTGGCGAATCATCCACCCCATCTCTGAAGCAATGGATGTCATTGCTCAGATAGAAGCAAATATGGAAATAGGAGAAAAATTCTCCCCATAGTTGACTCTCTCTTTCTGAGAGAATCCTCTAGCCACAAATATCCCCTTGAACTTCTCCACGCTACGATCTGCTGCATGTTTGATTTTAATCAACCACCTAGAAGTCACTAATGACTTCTCTGTTGGTCTCAATACAATCTCTCAGACATCATTCTTCATGATGGAGTTGTAGTCCTCCACCATGGAATCTCTCCATACCTGATGGTTGGATACCTCCGCAAAGCTGGAAGAATCAGTCTATGATGATGGTCATCAAGGCCATATAAGTCAAGAACTACCTAGGCGGATTGCTTTCTTTGAAAGTACTCTTGGGTGCCTCAACATGCTCCCAAGCATCCCTGAGTGTCTGCTCAAACCACTTGGGTATCCTAGCTGATCTGGAAGAGGCTAGCTCCTCCTCCTCCCCTAAGATCTGGCTCTTTGTACTAGGAGCCTGTGAACTCTTCTCACCATTCAAGGCTAACTGCTCTATGTCTTCTACAACTATGGGAAAATCATGAGATTTCCTGGAGGCCAAATTCTCCTCAACTTGAAATCCCGACTCACCACTGTCCTAACATGAAAACTCTGTAAGCTTTCGAATTCTCACTATATCCCACAAATGTTCCTTTCTCACCCCTGTGAATGCCTCCCTTGGGGTCTTGTCCCTAAAAATCTTGTGAGGACTCATGTTTTGTAAATACACAGTTATGTTGCATGCTTCTTCCCATATAAACAATGGCAAACTATGATCATGGATCATGGCCTTTACAAAAGTGATGATGGGTCTTTTTTCCTCTTTGCAACCCCATTCTTCTATAGGTTGTAGGAAACTATCTTCTCCCTCTTGATTCATGCCTACTTGCAAAAATATTTGAACTAATTGGAGGTATATTCACCTGCATTTTCCGATCTCAGTACCTTGACCTTCTTGCTTGACTGGTTCTCTACCTAAGCTTTAAACTCCTTAACTCGACTAAAGACCTCATCCTTGGTATTCATGAAGTAGATCCAAGTCTTCCTAGAGAATTCATTAATCAAGAAGACATAGTAAGATGCTCCCTTCACTGATGCAACTGACATAGGCCCACAAACATCTGAATGGATCATATCCAAATTCTCCTTGGATCGACTCTCGCTATTGGGAAGTCTTGGAATTCTTACCAAGATCACATCCTTTGCACACCCCCTGCTGGTCAATATTGAAGTCTGGAAGACCAATGGCTGTCTCCCTTAGCATGACCACCGCCCTGTGATGCAGATGTCCCATCCCCTGTGGCAAAGATCACACAGGATCTCAATGTTATACACCAGCGCCTAAACAAACTTTCCTTTAAGCCTATATGGGTTTCCTTCCCTCATGCTAATCCTTATAGTTGTGTATACACTAGCTCCCTTTGGACAAATGAACACTTGTCCTCTTTAGAAGGTAATTGCATAACCTTTGTACTCCATGATTGACATGGACAATAGGGTCTTCTTTAGGCCTGGTACATAGAGCACCTCCTGTTAGACACTGAGAGGGGGGGTGAATTAGTGTAAAGCAATTTTAGAACTTTTCTTGGCTTGTCACAATTAACTACCAATTCAACTATTCTACCATTTGCATAATCATTTCATAAACATCTTTCACTTCAACATTCACGTATCATAAGTATTTGAATCATTAAGAACCATAATACCACAGAACACAACACCATATAATTTTGTAATCTTTTTGTATTAGTTTTGGTCCGGCTACAACCGTTAGGTAAAATCAGCACCTACTGATACAAAGAGCACCTACTCTACATCCAGGACCCTGCCTAGTTTTCTTAGACCCTGCTAAGAAGGGGTTTGAGGTATCCTAACCTCAGATGCAAGTCAAGCTTGCATTTACAATTTAAGCTCACTGTCTTAACACATTTTCATCACTGTCACATCACACCAGCACTTATCTCTAGCACCTCTTCAAGGAGCATTCATCAGCACTTCTTCATACAATCACATTAACTCTTCATTCTATCCACCGGCATCATGTCTTCATCACAAGCAATCTCTGTCATATCAACATTCTGTCCATCAGCATCATGTCTTTAGCTGTAGGTGCATTACTGCCATAAACTCACTGTCATATTCAATCTGTCAAGCATCTCACTATGTAAGCACTGTCAATGTCATCAACCTGTCACTATCATTTGTCATATCATATCAGACTGTTGTCACTGTCATATGAATGGTTGTCACTATCTTGTCAAGTCAATGTATGTCACTGTCAAGCTGTCACATAAAGATGCTATAACTGCTGTAGATGTCATATCAAGATATTGTCATTCAAGTTATCACTATCAAACCAATCAGTCACTAACACCGAAGATATTACTTTGTCAAATCAAGAGTTGTCACAAATCTCTAAATCAATCAAAGCTGCTCAACATACCATCAGATCTGAAGTCAAACCTCAACTTACTAAATCATAGTTCACTCATTCAACTAACTCTCCTATGACCTGTGAATGGTCTGCCCTAGCATGCAGATCATTGTCAAGTCATCATATAGCTCTGAGAGGGTGCATCATCTTCAACATATCATCTTATGTCAAAGACCTTTGACTTTCTGCTATAAGACTTGTTTTGTATCCTCTTACTGTTGCTATCTTAAGCACAGTCTACTAATGCCCAAAACTACTATCACTGTATGTGTACATCATGCATCACTATATCATAGTATACTTCATCAACAAGGAGACCTCGACAGGTATGTAGTGCATAAGAGTGCATCATATATCAGTATAGAGTATATGTCATCATCATCATAGTGCATAGAAATGCATCATCATTTCATAGCATGTATCATCTTCATCATTGTATATGTATAGAGTATAGAGTGCAACAATATACCACTGTATTTAATGTACTTATACTCACTGTTCATTATACACATTCATACATACCTTATCATTGTTTATTGCATCAAACATTCATCTTCATCATAGTGTGCACTAACATGTACAGGACATCATCTTATCATCATTCTTAGTGCATGTCAAGATCACATTCCAGATTGTTTAAGAGCTGTAAATGTCTTAAAAAATTGGACTATTTATGACTGTGTGTTTTGGAAAACCTCAAGCAAGTCCATGATAGGACTATTCACATTCATCACTTTTCATAGGGTTCTTTGCATGTAATCCTTATCTAAAATAACCAGCAATCTAAAGCCTGTCCACCAATCAACTGGAAGTCTGCTCACATGAAGTCTACTCACATGCTACTCATCAAAGGTCTGCTCATGCCCATCCAAACAACTACTACTAGTTGTCTCTATCATCATTTGGTCATTGTCATCATGGCTGTTAAAACAATACTACCAAGCAAGTAATCACTATCATGTAAGCCAATTTCAATCACTCGCACATGTCACTATTTCAACAACAGCCTTCAACTTGTCTCTTACTGGTTCATATCTTCATGTGACTCTACCTTATCTAACTTGTTTCCAGGCTCATCACTCAGGATTTTCATAACATCTTCATAATGCCAACATTGGACTTATACTGGCAAAGTAGTTCATGGTGAACTACTTCTGTTGTCAAGCCAAAAGATGTTGCTACTGTCTCTGTATATCTTTAACAAGATCTATACAATGTCTATCTTGATTTTTCTCAAAATATGCAAAAATTTTCCAATAGTTTGCAATACTTTACAATGTCTGTTTTCAGATCTGCAATAAATACTTCACAAATTTTGTTCATTAGTTTCTGCTAAGTCTTTAACAAATTTATTTTCAACTTTCGAGGTATGTGCTGAGATTCTTCACTAGATCTACAACATAAGCCTCGTCTGTACCAAGATCACAAGGCCTATACTCAATTTTTGCAATATAAACACTTCACAAAGTATATGCCTTGACTGAATCTTGATATGTTTGTTTCCTTCACTGAAATAAAACAGACATCACTGTGATTGCTCATGTGTTTTCTACTGTGGAATGCTTACTTGAATTTCAAAGAAAAAAAAAAACTTCACAAACAATTACTTCTTTACTGCGGCTGTTCAAAAAAAATGGTCATCACTCTCTGCGGTTTTGTCTCTACCTGAATTTCAGACTCATTCCTGAGTGCGGCTGCCACAGTAAAGTATTGACCAAAATTTCAGAGCTTCATATCTTCACACCTGTTTCCTCTGCGGCTGTCACAGAGCACTCATGAAAATCTCAAAGCTAGAACCACCGAAAACCTTAGTTTGATGCCCACAAAATTCCTCAGTTTGCTGCTCCTTCTGCAGCTGCCTCAGAGACCTCCGAATTTACCTCAGTCAAACCTCCGAATTTTACCTCAGAGCACTTCCAAAATTTACATCCAAAAAAATGAAACGTGATAGGGTATTTATAGTGGTTTCCACTGGGTCGACCTGTCATTATTTTATTTTATTTTTATATTTAAAAATCTTTATGGAGCCGACTTTGCATTTGATCAATTTTATTTTATTTTTAAATCTTCAAACATGTTTTGGTGCAAGGGTTTCTTCAAATGCTTCAAGGAGCCATGTCTTCTTAACTTGTAGGCTTCAACACTTATAGATTAGGCTTCAATCCATAGGCATGGGGTTCTATGTAAGCAACATCAAAATCGAAGAAGCATGTCATCAACTGTCATCAAGACATCATACCAAGTGTATGGTTCATATGGGTCAAGACATCAACAAACTATAAGTATGTGGGTTCAAGACCCAAGGTGCCATATACAAGAGCTTTAGGGACTCAATCCCACCATCAATCATCATCAACAAGCAACCAAGTGTGTCCAAGTGTCCAAGTGCCATCATATAACCATGTATGTGGGTGCCAAACATTCTCATGCACTAGGATCATCTCCAAGGGTTCCATGACTCCATCAAGTCATCAATAACCATGCAAACAACTTGTGGGGTTGCCAAGCCTTCTCCTAGGGTACCATGACCATATCATGACAACATCATACCATGAATGACCACAGAATGGGTCATTAATGCTTCTCCAACCCATCTAGGGCTTCTCCAACTTCTATAAGGTCTTCAAGACCATCTCCAAGGTCTTCAACGCCATCAGCAGGGTCTTCAACATCTTCAGCAAGATGGTGGCATCAATATCCAAGCTTGTGGGTACATGGACCTTGTCAATCAGGTACAAGGTGCTTCAAGGCACAAACCCACTCTGTTAGGTGTCTAAGCCCTGCAGGTGGGACTTGGTGGCATTAATGACATCTTGTGGGGCCACTGCAAGTCCATGTTGGCATCAATGACAATTTCATCAACAATCTCCCCTTTGTCATTGATGACAACAACTCATGCTCCCCCTGTGAGCATGCTTCCCTTTTGTCTTCATCTCTCCCCCTTTGGCATCAATGGCAAAGGGTGTCCACATACCTATGTCTGAAATCTCTGATCACTACTCACTGCTCCCCCTGTCAATATGCACGATCCTAGGACCTGTCTATATATCTGGAGTAACCATCCTTTCTCCGTTGAGTTCATCCTCCAGCCTTATGAACTCAAGGTGTGCTAAGGTCTTTGAGAGACCTTACACTTGGCTTGTCGTATGGCAGCCATCCTCCCTGCTTTGATCAACCTCTCCTATCTGCAACTGCTCGGTCTTCCTCATCCATACTTGCTTCTTGACATCTATCCTTTGAGCATTCGTTCCTTCATTTGTACTAGCTTTCCTTGATGAGTTGTCTAGGTAACTTATCAAGGATTTTTTTCATGTACTCCAACAATCTTGAGCTTTGTACCCAAAACCACTGCAGCTATAACACCTCATCGTACGACAATGTGCAGCAATGTGACCAACATCTGACTGAGCTATTGGAACTTCCAACACTTCTTTGATCAACTTCATTTCTCCATGCTTGAGAGTGTCCCTGAGTGTAAGCATTTGATTTCTGATCTTCAAATCTTCTTGCTGATGTATATGAAGTACTCCTTGGTTGACTTCTTTGACTTGCACATTCTTGGGCTTTGTGGCCAAACCCACTGCAGGTGTAGCATCTCAATGTGTGACATGTAGCAACAACATGTCTGACTTGATTACATGTCCAACATCTGATTGAGTCATTGGGGCTTCCACCACTTCTTCTTCCGTACAATCTACAGTCCGCAGCTTTATGACCAAAGTTAGAACGAAAATAACAATAACCATTGAAACCACTTTCATACCTGGGTCTTGGAGTTGTTACTTTTATGAAGTTGCTTTGAGGAATAGACCTAACTCCTTGTTTCGTCTTTGAACTTCCAAAGTCCTTGTTTTCATGTGCAAGTGCATGGGGAGCAGCTTTGGACGTTGATGGACCTGCTTCTGGAGTCTTCAGAGACCAAGTGTCATCTTCATATTTTTCTTTGTTCTTCTTGTAACCAAGACCAGTTTTGTCGAGTGGAGATCTTTGGCAATCTAAGATCTTATCTAGGACAATTGAACTATCCTGGAACTTGACAGAGTTGCTGTTGAAATTCTCATGATGCTTTGGTTTTTCAATCTTCTTTCTGAGATTGACAATCTCAAACTCATGCTTCTGATTTGTCACTTCTTTTTCTTCCAATTGATCTCTTAATGCTTCTATTATCTTGGCTTCTTCTAGCTGAGTTTTCAGATCAAGATTTGCCTCTCTTGCTTCTTCAAGTATTTTTGAATCTTTAACATGGTTCTTTTGTTTTAGGGTTAGATCGATCATATCAATCTTTAGCTTTTCTTTTTCTTCTTCCTTTTCCTTCAGCAATTTCAGCCAACCTACTCCTTCATGCTTACGTTTCTTAAGCAACTCCTTTAGTACAACATTCTGCTTTTGGAGATTATCCATATAATCAAAGGTTGTCGTCCTAAACATCTTGTAATCAGATTGATTAAGATCAACTTTGTTCAAGAACCAATCAGTTCTGAGATCTATGTTGCATACATAGTTTATAATTCTCTGTTTAGCTTTCAACATTGCTTCATCATTATCTGCAAGAACCTTCTCAATTTCATCACACAAGCTATCATAATCACAAGAGTTCATACCTTTACTGGAGTCCTCTTCTTGTTTGAGCTCTTTTGGGGGCTTATCTTCTGATTCCTGATCTGTCTTTTCGGGTTCTGGTCTCGCCTTCTAATACTCACTTTTCAACTTGAAGCATAGGTCTTTTGCTGAAGTGTTCTCTCCTACACTTTCCTTCACTGAGCTAGGAATTCTATCCATGAGGAACTTCAAGGCTGTAGTGTTGTCCTTCTTTGCTTCCTTCTGTGCAGCTGATTTTCCTTTCTTGTTTGATGGAGTGGATGGATTGATAACAATTTCCCAAATACCAAACTTCTTAAGATAAGCCTTCATTTTGCACCTCCAACTGAAATAATCTATAATATCAAGTATAGGCACGTCATTGCTTGATGACTCTTTCTTTTCCTCCATTGTGTCTAAGGATCTCCTTCAAGCTTGCTAGGCTTGTGACAAAGGCTTGCTCTGATACCAATTGTTAAACACTGAGAGGGGGGGTGAAGCAGTGTAAAGCAATTTTAGAACTTTTCTTGGCTTGTCACAATTAACTACCAATTCAACTATTATACCATTTGCATAATCATTTCATAAACATCTTTCACTTCAATATTCACGTATCATAAGCATTTGAATCATTAAGAACCATAATACCACAGAACACAACACCATATAATTTTGTAATCTTTTTGTATTAGTTTTGGTTTGGCTACGACTGTTAGGTAAAATTAGCACCTACTGATACAAAGAGCACCTACTCTGCATCCAGGACCTTGCCTGGTTTTCTTAAACCCTGCTAAGAAGGGGTTTGAGGTACCCTAACTTCGGATGCAAGTCAAGCTTGCATTTACAATTTAAGCTCACTGTCTTAACACATTTTCATCACTGTCACATCACACCAGTACTTATCTCTAGCACCTCTTTAAGGAGCATTCATCAACACTTCTTCATACAGTTACATTAACTCTTCATTCTGTCCATCGGCATCATGTCTTCATCACAAGCAATCTCTGTCATATCAACATTCTATCCATCAGCGTCATGTCTTTAGCGGTAGGTGCATTACTTCCATAAACTCACTGTCATATTCAATCTGTCAAGCATCTCACTATGTAAGCACTGTCAATGTCATCAACCTGTCACTATCATTTGTCATATCATATCAGACTGCTGTCACTGTCATATGAATGGCTGTCACTATCTTGTCAAGTCAATGTATGTCAATGTCAAGCTGTCACATAAAGATGCTATAACTGTTGTAGATGTCATATCAAGATATTGTCATTCAAGTTATCACTATCAAACCAATCAGTCACTAACGCCGAAGATATTACTTTGTCATCATGGCTGTTAAAACAATACTGCCAAGCAAGTAATCACTGTCATGTAAGCCAATTTCAATCACTCGCACATGTCACTATTTCAACAACAGCCTTCAACTTGTCTCTTACTGGTTCATATCTTCATGTGACTCTACCTTATCTAACTTGTTTCCAGGCTCATCACTCAGGATTTTCATAACATCTTCATAATGCCAACATTGGACTTATACTGGCAAAGTAGTTCACGGTGAACTACTTCTGTTGTCAAGCCAAAAGATGTTGCTACTGTCTATGTATATCTTTAACAAGGTCTATACAATGTCTATCCTCAAATCTTCTCCGAATATGCACTGAAATTTTCCAATAGTTTGCAATACTTTACAATGTCTGTTTTCAAATCTGCAATAAATACTTCACAAATTTTGTTCATTAGTTTCTGCTAGGTCTTTAACAAGTTTATTTTCAACTTTCGAGGTATGTGCTGAGATTCTTCACTAGATCTGCAACATAAGCCTCATCTGCATCGAGATCACAAGGCCTATACTCAATTTTTGCAATATAAACACTTCACAAAGTATATGCCTTGACTGAATCTTGATATGTTTGTTGCCTTCACTGAGATAAAACATACATCACTGTGACTGCTCATGTGTTTTCTACTATGGAATGCTTTCTCGAATTTCAGAGAAAAAAAAACTTCACAAACACTTACTTCTTTACTGCAGCTATCCAAAAAAAATGGTCATCACTCTCTGCGGTTTTGTCTCTACCCGAATTTCAGACTCATTCCTGACTGCGGCTGCCACAGTAAAGTGTTGACTGAAATTTCAGAGCTTCATATCTTCACACATGTTTCCTCTACGGCTGTCACAGAGCACTCATGAAAATCTCAAAGCTAGAACCACCGAAAACCTCAGTCTGCTGCCCACAAAATTCCTCAGTATGTTGCTCCTTCTGTGGCTGCCTCAGAGACCTCTGAATTTACCTCAGTCAAACCTCCGAATTTTACCTTAGAGCACTTCCAAAATTCACATCCAAAAAAATGAAACGTGATAGGGTATTTATAGTGGTTTCCACTGGGTCGACCTGTCATTATTTTATTTTATTTTATTTTATTTTATTTTTATTTTTATATTTAAAAATCTTTATGGAGCCGACTTTGCATTTGATCAATTTTTTTTTTTTAATCTTCAAACATGTTTTGGTGCAAGGGCTTCTTCAAATGCTTCAAGGAGCCATGTCTTCTTAACTTGTAGGCTTCAGCACTTATAGATTAGGCTCCAATCCATAGGCATGGGGTTCTATGTAAGCAACATCAAAATCGAAGAAGCATGTCATCAAGTTTCATCAAGACATCATACCAAGTGTATAGGTCATATGTATGGGTCGTATGGGTCAAAACATCAACAAACTATAAGTATGTGGGTTCAAGACCCAAGGTGCCATATACAAGAGCTTAGCCCACCATCAATCATCATCAACAAGCAACCAAGTGTGTCCAAGTATCCAAGTGCCATCATATAACCATGTATGTGGGTGCCAAACATTCTCATGCACTAGGATCATCTCCAAGGATTCCATGACTCCATCAAGTCATCAATAACCATGCAAACAACTTGTGGGGTTGCCAAGCCTTCCCTTACCCCTCTTCTTCTTCTTCGGACATTAAGATGCATAGTACCCTAACTTCTAACACATAAAGCACTTGATCTTGCTCAAGTCTTTCTTCTTTCCTTACTTGTGTGACTCCCCTTCACTATTACCTTTCTTGAAACCTCTCCCTTTGTCGTTCTTTTTTTTGTTGACAAGGGCTAAGTTCTCATCACTACCTCCCTACTGGTTGGTTTTTTACTCCACTCCAGTCTCCTCCTAAATGTAGTCATCCAAAGTCTCAACCAGTATAGAAGGTTCTCCTGAGCACAAATCCCCTTCACGAATGGTTCCCAAGGGTTATTAGGGAAACGATCCAGTGCCACATGCACAAGTTCTACATCAAGTATCTTTTCCCCAACAGATGCAAGTTGATCATGGATTTGGGTGATCCTCATCAGGTAGATAGTAAGCTAGTAACATTGTCCAATTTGATCATCTAGATATCTCTAATCTTATTCCTTAGAATCATATTTTTGTTTAGGTTATCACTCTGAAAGAGACTGACTAAGGCATCAAACATGTATTTTGTCTTAGTCTTTTCTAACACATGCGGGATTAAGTGATCCTTTACTACATCTAGGACCAATCTTTAGGATTTCATCTCCCTCTTCTCATGTGTTGCCTTTAATGCTTCATCTATCGATACCGTCACAACCTTGTCCACATTATCCTAGATCTGGTGTTCCTTTAGGAGCAATGTAAATCTTTCCTTCCATGACAAGAAATTAGCTGCTCCATCCAACTTTCCTTCGAACCCGGAGGCTATTGGCTACAATGTTTGGACTGGTGTATGAAACTGATAATACATCTGATAGATCTGCACTTGAAACACTAAGATATACTTTCCCTTCAGAGAAAAAGCTCTGATACCATGTTAAATTTTTATAAACCAGTGCCTAAGTAATTATTTCATATCTGAAATTTGCACTACTGATTTATTTAACATGCACTTTAGCGGAAGCAAAAGATCAAAAAACAAATCAACTCAATCACACGAAGATTCTTTTGCTCTTCAAATCAATTCATCATTCAAATAGCTTCAGAACTTACAAGAGCTCCCAAACTCTAGAAAATGGCTCTAATAAAAAATACAAACACTTGAAAAAACTGCAATTTTCCAACCCTCAAAAATCTACCCAGAATCACTCTCTGACTAATTCGTACAACCTGTACAGTTTGTTGCTATATGACTGAGCTTGTTGCCTCTGCCTATGCGACCTACAACTCACGCGTGCAGTGTTGTACACTGTACGGTCGGTTGTATGGCCTGCTATAGTACGACCTCTTCTACTCAGTCTTGATGGTTGCTCCTCTACTGTCGAGCTCTATTGTGTCTTCCTTGCCAATGGCTGAAAATCAAGAAGTCTTTCGCTCTGATTTTCTCTTTTACTCACCAACTGTGAATAATGAATGTGTCTTTATCTTAACCCTTGTTGTCGTTTTGTTATTTTGAGTTTGGCAAAATCCCTAATATCAACAGTCAAGATTAAATCTAATCTCGACTTGAGATCAATGGCCCATGTTTAATTTAAATCACTAATGCCTTGACTTAAGCATTTTATTAAATTAAATTAACTCACTTTACTAAAAACCACATTTCACTTTAATTAATAAATTAATAACGTGAAACATCAAAAAGCTAGGACACTTAATTAATGATGATTTCCATGGGTTAGACACACCCAAGGAAATACTTGTCCGAGCTA
The DNA here is from genome assembly GCA_001517045.1 of Pseudotsuga menziesii. Classification (NCBI taxonomy): domain Eukaryota; kingdom Viridiplantae; phylum Streptophyta; class Pinopsida; order Pinales; family Pinaceae; genus Pseudotsuga; species Pseudotsuga menziesii. The sequence goes on from LPNX010677756.1 coordinate 48,967, forward strand.
CAGTCATCAACACTTTATGTTCGGGATGTGACCTCGGATGAACATGGGTTTTACCTTCCCAATCCTAGGTGAACACGCCAACCAGTTGGCCCTCTAAGTGCTTTCAATAATATTTATTCGCATGTTCGAGAGCTTCCTTGCAATACATATAGATTAAAGAGACATTTCCAAATATGTATAATGCCACATATAGACTAAAGAGACATTTCCAAATACGTATAATGCCATCATCCACCGGGGCCTGCATGGCACCATGCAATGAGAACACCAATGAAGGTCATGTGGTCTAGCATTGTGCCAGAGTGGTGCATTTCCTCAAAAACTTTAAGGGCCTCCTGGCCAAACCCATGCATGTTATATCCCATGATCATTGAAGTCCATGAGATCACATACTGCTTAAATATATTGTCAAATAGTTTGCACGCATCCTCTATACTACCAAATTTGGCATACATGCTTATAAGGCCATTCTGCTCAACCAGGTCATACTGAAGCCCACTTATGTTTATGTCCTCATAGATTACCTTTCCCTACTCCAGAGATACCAAGTTCGCAGATGTTGGGAGAAGGTTCGCAAAGGTATCTGAGTTCAAGTTCAAATCTTTGAGTAGCATTTGTTTATACCATATAGAGATTAAAGGCATCTCCATAACATCCATTATATGCATATCCTGCAATCATGGCAATCCGTGAAACCACATCTCGTGCAATCAATTTACTAAAAGTCTCCAAGGCCTCAAGGCGTGCATTATGTACACACCCCACAATCATTGTAGTCCAAGAGATCGCATTTCACTTGGGCATTTCATGAAAGCGCTTCAAAGCCTTGTCAACAAGATCATTATTCACATATCTTGCAATCATGGCAGTCCATGGCACCACATTCCTTTCAAGCATCTTCTGAAAGATCCCAGTAGCCTTATCGAAATACCCATTTTTGGCATACATAGTAAACATACTATTCCATGAAACTACATTTTGTTTAGGAATTTTGTCAAACATTTGGTGTGCAACCTCTACAAAAGCACATTTAACATACATGTCTACAAGAGAATTTCCCACAAATACATTGGATTGAACTCCACTTCTTATTTTTTCATGATGAATTTCCTTAGTGTATTTAAAAGCCAACCAACTCACATAGGCTAGGAGAACACTTGTGAAGGTGAAGGCATTTGGTTGGATGCCCACTCTCTGCATTCTATCAAACAATGTTAGGGCTTCCTCACCCCTCCCATTCCTGCAATAAGCTACGATCATGATAGTCCATGAGAAAAAATGTTGCTTTAGCATTCAACCAAAAACCCTGCGAACAATGGCCTAAACTAGCAAAACCTTGTTCGCTAAAAATGTGTTTTAGTATTCATATCCTGTGTGAATTATGTGTGCATGAACTTTTTTCCTTTGAGCATAGAGTTGTTGTTTACATAGGCCTGCAATAAGGAAGCATAAGCAGAGGAATCTAAGAGAATGCCTCGGTTTCACATGAGATGTAGAGTGTTGAGTGCATCTTTCAAATGGTTTCACTCACAAATTTTTCTATAGTAGCAATGAAAATCAACAAAGGACATAACATTCAGTTGCATATCGCACTTTAAGAGAATCCTTTTGTCACTCAACAATTCATGCACATGCATGTAGATAAAAATCACCAATTGTAAAGTTTTTTCTTTTTCCCTTTTTTTTGTTACAAGCTAGGATGAGCCTAGGCTAAGGCTAACCAAAATGTTGGATGCAAGAACAATATGCCCATATGTATGATGTTGCCACAAGGATTGTTCGAATCTCATTTATATCTACAATTCCTGGAGTTTGGACACCCCTAGGGGAAGTGAAAGACCCACAAGTGGATCCCACCCTCAACCCCTCTACAAAATATTTGAACCCAAAACCTAATAGGGACTAAAACCCGCAGAAACCAATTGAGCTAAACCTCATGGGTAATATGACTAAAGCGACGCAGAGTAAAGGCACTCTATTTAAAAGGGGAATTGTACTAGGTAGTTATTGTATCTGTAATCCAAGATTATCCCTTGATCCTCTTACAAGTAGTATCTAAACATGTCGACATTGTCTGGCCAATGATGAGGGGTAGAAAGTTGAAGCAGTGTGGAGTAAAAGCACTCTATTTCATTCACTACATGTTGGATGAGTTGGCATTCAGTAAATGGTGTTTGATAAAGTAGGGTGCAAAGGAAATCTCAATGAATTTATACTAGGGTTTGGGTTATAAATATGTTTTTTCTTTTCAATATTCAATCTGCAACTCCACATGTTCTTTAGTATGGAAAATGGAATATAGTAGGTTATTTGGCTTATGTGTAGTCCTACCAATCTAAACAACCCAGAATATTGAGTGCAAGCTCACTTCTCTCTAAGGCTTGAGTTCCCTACAGTCTGTGTTAAGTTTTGTATTATCAGATAGGTACGTCCATGTGAACAATGTTTAAAAGGTGGAAGGCATCATTATTGACTCTCAAACCTAGGAGATTCACTTTAGTAAAGTGAACTATTAAAGTGAATGTACTTTTGTAATTACTTTATGTAAAGTGATCTAGAGAGCCCATGGTATTGGTCCAAGGTATTTGCATATTGTAATGTTATAAAAGGAAACCTAGGTGAGAGGAGGTGACACACAACAGTCACATAGAGTGAGTGGCATCTCATTAAGTGGTTGGACTCTGGAGAAATACTTCCAGCCAAGTGTGCAAGTGTAGGGGGAGGATCAAAGGAAGGGAGCAACGGGTAGCCGAGGGTTGGCAACTAAGAAGATCGAAGGATTGATCTTGAGGTTTGAAAGCTAACATTCTACAGTGAGCCATTATACTAGGTCGGGTGCCCATGGTTTTTATAGTTAATAAAAATCATCCATTGTTGGTTTTTCCCTCGTTGGGGTTTTACGCGGTAAATCTAATGTCAAATGTGTGAATGATTTCCTGTGTTTTTTTGTTGCATAATTAGTTAGGATCTCAGTGTGTTTTTCAGTGAATAATTGTAGTAAACTATTAATGACTATAAATCGAATCTAGGATCAAGTAAAATTAACAATGTAAAAATTTGTGACCCTTCATGGATTTGTTCTCCAATTGGTTTGGAAATGTTTTAATTCCATATGGTCAATATAAATCTTTCTGGCAAAAAATGAGAGTTTGTTTTGAAGAATTTGCCTCCATTCATTTCAGTAATGAAAATAGATGGAGTTTGATAGTAGAAGGTGCATTATCTGAACTTGTTGAATGCTTGTTTTTCTTGCAAGGTGAAAGATCATCTCATATGAGATTGTCCTCTCAAGAAGCCTCCTCCCGGGGGCTCCCCAATCCAAAGGTGATGTTGGGGCTTCAACAACGACTTCCTCGAATGACTAGATTGTCTTCTCAATTGGGTCTAGACAGAGGGTTAAGGAAGGTGATTCTAGTGTTCCTACTAGACGATTGGTTCCTCCTCTGGTAAATGATGCTAGGGTCAAATCAAGTGTAGGTATCATTAAGGAGTTTCGAAGGATACTAGGGGTTCATTCCACATGGGTTTATGAGTCTATTTTGTTAAGATGTAAATGGGCTTGGATCAATATTCAATATGATAAGTCTAAATAAGATGCTTTGTTATTTTATTATGTTGCACTATAAGACCACATGGCTCTAGAATAGTTGTTAGATATGGCTTGTCCCACAATGCCTTCTTCATATTCTAACGTCTTGGCTACACTTTCGATGAGACCTTCTCCCCTCTTGGAGGATTGACAGAGTTGAAATGCAAAGTTGGTGTTGTAATATAAGACATCAAACTCAAAGACCTACACGCTCTTCCATCTAAGTGTCCTTAAAGAATGGCAAATTTGTAGTTGAGACATTTCGTATACCCTATTTCAAACCTAACACCCCTACTACTATAGGGAATCCCATGTTATTCCTTTCAATGGTGGATTTTACATGTTGATTGCTTGTTGAGTGGTCACTCTCTATCGATCAACCATTCACTTTTGTGTTACCTATTTGTGCACTAAAGCATGGGCACGACGTATCATAACTAATCCATGAAATCAATATCTTGCTTGATTTCCTTAATAGGAATGTTACAGAGGTAGAATTTGGTTCCTTCAATGGAATCCTGCATGACGTTGGATGGTTTTCCTCGGCCCTAATCAGAGTAACATCTCTCCCTCTAAATCTAGGCACCATGATAGCATGTCCACATAGACCCTTCGATCTCCTACAATAAATGAAGTATAGTCTATGTTCCTTGACAATTAAACACTATGTTAACACCAAAAGAGCACCAAATGACAACAATAGATAGCTCCAACCACAAAGATCACCAACACTACGAGCGCTACGTAACCAACTAGCTAGATTCACATTGATAGAGACAGAAGAAACACACCAAGATCCACCAAAGACAAAGAAGAAACACCTCGATCTCCCACAAATGAAATAACCCTATCATTACTCTCCACCCGCACCACATCATGGTTTCGATTGGGACCACTGCAACAACATACAAGGTAAGCGACCTCAACATAATACTCTGCAAGTGCCAGCCCGAACTCATACTGCCAAAATGAATGACCGAAACCATCACATTAAACCTCGATATGTGAGAAATTATACCCTTCACCTATGTCTACACCTGTGTCCTGCCAGATGTCACATGGTTGTTGGATCCAACACCATCCGTTGATATCCAGGCATTCCCTCTCATGACTCTAATACCCCATCCAGTGGTTCTCATCCTCAAATGTTAAGAGAGACCACTTTTCCCGTATTTGTTTAATTTGATAAAAGATGACCAAATATAAGCATAACACCTGCACCCTCTAGAAATTTCCCTACAACATGAGAACACCTACCAATGATAATGCACATTATGTGGAGTTTAGAGACTCTACACCCTAAAGAAATGACAACCCAGCTAATATTAAACCATCGAATAATACCATCTATACACTCCTTGTAAAGACCAATTTCATATCAAAGACATCTCCATCTAAAGTTCATGTTCATTTCTCAAATAATAGCTACAGGACTATAAATAAATGTATAAGGAGGACAAAGACTCCATTCACGCTCATTATTTTGTAGATCTAGTACTTAAACTTCAAAAGGTTGCAGTCTAGAAACAAGTTACATTGACAATAGAGACACAACAACGCCTACGCCATTTCAGCTACAAATGGGAAAATCCATAACTCTGCATTTGTCAAATACTAAAATGATAAGTCTAGGATGATGATGATTTCTACACATATTACACGCCATAGCCATGAAACTCCAGGCACTTTCTATGGAGTTGACAGACTGACCAGATTCACTCCTTAGTCTCGGATCATTACAAGCATCAACAGGAAATGCTTTGTGACTTTGCTAAAACCAAACAAATGTAAGGCCACATGTATTAATTTCAAGCTGACTGCCTTGTACAGTCTTCATAGCTGCCATAATTTGCAAAATTCATTACTAATTTTCTTTTCTTAAATTGATTCTCAATATGTATCTGATTTCTGATTTTTTGTTTGTTTCTGAAATACTTGGTGGCAAGTGGTAATGTGCTTAAAAAAGTAAAATATTGTTCAAAACAAGGCTGAAAATTAGCATGACCATCCATAAGAAACGAGTCTCTAATAAAAAATACTAGAGCAACCAAGTGAAAATACCATCTCCATCTCAAGCAAAAACCATGAAGATACAATCCTGTAAATGATCCTTGTGTGTGATAAATATCACACGTATAAACTCTCATATACGATATGATGAGGGGTAACACGGTCTAAGATCCAAAACTAGGGCACATATTTCAGTTTGAAAAAACCTAAAAACTATAAGAAGAACCAGGTAAACCTCATACTATAGAGTGAAGCGCCAATCACAGGTTCAATGTTGATTGGTTCCAACTGCTAGCTTAATTTAGTAGTGCATGATGACATACTAGTATTTCTTAGCCGATGATGTAGGGAGTACAGGGAAGTTTATTTCCCAGTTATGAACTGTCTTTATATAATTTGTATTCCTATGAAGTTTATTGTTGGAATATTGCATATATTTGGAGAATTTGACAAAATCTTAGAAATTTCCCTTTATCTGTAAAAAAAAAAACATTTCTTTGATGTTTTTCTACAAAATTAGAAGAAATGTAGTTTTAGACTTTAGTGTTGCTACCAGCAATGCCTTAAAAATGTAAAAACATAGATTTTCCTTTAACTATGTAGCTTACATAACCATGGAGCTGCTTGCCTTGTCCCAAAGTTTTTAAGCCAGCGCAAGCCCTTGACACACTGGGAAAATGGAGCTGCTGCATTTTCTGGAAAATGCCAAAACATTTTCTCCATGTGCATATCTAGTCATCATGGTGCTCCATGAGGTCACGTTCGTTCGGGCATTTTGTCAAACAGTTGGCATGCATCCGCAAACCCTGCATTTGGCATACATTTTCAAAAGCTTGGTACTCAGGAAGGCAGCCAGTGGAAACCCGATTTCCATGAAGTGGCTTCCCTTCTACTATAGCTTTCAGTTTGATGCATTCATCCAAAATCTAAGTATACGCACTGTAAGACTAATTGTTTTTGTGGCCGATATTTGGTTTTCCAATGGGTTTCGACTTAGAGGCACTAGCTGTAAAAATGCATTCAGAATATGTTAAAGAACTCGACTTCTTCATCATCGTCCTTGTGTCATGTCATTAATATTTTTATGTATCAAAATTATAAGTCACCTCATGACATGTCCTTGATATCTTGATGTATCAAAATTATAATCCATCTTAACTTGCAAAATGAGCTCACAAAAATCTGAAATTTACAAAGTGGAAAACATATATGGAGAGAGGATTCCAAAGTGTTTATTGAGAGGACTCCAAAGCTTGTTTAGCCAATGATTTCAAGTCACATGGTTCAATTTTAATAGGTTGGTGGCGAAAATTTTAGGGGCCAAATTTCTCATGGACATGTTTTCTCAAAAATCTCACCAATTTCCAATTTTGTTAGAAGTGTTTTGCCTAAATTTTACATAGTAAAGTTTTTTTACTCTAAAAACTGTCTAAAACTTTATAAAAACTATATAAACTCTTTATACAAAGAGGATTTTATACAAAACTTCCCAAAACAAGTCCAGAACCAAATTTTAAAGATAATGAAGCTCATTTCTAAATATAAATACCATTACAAGTCGAAGCTAAAATGCATTTTAAAACATATTTTCCATCTAAACCCAACCTGCCTTTAAAATTGAGGATCGATTTACTATCCCAAATAAAGAGTTTCAATATTTCTGAAACTTAACCCATAATTACACCCATGATATCGATTCATTACCCATTATCAATGAACTACCTTGACTAAGATGATATCAAAGAAGTCCACCTCAATCTAAGGAAGAAACATGTGTATGCAACTCATAGGTTTGATATCCCAAGCTATTCAATCCATTCCCAAACATTAAGAACAAATTATGCTTTCTCCTCCTACAAACAAACCCAAAGAAACATCATCTTCCACAGATTTTTCCAGATCAAGTTCAACAAGTAATTTTGCTCAAGGCAATACAGACAAAAATCAAGCTACTTGGTTGGCTTTATATGCATTGAATCTATCAGGGCTGGCACATGATCTTCCAAAAAGTGTCGAAATATTATTGCCATGTTTCATCCAAATAAATTAAATTCATCAAAATATCATGTTAATAATTTCAAGTGGGTTATCAAACAAAATATGGTCTATATCATGTTTCCTTTTATTTTCAATGATAAAGCAACTATCTAGTATTTAAATCTGACTATCAGATCCATCACTAGTTGGGAATATTTGGAAACTACTTTCGTATCAAATTTGGCTGAAAATAAGACTATCATGGCCCTTGTTTTGCAGTTATCAAGAATGACAGTGAAAGTTTAGGAGAAAATAAAGGATTTCAACTAGAGATTCAATACCTCTCAATAAAATCCTAACAACTTCAACTCCAATGGACCACAAAAGATTAAAAGTCAATGGTTAAAGATGAAAAAGAATAAAATCCCTAAGGCCAACTTCCTCAATATGTGGAAACATTTTATGTTTGATGAACTATAAATAAAGAAGTATTTCAAATCATTTCATCATCATCCAAGATCATCATTCACTTCTCCAAAAGAATAAGACGTGTTTATCTGTTGGTCTCTCCTCCTCCTATATCGCATCATTTTTTGGTTTGAGGAATATTTGGTGGCTATCTATTGGTGGTTATTTTTCCTCTTAGAGTGGCTACCATCACTTTGTTGTGCCCTCTTCCTTCACGGCAGCAGCAGCAAGAGGCTACTACAATCACGACTGCCCTATTTGGGCTCTCCACAGTGCACCCAAGCCTGTTAGGGCTGTCATACATGCACCCGAGCCCTGCTAGGGCTCTCCCTTGTGCATCTAAGCCCTGTTAGAGCTGTCCTACAGTAGCAGCAACTCACGATGGTAGGTGTCAACACTCACGATGGTGGCAGCAACACTCTCGATGACACCAACAGCAGTGGCAAACCCTCGGTGGCAGTAGCAGGCCGTCAACAGACCACGCAGATACACAGCAGCAAGCTGCCAACAACCCATGCATGCACACAGCAGCAGGTGACCATAATCCACATGGCAGCAGCTGGGTAATTACAGTCCACAGTGGCAGCAGTGAATGGTAAATCTCTCATAGGCTAAAGAACACAGGTTGTAAAAGCTTGGTTGATCTACATTCGTCTCAGAGTTCTGTGAACAAATTGATCTCTGCTCATGTACGAACTCAGTCATCTCATTTAGAGGATGAATTTTAATGCTTTGGGGTTTTTGTCCTTAAAAGGTTTCCCCGTGAAAACTCTTGTGTTCTATTGTGTGGATGATGGTTTTACCGCTGCAAATGTATTACTGTTGTTGAAATCTTTAGTACTATCTCTATTACAGACTGCAAATTTTTAATTATCACACACATGTTAAATTTCAACATGGTATCAGAGCTTTGCATGTGAATTTTACAGTTATTGAGCAAACCACTGTGGCCTCCATAGACCTCAGGACAAATGTAGGCTGAGATAGCAGACTTCTTACAAGTGTTGAGAAAGTCGCCGAAAAATAGCAACTTTTACTTCGAGCTGATTTTGCGCGCCTTTTTAGCAAAAATTGCACAATTTTTTCAAAAGTCGCCCGGCGACTTGAATCCGTAGCTTTGAGAGGAAAAAATGATTTTTTGGGGGTCATTTCAGTTAGAGGTTTGTTGGAAGAGGAGTGAGAAGGGCAAGAGGAGACCGTCAACAACTTGGGAGGCTTTCAAACACCATTTACCATCTTTATCAAGGATTTTTGTGGAGCAAGTGCTCAAGATTCCTCACATGTATGTACATTTTATCCCATTGTTTTTCTATCTTTTCCATGGATTGTTTGAAAGTTTTCGTGCATTTTTTCTTGCATATTTAATTGGCTATTTCTTTGCATATTTCTTTTCTATTTTTTTTCTATTTTTCCATTAGTTTCCATGCCCAAAAATATGAAAAACAGTCACAATGCAAGGGGGATTTAAAAATTAGAATGGAATGGCATGCTTGTTTTTTTAATTGTTTAGCCACCCTCTTCTTCTTATCTTTCATGGCTTAAAATCTAAATTTAGAGGTCTGATTTTTTAAGCTAAAATGTTGCTATTTTTTTCCAATGGAGTTTAATGTAATTTTTTTGTGTTTTTGTGCCCTTGGCTTGCATTTGAGGTTGTCATTCCAATTGCAAAAATGCCAAAGTTATTGACCCATTTTGGCACTATGGTGAGCCCAAGGATGGAACAAATAGGAAAAATTTGTGTTGCAAATTATGTGGGCATCACATGTTGGGAGGGGTTAACAGGTTGAGATACCATCTAGCCAAACTACTTGACCATGATGTTGGCCTTTGTACTACAGTGACCTCGAAAATCATGAGATATGCCTGTTGTCCGCCGATTGCACACCAGCAGTAGAAACTTTCCGAAAGTTGTCTCCTCACTTAGGAAAGTGGAAGAGGTGTGACCTTGGGGGCAAGCACAGAGCTAGGTACTGTCACCTACTCCTAGCTCCTCCGTTTAGGCTAACTCCTAACGAAGCCAAGGGGGGTAGTCCCTACAAAAGAGTTTCGATGGCTCTTAAGTTGTTTAAGTGTTTTTAATGGTTACGAATGCGAATGGGTGTTGTTTAGGAGTTATTATGATTAAATATGTTTGTTTATTATGAATTCTAAATACAAAACAAAGCAATCCACGTTATTATCACCAGAATTAAAAGATAGACAATAATTTGAGAACTCACGAAATGATAAAGCATTCACAGATATAACTTATAATCAAAACATCCAATGGACAAATGGCCCAAATTATCAATAGTACGTAAAAGATAGAACCAGTGCCTATGGAATCAACTTATCAAAGATGCTTCAAGCGTAAATATGATGTGAATCCCAGAGTGATGCCAGTGAATGTTTATTATGCTTAATATTGGTTAATTTTAACAATTTTAGGTGATCTTGCTCATGCTTTCAGCGAAAGGTTTTGAATAGCCGAGAAAATGTTCCAAGTTAATCCGTTGGAGATATGACGGCCCGCCCAGTATCCCAGGCTGGTATCGCGAAGATTGACCAACTAGCTGGGAAGCTTAGACAGCGGGGAGTTCCAGCGCCTCTACTAAGAAGAACTTAAGAAATTTTCTACAACGTCGGTGCGTTGGTTATGGGGTTAAGTTTTATTATGTTTTTCTTTGCGAACTTAGCAAGTCTGTTCACCGTTCTGAGTACGAGCCCAACTCGAAAGTCGACAGAGCATACTAGGTGAAGGATAATCAACGAAGTTAATTCATTATGGGAATGTGAGTGGCAAACTTTATTAAGTAAATTAATTAAAAACTCTCCGACAGAGAGCGCTCTTGACCTTGTCTTATGACAAAGGTTCAAGAGACTTAACTATTCTATATGCCTAATGCAAGAAAAATGCAAGTCTAACTATGCTCTCCAATAGAGACTGCTCTTGACTTGGGTTATGGCAAGTTCAAGAGACTTTAGCAATTAATTGATTAAACTTAAGAAAAATAAAAAGAGCTAATCTACCCAAGAGTCTCTTTCAGGTTTTTAGGCTCTAATCGAGAGAGCATGGGGGCAAGTAACAAAACAAAAGATAACAAAAGCAAAGCAACTCTCCAATAGAGAGCACTCTCGATCCAACTTATGGTGAGATTCAAGAGATTTTGGTGATTTTTAGGTTTTTTGCAATATTATATCAAAAAGGTAAGCAAAACTTTGAACTAGCTAAGTGAATAAACAAGGAGACTTTTTTATCTTTTCTATTTTTATGCAAGATGAACTTTTCAGAAATAAACTATTTAACTTCAATGAAAAACAAAACTTTAACAATTTGAAACTATTCTATCCTATTCTACTCTTAACAAATTATGAAACAAGGCATGAAAGTGAGGAGACGATACAAGCTTCCCCCAAATGGGGGAAGAGGGGTGTGGGAGCCGTCATCCCACTTGCTCTTTATTAATTTGTTTACAATGCTTTCCTTTGATGCCTTTTTTGCTTCCTTTCTTATTCTTGGAAGGCCTTTGGAGCAAGTTGCAGAAAGGGGAAAGAAGAAAAGGGAATTTATGGGTCTTTTTAGGCTTGATTCTTGAAAATTTTGCCAGCATTTCCGCTGTATCTGTCATAGAAGTAAAAAATCAGCAAGCATATATTATTAAAAGATGGTAGGAAAGACAATGCAAAAATAAAAAAATTTGGAAACATTTTATACTTAGAAATTTTTTTGAAATTTCGCATGCAAAGCACAAATTTTCCCTAGATCTAATGAAAGAAACTAGATCTAACAAAGCCCTAAAAACAAATCTGAATAATGAGTATTGAAAGCTTGGATCTATTTCATGAGCAATGCAAAAATTTAAAGAGAAGGGTAGAGAAAGAAGTTTCTTGTGGATGGAACACAAGGGATGGAGGAAGACTCCGGCTTTCTTTCGAATGAGAAGAACACGATCCTTGTAGGCCCTACAATCACAATGTGTTAAATAACCGGTTGCTTGAAGCTTGGGCTAGATGTAGCTGAACTTGCACCCTTCTTCAACCTGTGAACCCTGCTAATACCAAAACTCAAATACAAGTGAGATTATATACATGAAAAGTATGCTAAGATAGTTCAATCAAGATCAATATTGCGTATAACTAACTACTCATATTCATCAAGATTATAACCTACTTTGCATAAATAGTTGATTTGAAACTACAAACAACTACTCTATCGTGCCAACAGTGGCCCTCTTCAGCTTAACAAATAAACTGATCTCATTCAAGAAAAACAATAATGGGTTAGAAGCAGTATCACCTCAACCATGAAACATTCACCACACGCAAAGAGCTCATGGACCTCCAAAGTCGAAATTCTTATTAATCAAAAGTAAGCAAAGCTTAATACAATTTTTGCAGAGTAACTCCAGCACAAAAGTTCCATCCGAATAGAGCTAAATGAGCCTCTATTTATACAATGAGAGAAGGCCTAAACCCTAATCACCACACCACGCAGGGAGGGTGCAAACCTAATCATCCGGCAATGTGAATGAGCCAAAACCTAAAGTAAACAATTTGGGAGTGAGGGGAGGCCTCCACCTAGGCAAGGCACCCCCACTCCAACCCTAACCACCCACTCTCCATGCCAAATGAGCCCACCCTCATAAAAATCGTGAGTTTCCAAGGCTGAGGCATGAAGGAGAGGAAGAGCACACGTGAGGGTTTGGAGTGGTATGCGTGAAGGTTTGGAGAGGCTCAGAGACTAGGTATGGAGGAGCCAATACCTAGCACTCATCAATACAAGTCCCAGTTCAACCTCGATCAAAACATCAAACCAATGAGCAAGCTCCAACTCACCCAAGCATGGTCATCACTGAAGGAGGCGAATTGGCCAAGTGGCTGAGGACTTAATGCTCACTGAATGCTGACTGAAGCCGAGTTTTGTTAACTCCAATCATCATTAATGTCCGATGCCATGTCATTCTATAGTTCATTTCGCTGAATTCGGATTAATTTGGAGAGATTTGAATTTTCTCCAAAATAATCATTTTTATTATTTAATCAATATTTTCCCCAAAACTGACTTTTTTGAGAAAATATGAGTTATGTCGCTGAATAATGATTTGAAACTTGGAGCTAGCTGGCTGGCTGATCATGAATGATTTTTGGCTTAAGGTTAGAGCCTTCAATCACTAAAAACGGATCCCGGATGGCTGACTTATTACAAATTGAATTTTTCCATTTAAACTATTAAAAATTTTAATTAAAAACTTAGGGAAAATTAAAAAATTAAAAAATTAAAAATTTGACGTGTCCGGTAAAAAAATTTCAGAAATTTCTCTGAGGGTCCTAGTGACTTAGGACATGACCATAGTCTATTCTAATAATGTCTAGTAGGTTTATACATACTCAGTTGGGCTCTAATAACCCCCCAAGGCCCAGAATTCAAAATCGGGCATTCCAGCTTTGGAGGAAGCAGGAGAAAACCTCGTCAATTATACTCGGCTATTTGCAAAGCATAATTGTCAAGGGAAAAAAACTCCCTGGAATACCTTAGTTGAAATTCTACGTCTTAGGAGACCGAACCACTCAAAACACCCTACTAGCACAGTTTATTACAAACCCCACTGGGCCATGGTCATAATTATTCAAAACAAAAACTGACTAGCCAAAACTAGCTAGACACAAAGGCGGATCATCTGATACACTGGAAACAAACAATTATCATGTTTGTCAACTGGCGGCTCCTCAGCTAATCCAACTATGGTACAAAAAAGTTGGCAACATCTGGCTCCAACTGTGGGATGGGTACTCGCTTGATCTATTAATCAAAGAGAGTGCCTGAGAATCCAGGAATCTCTAGCGCCTGCATGTAAACAGAAGTGTCTTAGTCCCATGTATATGATAAAAAATATGCCATGATGAAGTACCAAAAAAATATTTTTTGCTTTTTTCAAATCAAAGTACATGAAATAAACTTTTTTCTTTTTCAGCATATAAATGAAATATGATACAAATGTTAATATACAAAAATAAGAAACTATATTCTACATGGATATGATACATAAAATATGGTACAAAAATAAAGTACATAAAAAATACAACAAGAATGGGTTTAGAAAAGCCCTGGGATGACCCCTTGGTCATCTTGGAGGTTGTTTCGATAAAAGGGCTTCAAGTGTTGGCCATTCATGGGCAAGTTTAATGTTTCTCCATCCATGGTGTTAAGTAAAAAGGAATTTGTGCCAGCAGTGTCGTGGATGATAAACAAGCCTTTCCAAAGGCTATCAAACTTTCCATGCTTCCCAGGCTTCTCCCTTCTCTTATCACATAAGAGAACACTATCCCCTATTTGGAAAGATCTTGGCCTAGCTGACTTATCGAAAGTGCCCTTCATGCTTTCTTGATGTCTGAGTGACTGATCAAGGGAAGCTCTTCTAGATTCATCCAGCTCTATGATCTGATTGATCCTCTGCTCCATTTCTTATTGTTCTGTGCCATATTCACTTAACATTATGAAGATCGGAATCTGCATGCTGACCGAAAGGGTGGCTGTGAGTCCATATACCAACTCAAAAGGGGATTTCCCAGTTGAGTTCTTCTTGGTAATCCTATCCGCTCACACAGCATACTTAATCTTGCTATCCCATGATCTCTTATTATCACCCACAGTTTTCTTAAGGATAGTCATTAGGTTTTTATTCGTGGACTCGGCCAGTCCATTGCCCTGTGGGCAATAATCAGATGAGTGGGATAGGATAATTCCATATTTAAAACAGAGATCATTTACTTTTTTGGAACTAAAAGCTTTGGCATTATCGGTTGTTATCTTAAGGGGAGTTCCGAATCTGGTGATGATTCTTTCCTCGATGAAATCTATAACAACCTTCTCAGTGGCATTTTTAGTGGGTATGGCCTCTACCCACTTGGTGAAATAATCGGTTGTTGTAAGGATCCAACAAAAACCATTACTAGAGTTATCCTTAAATTTGCCGATAAAATCAATCCCCCATTGGTGAAAGGGGTCAAGGACCACAACAGGTGTAAGGGGAAGCGCAGCCAACTTCTGCTTCCCAATGAAAAGCTGACACTCTTGGCAACACTTGACATGCTTGTGAACATCTGCGAAAATGGTGGGCCAATAATATCCAGCTCTCAAGATCTTGTGGGAAGTTGTATTTGCTGCATAATGGCCTCCACAAAATCCTGAGTGAAACTCCGCCAAGATTTTCTTGGAATCCTGTTCGTTGATGCACCTAAGTATGATACCATCTGGGTTCCTCCAACCCAGACCCTCTTGGGTAAGGCAATACCTAGCAGTCTTGAGTCTCAAAGCCCTACGCTTGTGACCTTTCAGGTGATCCAGGCAAATGAGATGGAGAAGGAAGAAAATGATATCGGAATACCAATGATTGTCAAGCTCTTGAAGGGCAGGAGTCATGGCTAGCTGAGGAACATTATTTTCGGCAATCATTTCAATAGCTTCTTCATTCTTTTGGGTAAGCATTTTGGCAAGCCCCTGACCTTTGATTAACTTAGTGGGCTTTATTTCAAGGTCATACTCTTGGATCTTGGACATCCATGTGCCCCTTACTCCTAAGCAATCCTGTTGAGACAGGATGTCTTTCACTACAGTGTGGGGAACATATCCAATAACTTTAGAATACCTAATATAGGTCCTGAAATGTTTTAAAGACTTAACCAAGGCATAAGCCTGCTTTTCCATGATGGTATACTTTAATTCAGAGTTCTGCAAGGCTCTACTCATGAATGCTATAGGTTGCTCTAACCCTTCGAAGTTCTTTTGGAGCAACACACCGACAATAGTGTCTTCTGAAGCAAAGGAAAATATCATGAAATCTTTCAGGTTGACTAAGACTGGAGACCTGGTAATGGCATTCTTTATAGAATCAAAGGCTTCCCTTCCTTCACTAGTCCATACAAACTTGGCATTTTTCTTAAGTAAGGCTTGCATAGGTTTCATTAATTCGGCCAAGTTAGGAATAAATCTTCTGATAAAATTTATAGGACCATTGAAGGATTGGAGGGCTTTCTCATTCTTAGGAAGGGGAATCTTTCTTATAGCCTCTATTCTTTCAAGGTCAATATTGACACCGTCCTTATTGATGATGTGTCCTAAGAGTTTTCCCTCTTCTATGCCCAAAACTGACTTAGTTGGATTCAAAGAAATACTATACTTCCTACATCGCTCAAAAATCTGCCTGAGATGACCAACATGGCTGGATCTTTCTTTCGAAAATACAGTAAAATCATCTTGATAGATCTCAATGATTTTACCAATCAACTCCTTGAAAACATAATCCATGGCCCTTTGGAAAGTAGCTCCTGCATTTAAAAGGCCAAAGGGCATTCTCAGATATTCAAAAGTGCCCCAAGGAGTTGTGAAAGTGGTTTTATGCCTATCCTCCTCTTGAATGACTACCTGATTATAGCCAAAAAAACCATCTAGCATCGACATCATGCTTGATCCAGTGACCCGTTGGAGGAGGGTCTCCATGTTGGGGAGGGGGTAATTGTCCTTCTGACATGCTATGTTTAGATTTCTGAAATCTATACATATCCTTAAAATCTCGTTCTTTTTTTCTAACTACTATCAAGTTAGAACACCACGTTGAATGTCTTGTAGGAGCTATTATTCCTATTGCTAACAGTTTTTCTAACTCTTTTTTTATGATTGGTGCTAACTTAGGATTTATTTGCCTAAGTTTTTTTCTGAAAGGCTTGCCCTTTTGACACTCTAGTTTCAAAGGAATGGTATGTTGAAAGACATCTTCCCTATATGCTTTGAGTTTGTCATAAGTAAAGGCAAATGCATCCCTATACTCTTTGACCAAGTTTATAAGGCTGTTCCTTTCTTTTTCGGAAGTACATTTTCCAATTTTTATTATTTTAAGTTCTGTTTCCATCCCAATGTTGATTTCAATGTAATCCCCCGGTTTCATTTGCTCAACATTACTCTTTTTTCTGTCCTGTCTGTCAAAGATGTTTTCTAAGGAAACTAGACCACGTGGGACATGATTATTAAACTGGTCGCCTTCTCCATAATATTCGTTATTTTCCTCCTGATCATTTACTTTAAAGTTTAGGAATTCATCAACATTACGAATAAATCTCAAAATTTGCTCATCATCTTTGAAGACCTGCCAATGCTCTACATTATCAGGAACAGAAGGTCTGAAGTTAATCTCTAAAGGATAATCCCCCTCTAACATCTCATCCAATGGCTGAAGAGTTGACGCTAAAACTGCAAGCTTATCGAAGGCACTATTATGATCTCTAGGGATTGCTCCTATATTAAGGGCATCAAAGAATTCCATTATATCCCAAATTGCATTTCTATACTTTTTAAGTCTTTGACACTTACATGCAAACTGACCCTTAACTTGTTGGACAATTAAGTCAAAATCCCCTTTAATACTAAGCAACTTGATCCCCATGTCCTTGGTAATCTCAATGCCTAGTAGAAGTGCCTCATACTCCGCCACATTGTTCATTGCTTCAAATTCCAATCTGAAAGCAAAGTTGAAAACCTTACCCTCTGGTGAAATAATGACAACACCAACCCCCTTGCCTATTCTAGAGTAAGCACCATCAAAATTCATCCTCCATAATTCACTAAGTTTTTCAGTTTTTATTTCTTCTTGGAGGGGTTCCAAGAAGGTGGAGTTGATTTGATAGGTCCCATGTTCATCAGTGTGGTAAGCATACTCATTCAATGGTCTTTGAGGGTTTTCAACATGGTGTCTTTTTTCCTTTTTAGAATACAACTTTACAAGTGAAAACTCCGATGCTGATACGGTAGCATGGGTCCAATCCATTTGAATTGATCCTCCCAAAGTGACACCCCATTTTCTAGAAAGCAACATCCCCCACTTGTCTGGCACATCAATAACAAGGATGTCCATGGTGATCTGGATATCTGGATACTTAGCCAATCTAACTAACTGATTTTCAATCATCCCTTTAACTTTAACCGGTCTAGAGTCCATGCCACATACATTTTGGTATGGCCTTGTAGTTCTTAAGTCAAGCTGCTGCATGACTTTTTTGGTCACGATGTTGGAACTAGATCCCGAGTCTAACATACAATTGTGTAGAAAAAGATCACCCATCATCAATGATACATAAAAAGTGGATCGACAAAGACATTATTTGAGGTTAGCTCCACGGTATCAGAAAAAGTGACCTTCTTAGGGGTAAGGGGCTTTATAGGATTTGAAGGATTTTCTTTAGTTTGAGGATCAACATTACTTGGAGGATCTAGGATTTTCAAGAGTCTCACTCTTTGGCCAGGGATTTTGCATAATTCAAGGACTGGAACAGGAAATTTTGTATTTGCTAGCCAATTACCTAAGTCAAAACTTAAATTAACAATTTCTTTAGTTTCTGCTTCTTTGGGAGGATTAGGAGCTGTTACCTTGGGAATATTCTATGCAGAAGACCCCTCTCTTGCTTTTCTTCGATAAGTTATTCCTTTGAAGTTTTGAGTGTTGTTGATCTGCTCGGCTGAAGGCATCTCTCCATAGTATTGAGTTAAATTGTCAACTTTCTTTTCATAACGATTGGTCTGTGGCCAATTTCCTATGGAGATGCTAGGGATGTCATCTATGTTGTTGATGTAATCAGGCTCACTTGTTGACGTACTAGGACCACAACCTTCAGGGTGACCATGCTCTTGAACATAGCATGCATAGTGGCAACCAAATTCCTCATGGAAATCTCTGCATGCTCTGCAAAATGGCTTATACTGCTCAACCATGTTAGCAGCCTCTAGCTGATGAGAAGGCCTCTACTCATGGTTGGGAGGCTTTCTTTGCCAAGTTGGCTTGGTAGGAAAGGTTCTAGGAGCAGGCTGAGTTTGAGTTCTTTCCATTGTTATCACCCTACTTTGTATCTTCTTTAACTGCGCTAAGTGTTTCTGTTCAGCTTCCTCCATGATTTTCTTCATTTCCCTTTTCATTTCAATCATCTGCTTTTCATAGGCATCTTTCATAGCTGATAAAGGATCCTTATCTTTAGGTTCATTAATTTTCGGAGGTGTTGAAGACCTTGAATAACCCTGGAGGTTGGATTCACCTGATGACTGCATGTTCAAGTCAATTTTAATTGCCATTTCTTGAGCTTGGACCAAGTTAGTAGGCTCCTTGTCTCTTATCTGGTATTGCATCTTGCCACTAAGTGCCTCGATGTAATAGACCAAAATGGTTGGTGCAGTTGGGGCATAAGCAGTAGGGATAGCTTTTGACAATTCAGTGAATCTAGTATTGAACTCATCCATTGTTTCCGTATCCTTCTTTTTTATGTTGGTCAGGGATGCAAGTTGATGCCGAGGTTTTTTCTTTTCACCGAACTTATTGGTGAAAGAGGTCTTGAAAGCAGCTAAAGTATCAAAAGCATTGTCTGGTAAATTGTTATACCAATCGCCGGCTTTTCCATCCAAAGATAGAGCAAATAACTTCATGTAGACATCATCACGTTGGCTAACAGGATCACTAACATATGCATTGATCCATCTAGAAAAGTTCCTGAGGTGCATGGCAAAAGTTGTGGCATCAGTGCTAGTATACATCGGGAGTTTCTCGACAGCTTTGTCTGGAAGACAATGGGGTTGACCTACTATCTGAGAAAAGTTGAGTTGAGTAAAATACTCACCCATTATGTCAGAAACACTAGTGTTAATGTTTTCTTGAGAATTAGTTTCTAGAAATAAAGTATGGATGTCTGATGAAGACTGAGATCCGAGATCTTCAAGGATCCTACGAGAAGCAAGTTTATTTAGCCTCCTCCTATAAACTTTTTTAGGCTCAGGGATAAAACTAAGTAAACCTTCAGAGTTTCTTCTGGTTGAATACCTTGGTAAAATTAAAGACAGTGGAGTCGCCAAATGGATTTCAAGTCTAAGATCAACGAGGTGATTAAACTAAAAATCTTTTAAAAAAGTAAAAACTAGAAAAAACTAAGGTCATCCAGGAACAAAAAAATTGTCCTCGGCAACGGCGCCAAAAGATGTTGTCCACCGATTGCACACCAACAGCATAAACTTTCCAAAAGCTGTCTCCTCACTTAGGAAAGTGGGAGAGGTGTGACCTTGGGGGTAAGCACAGAGCTAGGTACTGTCACCTACTCCTAGCTCCTCTGTTTAGGCTAACTCCTAACGAAGCTAAGGGGGGTAGTCCCTACAAAAGAGTTTCTATGGCTCTTAAGTTGTTTAAGCGTTTTTAATGGTTACAGATGCAGATGGGTGTTGTTTAGGAGTTATTATGATGAAATATGTTTGTTTATTATGAATTCTAAACACAAGACAAAGCAATCCATGTTGCTATCACCAAAATTAAAAGATAGACAATAATTTGAGAACTCACGAAATGATAAAGCATTCACAAATATAACTTATAATCAAAACATCCAATGGACAAATGGCCCAGATTATCAACAGTACGTAAAAGATAGAACTAGTGCCTCTGGAGTCAACTTATCAGAGATGCTTCAAGCGTAAATATGATGTGAATCCCAAAGTGATGCCAGTGAATGTTTATTATGCTTAATATTGGTTAATTTAAACAATTTTAGGTGATCTTGCTTATGGTTTAAGCGAAAGGTTTTCAATAGCCAAGAAAATGTTCCAAGTTAACCCGTTGGAGACATGACAACCCGCCTAGTATCCCAGGCTGGTATCGCGAAGATTGACCAGCTAGCTGAGAAGTTTAGACAGCGGGGAGTTAGGGCGCCTCTACTAAGAACTTAGGAAGTTTTCTACAACGTCGGTGTGTTGGTTATGGGGTTAAGTTTTATTATGTTTTTCTTTGCGAACTTAGCAAGTCCGTTCACCATTCTGAGTACGAGCCCAACTCGAAAGTCGACAGAGCATACTAGGTGAAGGATAATCAACGAAGTTAATTAATTATGCAAATGTGAGTGGAAAATTTTATTAAGTAAATTATTTAAAAACTCTCCGACAGAGAGCACTCTTGATCTTGTCTTATGACAAAGGTTCAAGAGACTTAGCTATTCTATATGCCTAATGCAAGGAAAATGCAAGTCTAACTATGCTCTCCGATAGAGAGTGCTCTTGACTTGGGTTATGGCAAGTTCAAGAGACTTTAGCAATTAATTGATTAAACTTAAGAAAAATAAAAAGAGCTAATCTACCCAAGAATCTCTTTCAGGTTTTTAGCCCTAATCGGGAGAGCATGGGGGTAACAAAACAAAAGATAACCAAAGCAAAGCAACTCTCCGATAAAGAGCACGCTTGATCCACCTTATGGTGAGATTCAATAAATTTTGGTCATTTTTAGGTTTTTTGCAATATTATATCAAAAAAGTAAGCAAAACTTTGAACTAGCTAAGTGAATAAAAAAGGAGACTTTTTTATATTTTCTATTTTTATGCAAGATGAACTTTTCAGAAATAAACTATCTAACTTCAATGAAAAACAAAACTCTAACAATTTGAAACTATTCTATCATATTCTACTTTTAACAAATTATGAAACAAAGCATGAAACTGAGGAGACGATACAAGCTTCCCCCAAATGGAGGAAGAGAGGTGTGGGAGTCGTAATCCCACTTGCTCTTTATTAATTTGTTTACAATGCTTTCCTTTGATACATTTTTTGCTTCCTTTCTTATTCCTGGAAGGCCTTTGGAGCAAGCTGCAGAAAGGGGAAAGAAGAAAAAGGAAATTATGGGTCTTTTTAGGCTTGATTCTTCAAAATTTCGCCAACATTTCCGTTGTACCTGTCACAGAAGTAAAAAATCAGCAAACATATATTACTAAAAGATGGTAGGAAAGACAATGCAAAAATAAAAATTTTGGAAAAATTTTATACTAAAAAATATTTTGAAATTTTGCATGCAAAGCACAAATTTTCCCTAGATCTAATGAAAGAAACTAGATCTAACAAAGCCCTAAAAACAGATCTGAATAATGAGTATTGAAAGTTTGGATCTATTTCATGAGCAATGCAAAAATTTAAAGAGAATGGTAGAGAAAGAAGTTTCTTGTGGATGGAACACAAGGGATGGAGGAAAACTTCGGCTTTCTTTCGAATGAGAAGAACACGATCCTTGTAGGCCCTGCAATCACAATGTGTTAAATAACCGGTTGCTTGAAGCTTGGGCTAGATGTAGTTGAACTCGCACCCTTCTTCAACCTGTGAACCCTGCTAATACCAAAACTCAGATACAAGTGAAATCATATACATGAAAAGTATGCTAAGATAATTCAATCAAGATCAATATTACGTATAACTAACTACTTATATTCATCAAGATTATAACCTACTTGCCATAAATAGTTGATTTGAAACTACAAACAACTACTCTATCGTGCCAACAGTGGCCCTCTTGAGCTTAACAAATAAACTGATCTCATTCAAGTAAAATAATAATGGGTTAGTTGCAGTATCACCTCAACCATGAAACATTCACCACACGCAAAGAGCTCATGGACCTCCAAATTCGAAATTCTTATTAATCAAATGTAAGCAAAGCTTAATACAATTTTTGCAGAGTAACTCCAGCACAAAAGTTCCATCTGAATAGAGCTAAAGGAGCCTCTATTTATACAATGAGAGAAGGCCTAAACCCTAATCACCACACCACGTAGGAAGGGTGCAAACCTAATCATCCAGCCATGTGAATGAGCCAAAACCTAAAGTAAACAATCTGGGAGTGAGGGGAGGCCTCCACCTAGGCAAGGTGCCCCCACTCCAACCCTAACCACCCACTCTCCATGCCAAATTAGCCCACTCTCATAAAAAATTGTTAGAATATTTAGACACTTAAGAGTTAGTTAAGATCAACTTGTGTAATATATCCGTTAGGTAAAAGTGTGTTTCTTTAGTATGCATTAGTAAATATTCTAATCCGACGGTCACGATATGTTCTAGACATAGAGTGATCCGACGGTTCAACTTCTCTTAGATCATACCTACCATTGATCCGTGGCTTAACACCCGATTGGTCTATGATCTCTATTTAAAGAGCATAGAGCGTCCTTCGCTAGTTGATCGATTATGAGAAGCTCATATGTAACTTTCTTTCTTTTGCATAATAAATTGCTCCAAGTAGCTATTTGGCTGGGGCCGTGGACTATTTCCCTCTCGAGGGTTTTAACCACGTGACAAACATCGCTGTGTTGATCTGTGATCTATTTGTGTGAAGGGGTTGCTGAAGGTGTTCGGTCTTTTGGGAGCACCCTGTGTACCCAAACATGGTTTCAGAGCTTTTATGAAGAGCCACTTTCAGTTTTGATCAAGATTTGGAACTAGTGTTGCCGAAAGTTTTAAAGAGTTTTTGTTTCTAGATTTTCTATGCATTTTTTGCCTGTGGGAGCTATTCCATTGCGTCTGGAGCACCATTTCCATTGGGGAATAGTTTTCGTTTTACCAAAAATCGTTTCTGTTTGCTCCAGAAACACCCATTTCGACAAATCTGAAGGTATAATGC
Source organism: Pseudotsuga menziesii (assembly GCA_001517045.1). Taxonomy (NCBI): domain Eukaryota; kingdom Viridiplantae; phylum Streptophyta; class Pinopsida; order Pinales; family Pinaceae; genus Pseudotsuga; species Pseudotsuga menziesii. The sequence goes on from LPNX010677756.1 coordinate 72,439, forward strand.
TACAGTGATGGATTTTTTTTTAAAATCTCTCATATTTTATCAGTTTATTACTAGATCTTTTCTCTTTTAGTCTCGGACTGTTGCTTTCCCTGACTGCATATGCTCTTTGCCGTGCACCTTACGCGATCACGGTGAATCAGAAACAGTAAGGGAAAGTTTTTTTTCTTGTCTTCTCGACTATGTATGCTCTTTATCGTGCGCCTTGTGCGATCACGGCAAATAAAAAACAGTGAAAAAACTTGAAAACATAGACTTTCTGAGCAAGCTAACCAAGATCTAACCCCATTGTGTAGAAAAAGTTTTTTTTGTCTTTTGTTTTTCGTTTTTTTGTGATTTGCAGGAAAAAAAAGCAAACACGGAGAACGAGAAATAAGAGTAAAAAAAAAAAAGCCCCCTTCCTCTTTCCATTATTTTACGTACCTTTTAAACTTAGCTCACTTGGTCCAAAGTTGTTTTATTACTTAATAGGTCTTGAGTTCAAGTCTTATTAAGCTACTTTTTAGTGCATGCAATTTCTATTTTCAAGTTATTTTATTGTAAAAGTGCATCTCACATAAATAAAATAAAATAAAAGTGAGTCACTAAAGTCTTTTAATTTATTGCCGCACTATTCAAAAGTCACATTATTGTATAAGTGAACATCACTTATTCTACAAAAGTGATTCACTACAAAGCAACTTTATTGTAAAGTGATTGTCAAAGGTTGATCTTGGGAAGAGGGGAATCTTTTTTTAGTTGGTCAAGTTAATATCTGCCACGTCACTATTGGGGACATCTTCAACATTTTCTTTGATCAAGCATAACTTCATCATCCATAATCAATTTTAAGTGCCGTTTTTTTTAAAACCGCATATTTTTTCGAGCTCTTTGCATCCAGACAGTTAGTTTCTATTCTTTCAGCCATTATTTTATAGTATGGCCGCCCCTTGTGATATTATACTTACAAGTTTTAACTATTTCTCATGGAAATCTCGTATGGAGGATGTTCTGCGAAGTAGGGTAATTTTCAGGATAACCTCAGGGAAAGAAATAGAACCCACTGATGATGATAAGAAAATTAAATGGGCAAATAGATGGGATGAAGCTCGTGGATTGATTGAGATGTCAATCTCTACTGATTTGCGATTCCACATATCTGGAATTGATGAACCTAATCTCGCTTGGGAAAAGTTGAAATCTGTGTTTGGTAAACACAATGAAATTTGGGGTCATCAACTTGAGAATGAGTTGCTTTCCTTGAATCCAAATGATTTTTCATGCATTCAAGACTATTTATCTAAGTATAAAACTCTTAGACTATTATGTGCAGAATGCAAGATTAAGAAAGAAAACAAACAATGTATTTATCATATTCTTTCAAAACTTGGACCTGCATATTCTGTTTTTGTATCTACATTCTACTCCATGAAAGAATTTTTAACTGCAACTAGCTATCAAGAGCCTAGCCTTGAATCCTTTTGTGATTTCTTAATTAGAGAGCAAGATAAGCTCATTCATCTTGGAATAATTAACAATGCAGATACATCTGGGAAAGCCTTATTGTCCCAACAGAAAGAAAAGTCCAAGCCTCCCAAGAAACAAAATTTTCGCAATAATAAGCAAAACAACAAGGGTCCCAAACCCTCTCAGTCAGCTCCTCCTTTAAAAAATGACAAAGGATCCAAGCAAAAAAGAAAGAAGACTAAGCGTCATTGCAATTTTTGTGGGAAAGATAATCATGATGAATCTAAGTGTTTTAAGAAGATGGCAACCTTGGAAGCAGCAATGAAGAAGCACCACATCAGCCTAGATTCGTATTCAGAATCTACCTCTCATGGACATGCACTTTGTGCTTCTGATTACTCTTATACTGCATCTTCTTCTTCTACTTCAATTGAATGGCTCATTGATTCTGGAGCATCTTATCATATGGCTAAGGATAAAGCCATCTTTTCTACTATGCATGAATGTAACACCAAACAAATATTTGTTGGTGATGATAGATCTCTAAGTGTTGTAGGATCTAGAACAGTTCCAGTAGAAAATGATCATTTCAGTGATGTACTATGTGTTCCAGTAGAAAATGATCATTTCAGTGATGTACTATGTGTTCCAAAAATTTCCTGCAATTTGTTATCGGTCTATCAAATTACTCATTCAGGTGAAAATAAAACTGTGACATTTACACCTCACCAAGTTGTAATCAAGGATTTTAAAAATCCTCAAAATATCCTTGCTACTGGAACTGTTGATGATATTACCAGGTTGTACAAATTTAACAACTTTGGGTCATCACCTTTTCCTTCAGTTTTTGTTGCTCATAGTGATAACTTGAGCAAACTTTGGCATGAGCGATTTGGTCACTTAAATTATCGCTCATTGCAACAACTATGTAAAGACAATATGGTGACTGGTCTTCCGCTGGTATCTTGCAAGGATGGTGTTTGTTTCGGTTGTGTACTCGGAAAACATCATCGGGACAGTTTTGACAAACGTGCCTCTTGGCACACCTTGGTTCCCTTGGAGCTTGTGCATAGTGACTTGTGTGGCCCTCTTCCATCTGCTTCATTTTCTGGTTTCAAATATTTCTTAACTTTCATTGATGACTACTCCAAACGCACTTGGGTTTACTTCCTAAAACTTAAGAGCGAAGTATTTAATATGTTCTTGGCCTACAAGGCCCTTGTTAAAAAACAATCTGGTCATCAAATTATTAAGTTAATATCTGACAATGGAGGAGAATATGTTAACAACAAGTTCACTACTTTTTGCACTGAACAAGGAATCCAACAACAGCACACTGTTCCATATACACCACAACAAAATGGTGTAGCTGAACGAAAGAACCGCACTTTAAAAGAAATGGCTAATTGTATGATCCAATATAAAAGACTAAGTCTTCAATATTGGGCTGAGGCCATAAATTGTGCAAATCACACAGTTAATCGCACACCCACTAAAGTTTTACAGGGTATAACACCGGAAGAAGCATGGAGTAAAATTAAACCAGATGTAAGTCACTTTCGTGTGTTTGGTTGTGAAGCATGGGCTCACATTCCGGATGAAAAACGGAAAGCATTGCAGCCTAAAAGTGAAAAGTGTATATTTGTTGGATATTCTGAAGATGTAAAAGGTTATAGACTTCTTCAGCCACATTCTGATGATATAATCATTAGAAGAGATGTTAAATTTGATGAAAATCTCTTGGCCTGCGAACCTAATTTGGCGGGTGTGCCATCTTTGGCCTGCGAGCCTAATTCGGTGATTGTGCCTTCTTCTTCTTCTTCTTCCAGCTTCCTTGACAGGTTTCCAACTCCAGTTTCTGATGATGACAGTGAGGATGAAAATCCACCTCCGCCTGCTCATGTTCCTCCAATTGCACCAGCACCAATACTTCCTCGATGGGTCCGTTCAACATGTGAAATAGCTGGTGATCTTGCCGGTGATCCTAGAGATCAACGTCGAACACATTCTCAGTTTCAGCGAGCCTCTTCTCTTTTGGCTCAAGTTTCCGAGAATCATGATCTAGAAACTTTTGTAGAAGCTTCAGGAAATCCAGATTGGGATGCAGCTATGGATGAAGAATATCGTTCCTTAATGGCGAACGATACTTGGGAACTTGTTCCTCTTCCAAAAGGAAGAAAACTTGTCAGATGTAAATGGGTCTACAAAACTAAGTATGCATCAGATGGAAGTGTCGAAAGACTTAAGCCAAGGTTAGTTGCCAAAGATTTTTCCCAAGTTGAAGGGATTGACTACAATGAAACCTTTGCCCCTATAGCAAAAATGAACTCCATCCGCCTTGTTTTTTCCCTTGCAGCCTTACATAACTGGGAAGTCCATCAAATGGATGTCAAGTCTGCCTTCTTACATGGTGATTTACATGAGGAAATTTACATGGAACAACCTCCTAGATATATTCAGAATAACTCTAGCCTTGTTTGTCTTCTTAAGAAATCTTTATATGGCCTTAAGCAAGCTCCTAGAGCTTAGTATGCCAAAATGGATAGCTTTCTCCTTGACACTGATTTTTCTAGATGCCATTCTGACCCCAATGTCTATACCAAGAAAGTAGGAAACCATCTCATCATACTTGTTCTTTATGTTGATGATCTTATCCTTACTGGTAGTGACCCTAAACTTATAACCCGTGTGAAATCCAGTTTTAAGCAAAATTTTGAAATGTCAGACTTAGGACATTTGCATTATTTTATTGGTCTCCAAGTCTTGCAAACCAAAGAAGGAATCTTTCTTTCCCAGTCTAAGTATGCTTGTGACCTTCTTCGTCGCTTCCACATGGAAGATTGTAAACCAGCCCCTTCTCCCTTCCAGTCTGGAGTCAAACTTTCTGCCACTTGTACTTCCCCTGAAGTAAATGCCACCTTGTATCGTCAGCTTGTTGGTAGTCTTTTATACTTGACTCATTCCCATCCTAACCTTTCCTTTGCCGTTGGTCGTGTTGCCCGTTATATGCAAACTCCTCATGAAAGTCACTGGAAAGCAGCAAAAAGAATACTTCCATATATTTGAGGTACAATTCAGTTTGGGATTCATTACAGCACAGGGGGGAAACCTTTGTTGGTTGGTTTCACTGATTCAGATTGGGCCGGCGATCCTGATGATCAAAAGTTTACTGCAGGTTATGTTTTCAGTCTAGGATCTGGACCTGTCACTTGGGCTTGTAAGAAACAACAAGCTCTTGCTCTTTCTTCAGCAGAAGCAGAATATCGAGTCGCAGTTAATGCCAGTCAGGAAGCTTTATGGCTTCGATAGATCCTTTCAGAGTTTGGATTCAAGCAACAACAACCTACTCCACTTTGGTGCGACAATCAAAGTGCCATCAAGCTTGCCAAAGATCCAGTTCTACATCAGCGCAGCAAACACATTGAGCTACACATG